>CM077462.1:60150413-60504301 GCA_039654755.1 Calcarius lapponicus | reverse complement strand
TCAGAGCTGGCTGAGACAGAACTCAAATGTCTTACATCAGAAACCTTCAGGACTTAAACTCCTTCCTTCTTGTTTTAAATTATTTTAGTATATCAAAGCAGTATCAAAGTTTTATATTGAAAATTTGGAATACTATTCTTTCTTTCAGGCTTGCCAAAAAAAGCTTAAACATAAAACAGGTGGTCAGAGGGATAAGCTCGTGTTCAATCAGGACAAGCTCATGCTGTAATGGCATATCCCTGAAAATGTTCGAGGCAAGGCTGGATGGAGCCCCAAGATGCTTGGTCTAGAGGGTGTCATCCCTGCCCACGGCAGGGGGGTGAAACTATATGATCTTTGATGTTCCTTCCAATCCAAAGCAGCCTATGATTCTGTTCTGTGAACATTTTTATGCCTTCTTTCTGTATTTTTTTCCTTCTGTTTTTCTCTATTGGCATTGACAACTGGAATAGAAATTTACCTGTCTGCCTTAGATTCAGATCCTGTGTCTGATGCTGAGGTGTCTAGACAGTCTGCTTAGGAAGTGAAGGAGCAGAGCAGCTGAGTGAAACTGTTGATGCTGGTCTTTAGGTCTCATTTCCCACACACACAGGCTAACCTGGCTGATGTATTTCTTAGGGGAATACTAATGTTAACAGAGAATAATTTAGGTTTCAATTTAAGCCATCTTGAGCTTTCCATACATTTGCTGGGGGGAATTACTTTTGCAAATCCTCCGAGTGGATTTATAACCAAATGAGTGTTTGGTTTCACATTACTGCATGCTGAGAGGGAAGCCTGTCATGGGAACAAATATCTGCCCTAAATTTTCACATTCTTCAACCTAAAAAGGTGGGAAGATTAAACATTAATGCCTGTGTTCTCAAGAAAGAAGGAAAGGAAAAAGCATTTTGTGGACTGATGTAACTTAAAATACTGCAATGCATACATATTGTCCAGAGCAGTTGTGGACGTCCCATCCCTGGAAGTGTTCACAGCCAATTTGGTGGGGCTCTGAGCAACCTGGTGAAGTGGAACGTGTCCCAGGCCATGGCAAGGATTTGGAACTAAATGATCTTTAAGGTCCCCTCCAACCCAAACCATTCTATGATTCTACAGTACTATGGTGAAGGAGAAATAAATATGTAATATTTCTTTTGCTGTATTATAGGCACAGTGAAAGCCTGCATAATTATACATGGTACTAGACATGAAAAACACTCTATAAGCTCTTGACATTAAGTACTAAAATGAACTGACAGGCTGCAGCTGAGCTCTGTATCTTATATTGTGCTTGTCTAAGGGAGAGCTACAGCAAAATAAGAATGACATTTGAAATCCCATCACTTTACAAATGAAGGCATGAAAGAGTCCTCCTGTTTAGACCTTTCTGTGGGCAGAAAGACAGCAGAGGACACAAGATGATGTCACCTTGGCAGTCCTCAGCCTTCAGAATTTCCTGCCAGGAGTCATAACAAATATTCTGTGATGTTTTCAGGTACTTTGTCTGAAGTCCAGTAAGGATTTTGCCACTGTCCAGCAAGCTGGTTTCAGTGTTCCCACCTGAAACTGAACAGTAAGACACTTTTTAAAAAAGAATAAACAGGCACACTGAAATGACCATGTTATATACATATTTCCTGGAAGGCAGCTAAATATATAAAGCCAAAGTCTGATTAAAACATTCTTTTTCATAGAAATTCTGAAATTATCTCAATTTTAATCTTTTTCTGACAGAAAGTATACAAACGCTATTTTTAAAACCAAGCATGGGAATTTTCCTTTAACACCTTTGTTTGGAATTCTTTCCCTTTACCTGTCATACTGAAGGTTTTCTTTACTTTCTGGTCTCATCAGGAAAAGATTTGGCCACAGGAAAGAGCTGAATGCTTTAGTGTATTCACGTTGCAAAGGTAAATCAGGGCTGCTCTCTGGAAGACATCTTTTTCTCCAGACCAAAATCATCATGGCCTCCACAACACAGAATTTTTTTTTAAACATTAAATTTAACTTTGATTCACCATACCATAAATTATACTCAAATTTGAAGTTGAAATTTGTGATCAGTCCTACCAACTCAGGCTGCATAAAAGTTGGTTTTTTTCAGATCCTTTTATTTCAGGATCAGAGTGTGCCTCTATTCAACAATATATGGCTTTATTCACAGGTTTTCTTTTGCCAGCAAACCTTGTATGCTGCACATGCTGTAACATTATGCATCTTGTCCCACAGACCTCTTAGATAAAATGCAAAATAAAATCTGTCTGTTTCTGTCTGTGTTGCTTAACTTCTCTGAACAATAGGGACACAGTGTCTGTTGCAATGATGCTGGAATCAAGAAAGGTAAGATTGATTATGAAAATAAGAACCAATTTTTAATGTAATGCCTTAAGAGCCCTTTCTGTTAATGCTGGAATATTTGTGTCCTTGCATAATAAACCTGAAAGTTATATGGCTTAGGAAATGGTTATCACCTCATAAACAGGAAGCACCCTCAAGGTATCATCTACTATAGGCAATGTGATCACAAAAATCTGTGTTCCAGCTTTGCAGCAGTACTACATCAGTTCTTTTATGGCATCATTATGTTAAATGTTTTAAATGCAGGAATATTTCAGAATAATAGCAAACTATTTTCTGTTTCACTGCAGTTTCATTCAGGTCCATTAACGTGTGAACATGAAATAGAAACAGAGATTAAATGACTTGTCTAAGGTCACAGTGATCTACTGGGTTAGATGTGGGAACAGTGACAGAAAACACCTGACATCTGATATTGGTTTTGATTTGCTGTATGACCTCATATACATCACCTGTGTGAGGTCACTTATGGGAGTTATTAGAGCAAATGTGAACATGTATGTCTAAGCTGCTTGCTAGATCTATTGTAAATATTCAGCATTGAATGTATAGAGGAAAAGTAAAATGTGATATCCCATTTTCACCCAAAACAATAAACATCAGTATAAGTTGCCAAGATATTGCTAATCTAAATCTAATGTTTACACATTACATAATATTTATGCCTTAAATTCATACTTAGTTTTCTTATTGTCATTGTGTGTAAAAGTAGAGATTTATATCATGAATATGTGAGAGATTTTGTAACCTAGGACAGCTTCAGTAGTGCACCACACTGCTGCTTTAATGCAAATGTTCTTGAAGACTGGAAGGGGCAGGGCTGGCCAGAGCATCTCTGCACCTTTAACCTGTCAGTGAAACTGCATTGCTGTCCATAGTGAACAGGACACGACAGAGCCTTGGTGTGCGCAGTGCTACTGAAGGACTAATGGCAAGAAAGAGTAGGATTTCACCAGCTGCACAACACAGAGCATCTCTGTGGTCTCTGCACTGCTTAGAACCAGAGAATTGCAGAATGGTTTGGTTTGGTTTGGTTTGGTTTGGTTTGGTTTGGTTTGGTTTGGTTTGGTTTGGTTTGGTTTGGTTTGGTTTGGAAGGGACTTCAAAGACCATTTAGTTCCAATCTCCCTACCATGGGTAGGGACAACTTCCACTAGTCCAGGCTGCTCCGAGCCTCTTCTAACAAAGCCTCAAACACTTTTAGGGAAGGGGCAGCCACAGCTTCTATGGGCATCCTGTGCCCGAGTCTCTCCACTCTCACAGGAAAGAATTTCTGCCTAATGTCTAATGTAAACCTAGTGTCCTTCAGTTTACGGCCGTTCCTTGTGTTATCACCACATTTCCTTGTGAAAAGCCCCTCTCAAGCTATCATTTAGGTCCCTTTAGGTACTGGAAGTCTGCTAGGAGGTGTCCCCAAAGCCTTCTCTTTCCAGTCTGAACAAACTGCAGTTCTAGTGACATGTAAACATGCAACAGACTTGCTACAACAGGAGCAAGTATCTCTCATTATTTCCCTGTGATCAGTAAGACAGAAGGAAGGGAATTTATTTTCCCCAAGCCATCATTTTGTTCTGAATCTTTTCCCCAGGTTTTTCTTTCTGAAGAAACTAAGGCTCAGATCAACTCCTTACAGTGTTTCTATCTTCTAGATGACACAGATTTCAGAGTTAAACAATAGTATTTTGCTGCTGTACTTATGGCTGCTCAAGAGTAAAATAAAAAATAAAGTTGGGCTGGTGTCAGGGCGCTGGGGTGGATAGGTAGAGTTGTCACTCAGAGGTAAACATACTTGCTGCTCAGCTTTGCCTGTCAGCATGCTCACATTCTGAAAAATATCAATTTCTCTATTCAGATATCTGCAAATGTGAGTGTCACATGCAGGTCTCTTGCTCTTCAGACTTCAAAAACTGATTTCATAGGTCCTTTCTATATATTTGAGGTTATCCATACTGAGAATAAGAAGCCTGACAGCTGCTAACAGCAAAGAATACAAATGATAATCAGAACTGATAATCACTTGTCATATAAAAAAAAAAAGAGGAACAAAAACGACAGAAAAAATGTGCTGAAAAATACCAGAAGCATGAGTAGTTTGAGTGACATTGTGAGTAAGGCTATTGTTTTCCATTTGCTGAATTTATTCACCTTTACAATTTATTTTCAGAGGGGTATGAAGAAGGGAAAGGAAAAGGAAAAGTTGGACAAGTAAAGAAAGCAGAACCATTTATAGGTTTGTCTCTTTTCAGCAGTTAATTGAATGCAAAAAAAAAAGCTTAGTATTAAACTACTCTACAGTTTTGTAGAGTAGATTAAATCACTGTACATGTTATTTTCCATTTATTTCACTGGTATTTCCCTTTTCACATGTGGTGTGGTGCAAGGATAATATAAAAATTTTGGGCAGGTTTTCTCCTTTAACATGAGTCACCCTTTTCCTTGAGTATAGTTGTGTGATTGCAGTATGTAAAACCTTTAAAAAGTGCTTACTCTTCTGTCATTAAATTTAATGGCCTAGAACTTCTTAACTCCATATTTTTTATATATAGTGACACTGGCTTAGTTTCTTAGCTATTTTGTGTTTCCATTCCTGAAATATCTGGTTAAGTCCATTCTTCCTTTGTCATACTACCACCAACTATACACACTCACATCATCTGAGAGGATGTCCAACAATATGTAAATACTATTTTTGTTTTAATTATCTTCAGATTCCTACTTCAGGAGATTCATGCTGGGATTTCTGTACAATTTTCTCCCAAGCTTGGCTATTAATATTCCATTGTAGATCAGCACATGATTTTCCTTTTGAATCAGTCTACTTCCATTTCATTGAGGACTGTACAAACGTATAAATTGATACTGCTGAGCTTTTTAGATTTAGCCAGCTGCTGGAAAAAAGGTTAATAGGTTTGGTTGCCTGGTGATACTATTCCAGTTCAAGTCTGTCAGATGTCTAATCATGTGTCTCAGCAGATGATATTGCCCATGATATTGCTCATAGCAGCTTTTTCTATCCTCTAAATTTCTACAAAGTTTGAAAAAAGAGGCTGTCCTGTGCATGATTTAGAGCTGTGATTTTAAGAACCAGATTAAATCATCTATACATACATATATATGTATCTATATTATTTAATATAGAATATTAATATCATATACATGATACATATGTAAATATGGTTAAATTTTTATATAAAATTCTTTTAAGCACAAACTTGTATGGTGACTCTCACTATAGATGTATCATTTTAGAAAGGTAGGCATATATGTTGTTTCGGGAATATAGTCAGCTATTAAAAAAAAAAAAGAAAAGAAAAAAAATTAAAATGCTTGGGGTTTTCTTGGATTTAAAGAGGTGAAAGCTATCTGTGGATAAATTTGCCTTCCAAATGTGCCAGCCAGGTGTTTGCCCACTTGAAAACTACTCCAGTGACTGCAGTAGAGTGGCTGATTTGCTGAAGCGCAATAGTACTCAATTGTAATTCAGTTAAGAGCTCAGTTTCCTTGAATATTGGGGGTTTTTTTTGTTTACATCACTGAAGAATGACTTTTTACAATTGCTTTTAAGTCACCCATCTTTGTGTGTGGGTAGATATAGATGTATGTGATATCTGGCTTGACCACCACTTCATGGAATATGCGAAGGATGTGCTTATTTGTCTAATGGGTCAAAATTTACATCTGGGGAGAACTCCAGGTTAGTTTTCTCTGTGGATGAGATACCATATGGTCACATACACCCACATTTCTTGTAAGTCAAGACTGTATTAAAAAAAATGACAAAAACAACAAAAAGCACATTAATTTTGTGGTTGTGGTGCTCATCTGTGATGGGGAGATGAAGCACTTGAACATCATTATGAAAAGTATACTAGACCACAAATAAAAGCTAAGATGTCTGAATACTTGAAAAACATAGGGAAAAAGAACTAACAAAACAAAACCAAGAGCTTTATGAGGTAATTATATATAGGGATTTAAATTAAGAGGATTCCAGGCAGCACAGTTATCTTCGTTGCCTCGAGTTTGCCCCTTAGAGTGTGTATTAATTGCTCCTTCCTATCAAACTTCACAGCATTCAAATCGGATCAAAGCTGGATTTCATTGTGTTTGAAGCATTCATAGTAATTATTATTCCAAGGTAATTTGGTCTTTTAAGGTGGCTGCTTAAACTTTCCACCTTTCAAGTGAAAATCCTTGCCAATTACACTGATAGGTAGATCAGTTCTGATTTACTTAATCAGTTTGTTATTTTCTTCGTATTTATCTCCTGCAGCTTATAGTTCTAGGCTATTAATCCATGTTAAGGATGTGTTGTGAAAAAGGGAGATTTCCTCAAACCCTAGTCCTTGATAGTCTGTCAGCCCACAGGAAGGACAAGACCCTTGTGCGCCATTAACCCATCAGCATCCTGTTCTGGGGACCCTTCACCAAACAGTCCTCTGGATCAGAGGGTGGCTTGAAGACTTGTTCAGGGGCACAGAGCAACAGCATAAAGGAAGACGTCTCAGTGTGTCTCCCCACTTTGTGACTCCTCTGAGGTCTCCCACTTTTTTTGAGTGTGTTACCTGCTACCAGCAATGGCTAGTACCTGTGAAGGACACACACCAACAGTTTACAGAATAATGCCCTTTATTAATATAAAAGAAGGTTCAAGAATTGTCAGTGATAATATGTCACTGCAAAAAGATATTCAAATCAATGCACAGACAAGTTCTAATCCCCAATGAAATTACTCAGTAACAACAGAGTGTTGCTCTTACCCAATAGGTGTCCCCAGGGGAGAAGGCAGGTTCAGCCTGTTGAGTGATCCCTGAAATTTTCATGAAGTCTTTCCCAAATTCTCTCAATTCCTAGCTTGCTTTAACATTTCTTTATGTTTAGGTGGAGCTTGAGTGACTCAGTCATTTTATTACTGATGTTCACAAAACGCTGAATGCACTTTTTCAAGTTCACCATGTTTGGGCACATTTCTTCCTTGTGCTTTCTTTTTCTGTGGAGTGTGACAAGAAAAGGCAGGAGTAGGTTGGGCTTGGAGGATCTATAGGAATACAAAACTATATTCCTTTAAGTAAGAGAGATAAAAGAGGATTTTAAGTAAAAGAGGATTTTTTTTTTGTTTCCTCCCTCCCCCGGCTATTTACAGAAAGTTGTAATTGAAAGATGAGGATAAATTCTTTGTGAATTTCACCAGTCATCCCACTTAAAAAAAAAAAAAAAAAAAAAAAAAAAAAAAAAAAAACAAAGAAAAACAAAACAAAACAAAACAAAAAAAAAAAAAAAACACACACACACACAAAAAAAATCCACCAAAAAAATTAGAGAAATACCTGGAAAAAAGCCCTTTTCTTTCTTTGGCAGCTTGGCAGTGTGGGCTAGTTTTTGAATCTCTGCTGGAGCCTTCTAGGATAATTACCTTATCTCTAATGGCAGCTGTCACTTTGTCTAAATCTATGCTTAGTTCTTTGTATTTTCTGCTTTCTTATTTGTGCGGCTATTCTCATCATACATCCCTTAAGGGCTACAGGCATAGAAAAAAATAATATAACATAGCAATGTAACAGGACATAACAGAACATAGCATGACATAACAATACATAAGGAAGAAGAAGAAAAATTGGATGGGAACAGAAAGAGTCGTTTAATCTTTATGGAAGTTGTTCAGTGAAGTGTACAGTTTGGAAAGCGATAATTGCAGCAGCACACCCATGTGACAGGGTTAGATTGTGTTATTCCTCTCCCCAATAATTGTGTTCCACTCTCCCCAATAATCACTAGGTTTTTGATACTGTGTGAAGAATATGGTACTTGGATAGCAGCATTACCAAACAGATACAATAGGCCAGACTAAGGCTTCTTTATTTTTCTACCTTTTTCTTTCCTTTTCTGTGCATTGTAGTCTGTTCAGACTTGGGGGATTTAAATTGATTTTAAAACCTTACAGCTTTTTCTGTAGGTTTCCATTGTTCAAATCATGATAAGCTTTGCTCTTAGCACCAGTGGAAAAAGAAAATTAAATATAGGCATTTGTAGGTTGAGAACTCTCATAGGTGTCTATACCATCAATCTCTAACATCAGTAACGTGCTGGAGACCTTACAACAATGGGATAATAGAATGTACAACATGTGAGGAAATCCTATGAAACTCTGAGGACAGGCACAGGGTGTGTGGGTTTGGTTTTGTTTATTTTTTTGTCTTTATTTAACACTCAATATAATGTGACATGAACTCATGAGAGTTTGTTTTTTTATGTCAGTACTGTTGTGCACATGCCCACCCTAAATCAGGACAACTGCTCTCAAAAAAGGAGGAACAGTTTTTAATTGCATTGTTTCCTAACCAAAAAGAGGCAAAGGTGTACTGAAGTGAGCTTCTAACTTGCTGTCATGGATCCAATTCCATTTAAATCAGCGCTGAAACTCCCACTGAGTTGAGTCATACAGGATCATGCCAAAAGTCCTCTGTCATCCTAGATTAGAGAGCGCACAACTTCAGTGAAACCAGCTTTGAGTCCTGGGAGAGCTGGCACTATCTACATAACAGTGAATTTTAAGTATTTTACAGATGATTAGCTCTGGTTTTTGTGTTCAGCAAAGTCAAAGTAAGGCTGTGCAAAGAGCAAACTGGAAAAAGGAGGAGGATTCTACACTCAACACCCCCAAGGATATTATCTTCAGTGGCACTAACATGGCCTGATTAACATTATGACAGAAGTTGTTAAATCGGATTGGGAAAGTCATCTGTATGGCATATCTTGTTCATTCTCATATTGCCTTCTGATTTTTACTCTTTTCCCTGTATATCATACAAGCAGATTAGATAAAGAGAAATGGCTTTGAGCTTTGCCAGAAACGGGAAACCACTAATTAACAGCTACTTAGAGTCAAAAAGTTGTACCATTTAATTAATGATATTCATGGCACCATGGAATTAATGAAAATAACCACTTCTTCCTCATTTTTCTGCACACATAAATTTTCTGTGTTTTTCTGAGTCAAGAAAATTTTACACTGAGAAATATGTTATTTTGCTCTTTTGTGTTCAAACTGGAAAATTGTAAGATAATTATGGGGTTTGGTTAATTATTTTAGTTTTAAAGTATTTTTCCCAAATTTTTACAATGAATAAACATTTCATGCAATATATAAAGTGTTTTAGGATAAAGAACCATGGTAAAAAATGCACATAAAACACATTGTAGCTCTCTGCCAGTGCAGCTTGCTGTTGAGAGCTTGGGAATAGCACTTACATGGTGCCAAAACATAGAGTTTGTCACACTGAAGACCATAGATCTGTTTCTGACCAAGAGATGAAGCATCTGTCAGGCTTCATGCTGGGATAATTCCTGCAACTTGCAGTCCAATTCAGTATTTTTTGGTTTCCAGTAGCACTTTTGACCGCTGCAATTACAAAATCAAGACCAAATAAAGCCTAGAGCAGCTGTTCCATAGCCCTATATTGTGTTTCTTTGGTGTAAATTCAACTCTGAGCAAATGTGTCAATGGCTTGAAGATAAATTTAAACCTTTCTGAGAAACAAAATGAAACAAAACAACTTCATTTTCTTTCTCTTTTTTTGAGAAAGACTTATATGATATAGAAGTAAGCCATAGGCCTGCAGCAAGGTAAGCCATCTGTAAGTTTAAAGAGCTTCTTTTCCATTGTTCACAATTTTTTATTTTCCATTCACACAGAGATACAATCTGTTTTCTAATAGAATTATTTTCATAATTCTTTATGAAAATAGAACTTAAAGTGGATGAAAGGGTTTTTCATTTCATGAGTATTTTTGAGAACATATGAACTAGCGACATCTGTAAGATGTTCAGAAACTCTGTCAGCATCTAATATCCAAGAATTCACGTAGCTTCTTGCCCAGACCTTGTATCTAAGAAATAGAGTAAAAGGAGAAAAAAAATTATTTCCTAAGACCTTTCCTTCCTTTTATCTAGATAGCCATTATATTGACATTTTATCATTTACACATTATGGTTTTGATGATTGACCTTTTTTTTTTCTTGATTCAGGGAAAAGAGGCAAATAGATTGTACATTGGGATTTGTTTAACTTCTGAATGGTTGCTTCTGCTGATGTTAAAGTTTAATAAGTTTCTTTCTTGCAGTATCTAAGGTTAGCTAGACCTTCACTGGCTTTATGAAAATGAACCAAATGTCTCCTTGGATGCATGGGCAAACATATTAGAAGGATACATATAAGGCAAAATGGCTCCCAATCTTCTGCCAGATGCAACCCTACCATCATTGACAAGATGAAGTAGTGCTACAATGACATTGATTCATAAGCAAAGAGTATTTGGGTGTATCTAAGTGAGAGATTAATTTGACAAGCAAAGGATAATTCCAAAAAATAATAGTTTATTTTGTCTGAAGAAACAGGCTTGAAATGAATTAATGTCTTGGAAATGTTTCAGGATACAGATGCTGCTCTCTCATATAGCAACATATATGATTAAGACATCTGTCAGGTTACAAAATTACTTCCTTCTACTGGATGCTAGCCTGACCTAAGCCATAAATACCACAATTTCCAGCCATGTGAGCTTCAGCAATACTGGATTTAAGCATGAAGTACCTGCTGAATCTAGTAAAAACCTTGAAGAACCTACTTCTAGTACAAAGACTGACTTTCAGCCAGCCAAAGCTCTAGGAAGAAGACTATGATTAAAAAGTCTACTTATCCAATGCATGGAATTTTTTTTTTTCATTTACACATAGACACATTTTTAATATAAATATGACAGTATTGTAATGGGAGAGTTGGGGAGGAAGTAAAATTGGTATTTCTTTGGCCTGTGTTCAAGCAGGCATAAGGGTATAAATAATTTAAAAAATAAAAGATTTATATCACTTCACTATACAAACAGAAGAGAAATGACAGCTGCCTCATTACCATCCCTTAGCAGGCAGATCGGATACATTGCTGAATAAAAGACCTGATAAGAAGTATAAATCTACCTACATATAAAAGAAAAAGTAATCACAACAAATTTTGTTCCAACACAAGAATTTCCTTGTAAAAGACATTTCCACACGATTGTTTCAAAAATTTCTAACAGATGCCACTTGTCATCTGGAAAATAGCAGAAATACCTTAAAAATCTTGCAAATTTTTATCATGTTATTACCCTAACACTTTTACTGCTGTCTTTAATACTTCTGCTTGGAAGGATTGTCCGACCTAGCATACTCAACCACACCAATGATTTAAGAGAGCAGTTACACCTTTAAGCTCTACTAGTTAAGCTGTAGCTCTTCACTAAACAAAATGGCTCACACATAAATAATGCAACGCAGACTTGGGGAAAAAAGCATCTCAAGTGACCAAATCAAATTACAGTAAAGCTACCCATGTCAGGTATTACTTTTGATAACTACATGGTCAAAGTTTTTCTTTGGAAATAATTACAGAGCAATTATAAATATTAAATACATTATTGTAATAGGATTGATTTTAATGTCATTTAAATAGAGGTTTGTTTTGTTTTTTTTTCTCTTCCAGCAATTTTCTAAGTATAAAGGAGTGACATTTCCAGGACTCTTTTACCTGTAGGAATTTTTTCCCTTCACAGAATTTTAGGTTGTGGTAGTTTCTTCAGTAAGCTTCAAAATTCTGCCTCTCTGCCTGCAATTAGTTAATATTTCTAAAGAGCTTTAAGAGATAAAAGGTTATATAAATGCTAAGTGTTGCCATTTCTTTTTGCAGAGGTAAATCTGATCCTCTCTTATAATGAGGAAGGCCATAGCTCATCATCTTGGCTGATTATAGAACTTGCAAGAACAGATTGCCCATAACCATTGCATACCCCTCATTCCCATTTTGAAAATTATATTGCTCACAGCTTGACTCCTTAAAAGGTAGAATTATAATAGTTTCATTGTGTTTGAAATAGAATATCAACTAAGACTGGTTGCTCTGAAGAATTCCACTCAGGTTTATTGTCGAACCAGTCATAGTAGCTTCAAACAAAAAAGAAAAATAAAATAAATAAATAAATAATTAAATAAATAAAGACAACAAAAAAAAAACCCAACAAAAGTCTGGACAAGATGTTCTTGGAGGTTTTTGGTTTGATATATTGTGTTTTTGGGGGCTTTTGAGTAATTTTGTATTAATCCCTTGAAAGGTATGTTACAAGACTGAATTACGCTTTCTATTTCAGCCTGTCTGCATCTGCTATGTGGATTAATAAGGTTTTCATTTCCATAGATGCTCTTCTGGCGTGATTCTCAGCCTTTCTTCTCAAGCACAGAAGAAAATTGTTTATTCCTCACATATCAAATATAATTTTACAGCAATAATGGTGAAAGAAATAGCAGAAAGAGAGGAAAAGAAGAGACTATCTCAGCTGTTTAAGAAATAGCAAAGTGCATCTGGAAAGATTTTATTGAAAATGTCAAGTTTATCTCCAGTTTATCTCCTTCCCACTTATTTAAATATCTTGACTAAAATCATTTCTGCTTGAGCTACTGTGAGATTGGAAGTTCATTATGCATGCCTGCTTTTAGCTGTTATATATTGGGCATTATAATGTTAGTATGACTTCTTGAAAAGTAGTTGCAAATATAAAGTGAAGGAACTAACTATGAGCAGATGAGGAAGAAATTTTTTATAATTATGAGATAAACTTCAACTTTTGAAAACCTGAAAAAAAAAGAAAAAAAAGTAAAATCTATTCCTCTTGCACTATGTTTCTCTTCTCACAGGTGATGTTTCATGATATGATTCTTTTGTGATGTATTTTAACACCAAATCAAGGTCTGATTTTTGGTTTAGATGAATATGGATGCCCAAGAAACCAAGTGCAAAAAACACCCAAAGCCAAAACAAAACCAAAAAGCTGTCTTCAAGCTCTCACATTTAAAAAAAAAGAATTAAAAACACAGTTCTTCTTGAGCAGCTTGTAAAACATGAATGTAAGATTTCTACTAAATTTTGATTTCAGTGTTCATAATTCCTTTTTGTTATAATCATTCATTACCAGCTGTGAACTGATTCTTAAATAAGTTTCCTTGAGCTATTAGTCATTGATGCCTCATTAGTATTGTAAATACTGCTTTGTAGTATTTACAAATGCCATCCTTGCTTGGCATTCGAGGGTTTAGCCAAGCAGTTTGTTATTTTTTTATTTATATTTCCATGACTGAAGAGAAAAAATGTTAGCCAGATGCAATTTTGCCTTCAAATCTTACTGAAAATAGGAGTAATCATGATTTAAGGACTAATAGATGCGAAACTGGTTATATTGCTTCAGGATTCCCTGTCTCTTCCTCTGGAGTGAGAGGTTCAAGCTAATAAAAATCTATGGGAAATTCATTTAGCAAGATAAACATTAATTTTATTTTTTTTTAAGTTCATCATTCACATTTTTAACAAAGTTGTTCTTTTGTAATTTTCTCCTAGTGACTCAAGTGATGTGAGATCATGACTTTCAAAAAATCTGAAAAAATAGTTACCATATTTTGATTGAAATTTTTAAAAAAGAAAATAGATTTTATGGGGCTATCAGTTGGGACCTTTTGTTTATTGGTCGATTTTTGTTTGGTTTTTTTTCAGAGATGTCAGAAACATAATCACTGCCCAGTTAACTGTAACACTGAGTAGTGCCAAGCTTGGGATGTGGAACTAACATGGATGAGCCAATTCAGTGACTACAGTGAATCTGTGCAGGGTGGTGAAGGAATAAAGAATAACATTAATAATTACAAGCAGGTTTTTTTGATTTCTATTATAACAAAAATGAAAGGGAAGAAGAAACATTGTGGAGCCAACTTAACATCATTAACTTATCAGTCATATCATTCCCTAAAAGGTGCATAGATGTTTCCTCCACAGCTGAAACTAGTTTTTAAAATGGAAGATTAGATTTTCATGTGACTGTGAGACCTGGGCTGTTTCATGATGCCAGCTCTGTAAATTTCCTAGTAAAATCTGCAGGAAATGACAATGCTGTCCAAGACTTCCTAATCCTTTGCATCTGGAAAGTCACCACCACTGTCAGCATGACCAAACCATAAAAAGTCTTAGGCAAATTAAGCCAATACTGTCTATTAGTAAAGAGATCAGTGCTCTCAGTTTGGGGAAAATTGCTGTTATTTTTTATTTCTATTATTATGACGCTCTGTCATTATTGATATAAAAAGAACAAGGAACATGTGCAAAAGTAAGCCACATGCTGTCTCAGCTAGCCAAGAAAATATATACCAGATGGGAGATGATGAGACAAGCCATTAGGATGTATCAGCCCGTCATGGAACAAATGCCTCAGGGCTTACTTGCTAAACCCATGGTACTGACAACACGTGGGATTAAGATGTCCACCTGCGAAACTCTGTGAAAATATGCCCTGTGCTTCCACACAAAGTGTAGTCCTGGATTCAAGGTGACTAGTAATAAGGCAAATAGTTTCTTTTCTAAAACTGTAAGAGTTGGAGCATCATTCACTCAAGACCTTACAAGATTTGTGTGAGTAAAAATATTTTAAAAATGATAAGAAAAGCATGGCGAAACAACCTTCCCAGCCTGAGTTAGCAGCTGAGAGATTTGAGTTACTGATGCTCCCCTTTTCAAAGCTGTGCAGCATCTAACATTTTACAGATGTTGGGACTGTCAGTATCCAGGAGTTATCTTCAGCAAGGACTGTGAAAAGGAGAGACACTACTTACAGCCTGAGATCATGCAAGGACCCTTTCCCCCAGTGCTTGCAGCTTAGCTTTAGACCTTTAGCTACCTGACAGGTCACGCTTTTCATTATTTCTCATAAACCAAAAGACAACTGACCCCTGCCTTGGCACCCTTAATAGGGTAAAATCACCCTTAAATTCATCTAAATCTAATAGACACAAAGTTACACTTTTATCCTTTTCAGATTTTACCTGAAGTAGAGACAATATTAAACCCAAAATTTTATAGATTTTCCCAGTAACTCCAGTTTAAAATATGCTGTCGTGCTAATCAGGCAGAGTGTAGACATACACCTTACTTCTGTACTGAGATTTTTATAGGACCTATTATAAACTGTCCCCCACCCCTGTAAAATAAAATAAAACCAACAACTGTGAAAATCAACAAGAAAAATTCACAGAAATGCTAATACTTAAGTAGTAACTGAAGTGTTACAAAATTCTGATATAAAATAACAATGACTAATAAAACAGTAAATTTAGTGTATCATTGAAAGTTGTACATATTATTTGGGATACTCATAGATGTATTCCTGAAACTGCCCGTATGGGCAATTCCCACTCTTTAGATTTGTCATCAATTCTGGAATTCTATGATCATCTACGAATTATTTGAATATACAATTTCCTTACTTTTATTGCAGTGTATTTATGAACAATAGCTAAACCCCATTTACTTCCCAGTAGGAATATTTTTAGTAAGAGACTTCTTCTGATTGATGAAAGCAGAATGAAAAAAAAATTAAATATTTTCTTTTAACCAAGTTTTTTTTTTAGTCTCTTTGCTTATTTGAAATAAGCTCTCAGCTAACATGAGTCCACTGAGGGCTGTGTGGGGCTATAACTGGTAGAAAAATATCTGAGTCTGAATGTTCATCTCTTCCTAGGTAGCTGACAAGGATTATCCATTTATCCATTTCCAGATTTTCTCTGAATTCCAAGAAATATATAGTAAAGATGAGAACAAACCTACAAAGAATATAGGCCAGACCCCTTATAGATTAGTGAGCATTGCTATATTTGCGAGCCTCTAAAAAAAGATCCTAACCACAAATCCAATCTTCCTATAACATCTTTCTTTTACTTCAGTTTACCAGGTGAACTAATTTTTTTTCTTATTCTGGCTTGCATTAGTCTCAGCTCAATTAATTAGTAATTTAATTTCAAAAAGCTTCTCAAACATAATGAAACATATAGAAAATTTTATACTGAAAAGTCGTAAAGCAAAAACAATTGTATTCATCATGCTCAGCAAAAGGCTGCTAAGTAAAATTTGGAAGTAAAATTTGAGAGTCATTTAATAATTGGGAGGAGGTTAAGGATTCTGCTATGATGATGCAATTTCATATTAGAGGTGTATTACATCAGTGGAAGTGTTCCATTGTGAGCTGGCGATAAAGTCCTGTTTTACTGACTGGACATAAAATTATCATCATTTATTTCTGTGTATGGAATTTCATTTGGTATTTTCTTTGTTTTGCAGTTTCCCATGTAAAAGTAGTATTCCAAGTACTATGCAGCTATTTTAAAAGTTCTGAGAGAAAACGGCATACTGAGAGAGTTCAATATAATAACTCTTCCCCCCTACCCCCTCATTATTTCCATAGAAAATGTAGAGATTCCATCTTAAAATAACCTTAATAGTTGAAGAATATAATATGGTACTTAATCTATGAATAGGATCTTTTAAACTTTGGAAAAAAGATATAGGGAGCAATTTTTTAAAAATGTTCATAAAATTAGATATATATTTCTGAGCAGTAATTATATTTCATTCTCTGTTGCTACCAAATCAGTCAGTTAAAATAAATTTGTCTAGGAAAGTGCAAGTTCTGATTTTCCTAGTATAAGGCCATAAACCAGGACATTAGTTTGCAGTAGGATACCTGCAGTATGAGCCATCTGAACAAACTACAGAGAGCTGGATCAGAGCCGCTCACTCAGGTTGGCTTTAAAATCCAAGGAGAGGGACAACTTTTACTTTGAAAGTCACTCGTCCAAAACAGGCAGACAAAATATGTGTGATGGATCACATTCTGAAAGTGACTCCTCATTTCTACTGACTACAAGGAAACAGGACAGTGGATCATTTTATCTTCAGGTATGTGCTTCATAGACTTGCACACTGAGATAAAGGAATTCTATTCTGATGAGAAAAAGAATCAGCCATGTTCAAGCCAAACAAGCCTTCGTTCATTTGGTGGCCCAGAATCTTTGTTTGTGCTAGTGACTACCTGTATACCATTTCACAGCATCCCTCCTATTCTCATCAAAACAGTATTTCAGCCACAAAAAAGAAAAAAAAAATTAGTTACCTTGTGCATTTCCAAATAATGAATCCCAGTGTGTATGCCTACAATTTTTACTCAATATTTTTTCACTATTTAAGACATTACCTTTGTAGTCCTGTTTTTCCATTGGTGAAAGATAATTTGAAAATTAGATCAGCCTCAAGTTTACATATAAAAGAGAAAAGGAAGGTAAGACTCCCTTGTAACTCCTCCCCTGTGAGTAATTTCAGTATCTCCACTGGGATTGCAAGAAAATGCTATAGTGCAGGACTAGAGTATTCATTTGCAATATAAGTAACAGAAAAATCAGAAGTATTGATATTATAGCTAGAACTAGTATTTGGGAGTCGGCAAAGCCCATGTAAATCAGGAAAGAGCACACTGTCCAAGGGAGGAAAAGGATTTGGCATCAGGGGAGAAGAATCTGGAAGAGGAGAAGCTTTTCTGCTGCAGTCTGACTGCACTCACAAAAAAATATAGGAGCATATGTCTTACCAGGACTTGCCCATGTCTTGATGTGGAGATGAGTTGAGCTATAGTGAAGGTGGGAAAATGATTTTTTTTTTTTAAATTGATTTATGAGTATTCTGGAATCTCTGAGTGACCCAGGGTACATTGATGGCGAGGCAGAGGCATCATTTTGATGAATCATCGTTGATTCATCTCACAAGCTGACTGCACCTGAAGACCTATGATTGCAGTTATCCAAAAAATAACCTGGCTGGATCTAATCAGAAAACCACTGATTATTTAGTCAGAAAGGTTCCCAGAGTGCTGGTGGATGTCCCATCTGTAAAAATGCTCAAGGTCATGTTGGACAGGGCTCCAAGCAACTTGATCTAGTTGAACGTGTCCCTGCCTACCGTAGGGAGACTGGATTGCACGACCTTTAATAATTTCTTTTGTGGGGGAGCTCCTTCAGTGCCGGTTCTTTGGTTAGCAGCTGCAGTTTGAGCTGCAGTTCAAGCTCTGGGGTGTGGGAGCCCAAGCCCAAGACAGTGAACAGCCAAGCCTACACACAGCAAAGGGCACCTCTGGCCCATCCAGGTCATTGCACACTCACAGATACAGCAGGAGCTGAGAGCTCCACACTGTCCTGAGTTAGACTGAGCAGGTAAAATCCCAGGGTTTCCTTTGTTCAAGGTGCCTACTCAGAGGCACAAGCTTGAGCTGTTATTTTATTTAGTTATTGCACCAAGATTAAATTGTAAGGATCTGGACATCTGCAACTCTACTATGAGAAGTCTGGGGTGAAAACAGCAAAGAAACCTCCTCTAACTGTGAGTGTGGAGTGTTCTAGTTCAGATGGTTCAAGTGTGACTGTCAGAGTGGCTCCTGGTCTGGATGGTCTGAACACCATCCAACCCAAACCATTCTATGATTCTGTGATCCAGTCTTCATATATATATATATATATATATATATATTTTCCCCCTGGGTTGTTTCTGCTTCAAAGCTCATAATTCAAATATGATTCTTAAGTTAGAAACCAACTGTGAGTCCAAGTTACAGTAAAATGCAATTTCAAACCTTGGACTCACATTTTCTCAAGAGAAAAAGACCACAACACTAATCCTAAACTGAAAATCAAACTGTATCACTTTCTTGCAGTATAACTCACTTTCTTTAAACTGTCCAGCTATATTTTATTTTTTTTAAGATGGTGAGCACATATATAATTCAAACAGGATTTTTACATATAACTTTCCTGGCCATGCCTTAGTAGGCTTTTTATGGTTCTCATCCTGATTGCAATTTGTAGACCTGAATAATTTTTAGGTACTTCCTGAATCTCACTACAATTACATTCTTTTTTTTTCCTAGCTTTTCCTTTATCTTCGCATTTAAGTGTATTTCAATCTAATCCTCAATCTGCCATTCAAAATGTGTCAATTTGAGGAATGCTAGACTATAGCAGTAACTGACAGTATTTTTAAAAATCAGTCTCGACTGCATGCAGTAGGTCTCAGAGAAAAGTGCTTGCCTATGATATATGGCATTTTAACATATTATTTTAAATTACTTCCATCAAGCAATGAAATGGCATTCAGTTCACGAGCATGAGAACAAGCTGTAGAATTTCCTTTGACAACATGCTCCTTGTGAGATCAAACTTGTAAAACATCACATCAGATTTAATGTCTAATACATCAACTAATTCCCTCGCTTTGTTTTTTTTAGTTCTAAAGATTTAATGTTGAGAGGATATTTTCCCCAAGTTGACATAAATATTAGAAATCAGAAGAAAATGTGATTTATTCTTCCTACAATAATTGTCTCTAAAAGACAGTGCAGCACTTAGAAATAATCAGCCTGCAGAAATGGAGAAGATAAGGAACTGACAGATTCATTAAACAGCTGTTTGCATCTGTCTTTAAAGCAGAAGCAGATTTTAGACAGCTGCATAACAGAGAAATATGCTCTAATAGAGCAGAAAGGAGTAGTTGCATACAATATAGCAATAACAGGAATTGTTGCAAATTTTAAAATGAGACAGCACTGTGCAAAGTGACACAAAAATAACAACATTCAGGATTCTGGATTTTTTCCTCCCTTTGATTTCTCAGTTGCCTTCCAGTCTGGAGAAGTGTAATATATAAAATGAGGTGAGCAGCTGGTTTGATTTCCTTGTTTACAAGAGGAGATGTGCATCAGTCTGGCTTGAGCTGGGCAGTGCTCAGATGAGGGCTGCCCTCACCTGTTGCTGCTTTGGTGTTCCTTGCTCTATGAAGCACTTCAATGCATTTGGCAACTGGCTGTTATTATCTCCTCTGTGAAGTAAAGGACCTTATTAAAAAAGATAGCCCTTGTCATTAATCTTTCTTAGTACAGGGACTACTATATTTAATATAGTTCTCTATTGCATAAAATATTTAAAATAATAGAATACATATGTGTATATAATGTAAATATGAATATTTCACATGGCTGTAAGACCTGTGTGTCCCACTACAAGCACGTCAGCACTACCATCTTCCCAGGAGGGCCATGACTGTGACTTCTTTGTAACCAATGAAACAGCTGAGAGTCTTGAGCCTCACCACTTCAGTGGCTAATCGTGCAGTATATAAAGTTTCTTTTCCCCACTTTTATTTTCTGTTGTCAAAGCTTGCCCTAGACTAAGAAATAGAATCCAATACTCTTGTTTTGAAGTAAAAACCAGTTCCTTGATGGAGTTTCTTATGTCTTTAATGATGAACATTTTATTGCTCTTTACAGGGGCACACAGCAATAGGACAAGGAAGAAGAGCTTTAAACTGAGAGCAGGTTTGGATTGGATATTAGGAAGAAATTTTTCACTGGGGGTGGTGAGGCATTGGCACAGGTTGCCCAGAGAAGATGTAGTTGACCCTTCCCTGGAATTGTTCATGGCCAGGCTGGAAGGCGCTTGGAGCAGCCCAGTCTGATGGAAGGTGTCCTTGCCCATGGCAGGGGGTTCGAACCAGATGATCTTTAAGATGTCTTCCAATCCAAATAATTCTTTGACTCTGTGTTGGTGTGTAATCCAAAATGGGAGACCTCACCTTACTTATTCTTTTATTTTGAACAGTCTTGAACCAGAAAATACTATGATATCACACTCTTACATTCCTATGCTGCCCCCATGAAATCATTCTGATAGAAATAACTCTGAATTCACAGTCATGGTTATTATATTCCTCTGGTATCTCTCTACATCACCTCTTCATTTATGCCAGATTTCAGGTCTGGTACCTTGTTTTCTTTTGAATTTGGATTCTTGGCATATTGATCTGGGGAAAAAAAAAAAAAAAAAAAAAAAAAAAAAAAAAAAAAAAAAAAGCTTTATGGTGGCCATGTTCTGCATTGCATCTTCATTATAAACTTGCAGCCATCTTTCAAGTGAGTGACCTCTAGGTGTCTGCTTTTGGTCTGCCATGACCAGAATGAGTGCAGCAGGAATTTACCCATTAAATCATGTCACCGGTGTGGAGGAGGTACAGATCCTTCCTTCCTTCCTTCCTTCCTTCCTTCCTTCCTTCCTTCCTTCCTTCCTTCCTTCCTTCCTTCCTTCCTTCCTTCCTTCCTTCCTTCCTTCCTTCCTTCCTTCCTTCCTTCCTTCCTTCCTTCCTTCCTTCCTTCCTTCCTTCCTTCCTTCCTTCCTTCCTTCCTTCCTTCCTTCCTTCCGCCACTTCCTTCCGCCACTTCCTTCCGCCACTTCCTTCCGCCACTTCCTTCCTTCCTTCCGCCACTTCCTTCCGCCACTTCCTTCCGCCACTTCCTTCCGCCACTTCCTTCCGCCACTTCCTTCCTTCCTTCCTTCCTTCCTTCCTTCCTTCCTTCCTTCCTTCCTTCCTTCCTTCCTTCCTTCCTTCCTTCCTTCCTTCCTTCCTTCCTTCCTTCCTTCCTTCCTTCCTTCCTTCCTTCCTTCCTTCCGCCACTTCCTTCCGCCACTTCCTTCCGCCACTTCCTTCCGCCACTTCCTTCCGCCACTTCCTTCCGCCACTTCCTTCCTTCCGCCACTTCCTTCCTTCCTTCCGCCACTTCCTTCCTTCCTTCCTTCCTTCCTTCCGCCACTTCCTTCCTTCCTTCCGCCACTTCCTTCCGCCACTTCCTTCCGCCACTTCCTTCCGCCACTTCCTTCCGCCACTTCCTTCCTTCCCCTTAGATATGTTGATTTTGTCCACAAGCTAAGCAAAACAAAACAGAATTTGCAGCAAAAATGCTGCTGCTTTTCTGTGTGATCCCCTTAGCATTCTTTGTTTGGTCTTCTGTGCATTATTTATCTTAACTCCTTAGAAAATAATCAGTTTTTATAGGAATACATTTACTGCAATTTAAAAGTGAAAAACCTAGAGAGTTTTTAGTGGTTTTGATCAAGATTAAAAAAAAAAAGTAAAAACCTTCCAGACTCTAATTAGTGTAGGGACAATATCTAATTGACATTCTTGGTTTTGATATTTTATTCCAGGGCTATGTTGGCTTTTTCTCTGTCACTAAAAGTCTAAATTATCACAGAACTGTATACTAGAGAATTCCCTTCATTCCACAACTGTATGGTTCTCTCTCTATTTTTCCATTCCAAACTGCTCAGGATTATTTTCCTGTTTTGTACTTCAGCCACTGACAGTGCAAAAGAGAAACTGAAAGCTGAAGAGTTGTATCTGTCCTGAATGAGCAAATGCACAATCCTAGGTTGATCCTTTCAAAATGTTATGGTAAAATTTGCTCTAAAACAAAAATTCATAGCTCTGGAAATTTTTGCGCTTCCACTCTCAGCCTTTAGAAAAATATCACCTACTTAAACAAAGATCAGAAATGCTAAATCTTCTTTTGCCATGAACACCATAAAAAGAAAATACCAGTTGATGTAGAGATTGGGATGAAGGCAAAAAAAAGTATAAATTGATTATGACAATTCATAGACTAAAGGATCTTAATCAGAAATATTTGCTACACAGTATAGGTAGTTATGACTACTAGTATAGTGCACTATTTTTGAAGCAGTATTGAAGCAGTTATATTAAAGCTATCAAAACCAATTATTACATAGAAATTGATGTAACTCCCATTCTTGTATTGTAATTGATGTTTAATTTGTAATTGATGTTACTACTAAGGGCCACGAGCAAATATCTTTCACTCAGCCTTAAGAGGAACTTTGAGGGGCATCCCTACTCAAGGGAGGAATCTCCACAAACACTCCAAGAAGCAGTTGGTTAGAAGATATTAACGACTGAAAGTGAGGTGAGACCTTTATAGTGTGAAGTGATTGACTGTTGGTCATACATCTCCAGGCCAGCTGTATCAGCTCAGTAGCTGTAGATAGGTTATCAGTACTGTCACTTGTTGGTTCTTTTATGAGGTACTTTGTCTGCAATATCCTCACCAGTGCCAGTTTCTGTTAGGAAGCATTGTCTTTCCACAGGGTGTTTAACTTTGGGGTTGATTAGTCAGGTTGATTTCAGCACTTTTCAGCTTGACCCCCATTCTCCATCCATTACTGATGGCTTTGCAAACTGGTTGTGAGTGTTGTTTTGCCTCCACAACAAGAACTGTTAGGGAAGCTATTTCCTTCAAAGTTTCCCAATAGTTTCTGTCTGGCATTGTAGACCATAATCTTCATTATGATCTCAACCTGTCAATTGTACAGATGATCAGATTTGCTTAAGACTTAATTAAGCACTTGTTACTTCTACTAGGTTAAATGCAGACCAGTCCTATTACAGTTTTATAGAAATGGTAAAGCTTGTTAATAACTGGAAATCTCCACTATTTTTTTGCAAGAACAGGAAAGTCTCACTGATTACACATCAGTACATTTATGTCACTTTAATTGCAACATCACACTGTTGGCCTGGAATTAACTCTGGATTGTAGACATCTAGGAGCAGGTGTTGAACTAGATGCCTAATTCAGTTTTCTAGCTAATTGGGAGCTAGTTAATGTAGTCAGTGGAGCCTAGCTGAATGCATCTGTATTAGAGTGAGTTGAGCAATTCTCTAGGCTCCTTTCATTACATTGGTTACCACTGAGTATAATGAGAAATCAGCAATTCATCTCCCCTGTAGGCATATTGAGACATCCAAATTTAGGTACCTGCAGTCTGGAGTTGGGTCTATGCTTAATGACCTGACTGGCTCACCTCTTGAAAAGTCAAATATTTTGTCCAAGCTGCTGGATAATTTGCAATGAAAGTATCTCCTAATCATGCTGTAATGGAAATAGAATATTTTTCTGGTGAAATCGACCTTCTTTCTCTTGTTTTCTTCTCTGTTTTCCTCTCACGAATGTGTAACATTTTTAGGTAGGTATCTTTTCATCTTCTACAGATCCTGAGCTGCTCTGAAAAATCTTTGTCACAGCTCTCACATACCACAACATCTACTGTGATTGTTCACCTCTTATGCTTTTGATTGACTCATACCCCACTCTTTTCACATTTTCCCTTTCTTTGCCTGAGTTTTCAAATTGCCAAGATCTCATTTTTGTTAATATTGGATTAGGCTGTATATAAATCACACATTCTCTGTTACTGAGTAAAAAGCTCATTCCAGTTCCTTGTCTGGCAATGCTGCAACAAGATCATTTGGGAGTCTTTGGCAATACCAAGCACAACTTGAGAGGTACAGAGGCTGTTCTGCCTTTTGGTTTCTTCTGAGCTCACTGGGATTTGCACATTGGAGGGAACCACTATGGAAATCTACCTCTGAACCACTAAGCAGAAAGCCAGGGAGAAAGCCTGGAGCTTTACTCCTCACACTTCAAAACTGTTAGCTTTTTCCCAGGCTCTCTGCTGTGCTCCAATTAACTCCACACAAAAAAAAGTCTCATCTGGAGGGAACTACTCCTGAGCAGTGTGGACTCAAGCCAGTCAGAGTTGTTTGGTCCCAGGGTACTCATTACTCAGCAATACGAGTTTTTATCTCAAAATTCTGATTAGGCCAGCATTTTGCCTTAGCTATATCACTAACTCTTCTGATCCAATCTCCTGAGCAAAGAAACCCTGGGTTTTGAGTCAGTTTATTCTAAACTGAATAGTACACAGTTTTATTTCTACCAATTATGAAGATATGATCCTACTTAGTGCTGGAGGACACACACCAGTTTCTTAACTATTTTTCTTCTTTCATAGATGACAAATAAAAATCACATAGGTAATTGTGTAAGCACGACGAAAGTAACCTGAGTGTCCTAAACAAAATATAATGTGGGTCACATGCAGAAAGAACACGTGTGTAGCTTAATAATCAAAAGAGAAATATGCAGGTGAGATGTTAGGATATCTTTCTGGTCTTGAACTAATGTGGTGTTTGTGCATCTGTGACTGGCAGCATCCAAAGGTGAGAAATTACAACACTTAAATGACAAAAATTTGCTCAAGGAAGAGTAGAAAGGTTTTAATTTGCCCTAGAATTTGTATCTGCTATGAATTTAGACATTCATTTGGTAGATTAAGTTTATTTATTATGTATATCTTTAATATTATTCATTTTAATAAGTTTATCACAGATACTATACAGTTAGCATATATATAAGATTTGTTTCATATTCATAATTGGCCTGACTCCTTGCACATCTAAGATGTCCTAGGTATTCATGCATATGCTTGTAAGAAAGGAAGAGAAAAAGACACTAAATAAGAGTTAAAATTTTTCTTTTAACAAATTTTAAATTTCTAAGTAACACACTGGAACTGCCAATTTAAAAGAATATAATAGCTGAATATAATAGCTGAAAAAAGCAAAAAAAGAAATTATACAGATTTTGTTTCTCTTGAATGTAGAGAAAAACATTACATTCTAACTCTGTGTATGTAAGCCAATATTGGAAGACAATATTTAGTTTTTACTTGATCCAAAGCAGTATATAATTTTAATACAATATTGGATTACTAAGCATCAAGAAAATATTCTAAGGTTTGACCACATAGGTCTCAAAGTATCTAATTTTTTTTTCTTTTGCATTAATTGCTCCTTTCCCTTAAGAAATTCTAAGCCAGAAATAATTCTATTGGAATCAGCAGAGTTAAAATTCATGGAAGACCAGAACTTGGAAAACAAAATGCACTTGAAGTTCAGGCATGTTTATGTCTGGACTTTCCACTTTTCTTATCATAATAGAGAAATCTGAGCCTCTGAGCCAGAGCTGAATTTCCACTATGTTTCAGATGGGAATGGATATCTGCACTGGGAATATTGTCCAAACCCATGATTAGTTTTTTTTTTTTTAATCACAAGGCAGACAGAAAACAGATGTTAATTGTTGTGAGAGAAAAGTTATTGGCAGAAAAAAGAAACTGAAAAAGTCATGTTTTAGCATAAAGTGCCTTTAATTCGAAATTGCAATACCACAGCGAGAGAGGGAAGAGATCTTAAAATGTAAGGCATCGCTCAAGAGCAGTATTCAGGCTGTATTTCCAAGCAGGTTCTTTCTGAATTTTGAGGATGTTTTGCATATCCTGCACGTAGCTAATAACATGCTGAAATGTCAGACTTGTGTTTCATCTCCATTCTCTGTACCTGCACTTGCCTTTGGATGGCAGAGGACAACATAGAATTACCATAGAAATACCTCACTTATCTTGCAAGGTATTTGTCATACAAATCTTCCTTTAGGGAAAAAGGAAATCACTGTGTTAGTGATTATAAGATCCCTTAAAGAGGCATCATTTCCCCTCTGAATCCAGCATTCATAGTTTAATGAAGTTAGAAGAGTCATTCCCAGCAAAGATGCCTCACATGCCAAATTTTATGTCTGTCTCTGCAGAAAGAAATTTAACACCAGTCATTCTTTACAGGGCAGTTTTGCATTTTTTTCCAGTTCCCCCAGCGCTGAAGGATGCAATGATTGATGCAGTGGGTTAACCCCAAAAACTGCAAATCAGGATGAAAGCAGGGAGATATGGAAGAGGGTGGTGAGATGCACTACAAGCCAACTAACCAAGGCTTTATTTCTGTTGCATCAACACTGAGAAAAATGACATTGTAAATGAAATTGAGATACCCAAAGAAAATTAATGGAATTTTGAGGCTGATTTTTTTTACCTCCATACTAGCTAGGTCTAACAATATTTGACAGAAGAGCAGACACTTAAGTAAAGCAACATTAATTCCTGTTCACTACAGGAATGAAACATCTGAATTAATAAGACATACTTAAACTAAGTACAGCATTAAGTTGGTCAGGATTTTGCTCCTAAGCAATGAAGCACACACATTGAAAGCAATCCTTTACCTTAAGCTGACAAGCTAATACTGCATAGTTACCCTGTTTTTCCTTTGTTCCCTTTTAATTAAGCAGGAAAATGTTTTGCTAAGCATAATGTGTTTGAGTTGTACATGTCCCATTTCTAAAGGTATTGAAGTTTAAACCTACTTTATCTGGATGTGCCATAGCTTCATCAGTATCTGTGTATTATTTGAGATCTGAGGATCAAAGTAATGCAACCATTGTGTCTCCTGCACAAAACTGGGTAAGAGATAGCAAATTATATCCATGTAATCAGATCACAAAATGATGCAATATTTGAAACAGCAGAGAAAAAACACCTTCCTCACAAATGCCATCACTAGAGCCAACAGCTCTACAAGCAGTCTGCAGAGGCTGCATGAAGAGCAGCATTTTTGAACATTTACCTTACATCCTCACCCATTGTGCCATGGTAGTGGAACCATATTGGTTCCACAGGGCTGTGGCTCACGTTTTACAAAGTGCAGGAGACAGCACAGGAACAGAGCATGTATTTGCTGTATGACAAAACAAAAATACATTTTTCTGACGGAAATTGCGAGGCTGACCTCATCCTTATTAAATGATATGGTAAACAGTTTAGTCTTCATAATACAGACACTCATACCAATCAAATAAGAATGTTCTTTTCAAAATTCTGTATTAAATTCTATAAATGACAACTTCTATATCCTGCTCTGCAGTGCTGGAAGCTATCTACTTGCGCTGAAAAATGACTTTTCAGCCCTCCTTTGTAGGTGGCTGCTTTGAAGAAGTGGGCAGAGGATCCTTTAGGTACTATGATATACTATGATATGAGTGGGAGGGTTTCCCCATCTTAGTGATGGTGAGATTTGGATGAAAACTTATTCCCATGGCCTATGAATGAAACAACACTTTTCATTATTGCCATAATGTCCTAAAACTTTGGAGAGTAATAGCCTGATATTACAAATAAAAATACACAAAGAAGTAGTTATCTCAATTGTACTATTCCTGGTTGTGGATAATTACCAGCATTCTGATAGATGAGAGCAAACAAAATTAAATTTTCTGCTTGTAGTTGTAAACCCAGTAGAATTTTAGGTAGGAGGAAAAAAAAATAAAATGGTGAGTCAATTTAAGCATGAACATATGAAGATCCTCATTAAAATGGAAACAGGGGAATGTACTACCAGACGTACAAAACAAAACTTGTTCCACACTGTTTATTACTTAGCATCCAGTTGATCATGCCTTCTAATCAGTGGGAATTTCTTGCAATGTCTTGATATTTAAAATTCTCTTTTCTCTAATTTTTGTGGTTACTATTGCAAGATGCCAAGTTGCCAAAATGGATTTTAAGTAATTTTTCCCTCCATATATACACACATTCAGACACTGCTGTGTCCTCCCACCTCTGTTTGCCATCTCCTTACCAATATCTTGATTTATTCTGTTGCACCTGTGCTTTCCTAACCAGGGAAATCTTAATTCCAGTGGAGACCTGGAATTATCCTGAGCAGATTTAAACAAATCACATGGTGCTGGAAAGAGCACACAGAAAGCAGAAACGTTGCAACTTCTGCAGTCACTGTCTTTACATGATGTTTGCCTTCAGGTTTCTGTCAAATTATTTCCTTCTGCTGTCTTCTGGGGGAAAAAAGTGCCTCAGTTTCTGCTGCCCACCTTGTGCCTGTCTCCAGCCTGGTTCCAGTGTTGCTGATCCAGCAGTCTGAGGGCACTCAGTGAATGGCATCGGGGAGCTTGTGTGGCTGCGGAATGAGTGATGCTGAGAGCAGCACCCATAGCACCACAGCCCTGGCTGCTTTGATTGCAGCTTCCCGGTGATTTATTTTGCATGTTTTCCTCCCAATTGCAAGCTGATCAATCTCTTTCATTGGCATTTTGGAGAAAAATCTCTCCATAATTCCCTCAGACAGGACAGGATGGGCACAGCGATTGTACATATTTCATTGCTTCATTGTAATTTGGATTCTCTAAAATTGAGTATTTTAACTGAAATTTTGCCTGCTCTATATTGTGTCTTTTTAGAAATGGTTCTCATCTTTGGGTGTAAGTTGAAGTAACTGATTATGTGATTATGGTTAAAGCTTGGATTTATCAGGAAAGTTGTGTTGAATTGTTATTGTAGTTGAACTATCTTAGTAGAACCACTAATATCTCTGATAGATGTTGTGATCCCTAAATATAATCCACACATTGTTTGCCTTTTTTTGTTAGTTTTTTTTTTTTTTCTGTTTCCCTATATGACACATTTTTTGATATAAAACTTCTTAATATTTACTGCTTTTGGTTGGGGCAGTCAACCAAGCAACCTTGGTTCCTTAGTCACCCACATTAATCCATATCCCATTTCAGCATCATTTTCAATTGTGGAATTCAGATCTGACCCCTAAATAAGGTCATGAGAAACATGAAGCTATTTGAGACTGAGGCTCAAAGGGATCCATACATCAGGGAAATGGGGCAGAACCTTTGATTAGTCCTGTAAGTTCTTGATGGTACAACCAGAAAAGGTTTCATGTCTCTGAGTGGAGTTAGAGACCCTGAGAAACGAGCAAGGATCTGCTTCAGGCTGTCCAAGGAGAAATCCTCTTGCCTTTGATGTTTTGCTCAGGAACAAGTACAGGATGGTTAGAGCTGAGGGCAAGGGCGATGCACAGACAGAGAGATATGCTGGCAAGTGCAAAGGTTTCAGTTCGAATATATTGGAGTGCTTAGACTTTTCCACTTCAAAATATTTTTGGGATTTTTTAGGTTTGGGGTTTTTTCTGGTTGGTTGGGGCAGGGGGTTGGGTTTGCCACTTCTCCAGTTTTACTTTGTATTTAAGTATGCAATGAGAATAGGTTAAAATCAGAGTGGAGAATTATATCTGCTCTTTATTTAATAAAACATATCTAGTCTTATTGACAGTGTTCCTATAATGGAATTCAAGAAGGTTTTGAACCATTCAGCCTTTCAAGAAACAAAAATCCAAACTGCAGAGCTCTTGCTTTGCTTTCCCCCTTTACACTCACATCAAAAGGGACTCTGATTCTTCTTCCTTTTGCATCCTAACCATATGCCAGCCTTTGTAGCAGCTGCATACTGATTACAGTAATTTTTTGCCCTGTCTGCATGGTCTTTGTCCCTTTGTCAAATTCATTTAATTTATACCAAGCTCTTAACTACTCTGCTAAGGAACATTTTTGATTACCTGAGCATGTGAATTATTCCCACTCTATGAAGTGAGTTTCAAAAGAAAAGACGAAGTCCAAAAAATTTCAAACCAACACTTTTATTGATGTCATTTTATTATTTGATATTTTTCCTTATTGTGAACACAATTAATTGTTTCTTTATGTTTCTTTCTTCACTTTCTGGTCCCATTTTCTTGTTCATATGGCATGCAAATATTTTTTAGCCTATCCTTAGCACTGTCCCTAATTGTTTACTGAACATGATTGCCTCCTGTTATCGCTTCAAGATTCCGATTTGACTTTAAAGATTGTAATCTCTCCTCCTTGCCCTTTAACACCTCTCATTGCTATGACAGTAGATTTTCCACTAAAACAAATTTGTTTTTCACCTTTCAAAGTCTCTTTCCAGTGCACTTTAACATCAAAGTATGGTCAATGAATATCTAAAATCTGATTCTGTTTTCTGCTTTTGTCCTGAACTGGTTTTGTCCTTATGTTTCCTATGCCCTCACTCCTCTTCTGCACATCCTCTGCCATGCACTCCACTGGGAATCACAGCAAACACTCTAAAGAGCCCCAAGTTCTCAAAACAATGTTGCTTGACTGTTTCTCCTTGCCTCAACTTCTGTTTCCATCAATTGAACCACAGACAGTATAAGATAGATTTTTCTGAATTCACCAATTAAGTAAATTGATTAGCAAACACAATTCATCCTTAAACTATTCTCTAAAAAATAAGGCACCTTTGCATTGCCACAGTAAGTATTGTTTTCATCTAGAGAGTCCAGAAGTTGCTTCCACTTCTGTATTGTACATGTAGCATTAGATCAAGTGACTATAACAGTTTTATTTTATTTCTGAGAACTAGCATTGCATTAATTCATGTTTCTTTTATAGCTGTCAGGAAGAGAACATTCTATTAATCTATTGATTTAGGAGGAAAGCAATATCTTTTCTTTGTTTATTAATTACTTTTGAAAAGGGAAATAAATTCTCATTATTCACTGCTCCATTACTGAAAGGCACTTTAGGAAGAATTACTTAAAGTTTCCAGAGTGAAAAATTGTAATGAAAAGAAGTTCAAGAAAATTTCTGAAGAATTCAGCTGCAACATGCTGTTGTGCCCTGCCTCTGAAGGACACAAAATTTACCTTGGTGTCACTGAGAGTCTCCACCAGTTGTCACAAATGAGGGACAAGTTAGGATAGCATATCTCATTGTAACAACATGTTGGGCCAGTCTCTTCTTACACATAACAAGTGGCAGAATGAGAAGAAATTACCTCAAGTATTGTCATGGAAGATTCATATTAAGAAAAATGTCTTCTCTGAGAGGGTGGTCAGGCATTGGAACAGGTTTTCCAGGGTGGTCTCATCATCCCTGGTGTGTGGAAATTGTGCTTGGGGACACAGTATATTGATGAGCATGGTTAACAGTTGGACATGATCTTAGAGGTCTTTTTCAATATAAATTCTATGATTCTATGGTCTGAGAGACAGAGAGATTTTAGTTGGGTCATTTTGAACAGCCAGAGAATGGTAAAGAGATCTCCTATTAACTATGATCAGATCACAAGGTGATCAGATCACAAGGTAATCAGAATAGCTGAAATATGTTGAAGTACAAAATCTCAAATGTGTTAGACCCTGCAATTCCAAGAGAAGTAGCCAACGAAATAGTAAAACCCATTGGCAAACATTTGTATGCCTCACTAGGATACAGAGGAGTGAAAGGAGTAAATAAAGGAATTGCACTGCTAAAGTTGTACAATTATACAGGACATGAAATATTATTTCCCTTCTAGTCTCCTTCAGATGTTACAAAATGGTAGATGACCCAGAATTAAGGCAAGGAAAAAAGTAGCAACACTGATAGCAATTTCATCTGATTACCTACACAAAGGACTTAAAGTGGAGTCAATCCTAAATGGCTGCTGAGATTTTACAGTAATGGAACAGAACATGCAAAGAAAGACTGAGATCATGAGAATAAAACTTATGGCATCTCTCTGTCTCCTCCCATAACCTGCAAAAGTCAAACAATGTTCCAGGTTAAAACATACTCTATTATGATATTTGCATTGATTTTCATATTAATTCATGATTCCACCTGCCTAATGTGCCATGGTAGTCTCCATTACATTAATCTTTATGCATTTAAAAAAATTTGCATTTAACCATTACAATAGCTTTATGAGGCAAAGACAGTCTTATCTGACAGATTATCCATACTAAACAGAGGATGAACTGCAGCACAAAGGAGCAGATTCCTAAGTCTTCTAAGGTGCTAGCATGCTCATTATCTTTTTGAAATGAGGATCCAGTCCTAAGTTAGATGCTCTGAGTTAAAACATCCATATCTCAATATGGGATGAGATTCACCTTGTCACACTTTAATATCAGATATCCAACCTAAACTAGTAGTCTGCAGTCTGTTCCTTTTCTGTTTTCATTTATTCTATAATTTAGCATAATTCAACTTTACCCTGAAAAGAAAATAAAAAACTGGTATGGGCATAGCTGCTCTTAAAAGATGAATTTCCAGAGAAGCTTGGACATTCGTCAGGAGAAAAAGCTTTGATTGGTTGAGAGTTCAAGGAATTCAATCCTGTCTCTCTTTTAGTGGTCAATATTTTCATTTGACTCTGGATGTTTTGATTTTTTTGTCTCTGGACAAAAAATCCCTGGGTGTAGGGGTTCAAGTTCTGGTTTAATTGTAAGTGCCTCAGGCTAACACTAGTGCTGTGATAATACCATATTGTCCAAGTCTAACTGCCTTTTGCATTAAACTGATATATTTGAATTCTGTGTTATTACTTAATTTTAATTGTTGTTCAACTGTTTAGCAGATAAACAGCTGTTCTTTCCTCTCAAGTGGAGGCTCTTTTCCAATGATAAACTGCTTATCTCCTAGTGTGTGTTTGGATTCAGCTAACTACTTTCAGGTGTATGTTATGTATTTACACTATAGACAAGTCTACCTCTATGTTGGGTATTTATAAATTCAGCAAATGAAGAGAGAGTCATCACAAGCAACAAGACACAATTCAGGTATCTATGTGCAGGAATCATCATAATTTCTGATACTGAAATCATCTGCCTAGCATAGGTACATGGGGGATCTCCTCCTTTCTGGAATGGCTGCTTGATATCAGGTGGGATAGCCCAGAACATCTCAAATGCCACTAGTTGCCTAAGTCACAGCACATAAATTGACTGCCAGGGTCTCCAGGGTGTTATCTTGTTCATGCAGTTTGGACTGTGCTTTAGGAGATGCATACCAACTCCACAGAGCGTATTGTCTGATCTCCAGAGAATGGGGGTTTGCCACCTTTTCTGTATCTGGAAATAGATGGTCTTTAAGGCCTCTTCCAACCTATAGAAATTTTATACAAATGCTGCATGTGAGCACCTAACTTGGGATATCTGATATCTCCAATTTCCATGAGGTCTTTTGACTTAAACAAAAAGCAGACAGAAAAATTCAGTGTGTGGTTTTAACTGTCTCAGCTCTATAAATGTGCAAAAGTGCATATTTCAACATGATAAACTTCCACATGATAAAAATGAAGTCTGGAAAGCCCCCGTACTTTTGACTTCTAGAGGAAGCATGATCAGTAGGATGGAAAATCCCAGCCACTTGCAGCACACTTTAAAGAGTATGTTATCTAAATATTTTATGGGGAAATAAAACAAACAATCCAAATCAAAACATACTGATTCTATCCAAAGTGTGTGCTATTCAGCCAAGTGCAAATGCTAACCTTCAAGACCACAGAAAGTATTTTTAAAGTTTGATTGCGCCCCAGTTGGATCTCATTGACCTCCTGTTTCTCGTTGCCTGCTTTCTCGCTGAAGAGATGACCTTAACAGCAGATCCTAAAATTAAGCATACAATGGGTGTAATTAAATCACAGTATCACAGAATGGCTTGGGTAGAACAGGACCTTAAAAATCATGTGGTTCCAGCCTCTCTGCCATGGGCAGGGACACCTTCCACAAGACCAGGCTGCTCAAAGCCCTGTTCAACATGGCCTTGAAAAAAACCAAGGGAAGGGCATCCACAACTTCTCTAATTAAGTGGCACTTCTATAACTGTTTTGTTATTTTGTTCAATCAAAACCCTTACTGGGTCCTGGAGAGAGGTGAGAGGAGTGATGAAGTGGATTAAATGCATAGCTGGGTGCCCTTGTTGAGATCACAATTTACCAGCACTTGTGTTTTCCTGTTCACTGACTAATTCTGAAACCACTTCAGTTGATCTGAAGCCCTGGAAAGACTTATTGAGGTAGGAGATGAATCCAGAACATGCATAGACATATCTAAAAAAATCCTTTTGAATAGAACAGTGAATGAGAATCAATAGATTTGCAATAGGACCAGACTTTACATCAGAAACTCTAAAAGAGGAAATGTACATTTTTGTGAAAGTCACTGGAAACCAGGATGGTGGTTATAACCTACAAAAACTCAGACAGGTCAAGGGTAGCTAATAAATCATCTCTTCTCTAGTCATGACAACCTTGAAGGAAAAATTCAGGCTAGAACTTCCACAGTATGAAAAAAGCCAGAGCAGATTCACTATGATTTATTTCAGCTGGATTGTCTGCTTTTCCAGTCTGCATTTGTTAACCAGCTAGGTTCCTCTTTCTTTTTTTTTACTTTTCCTTTGATCTTTTAAGACTGTGGAGGCTTTATAGTCCTTTGCTAATGATTTTGGCTTAGTTTGTTTTTTTTTTTTTTATTTATTTATGGAATAGATGCTCATATCTCAACACAGATTCTGGTAGTTTTAATCTAAATTTTTATTAATGTTTTCCTCCAGCTGTGCAAAAGGCACCTTAATAGCGTTAGGTAAACCTAGAACTTGTCTCTATTATAAATCATTTGCCCTCTTTCCATCTCTGGCTCCATACTGTGGTAGTGAGGAGCACAGAAAGAGCCAGGCAGAGGATAGGACTTAGATGAAGCCACAAAGTGACAGAAAGCACAAATAAGCAGAGGAAGAGAAAGATTTCTCCCTCCATTCTGCAACAACACACCTATCTCTGCTGCAAAGCTGGCTTCTTCAAGTACACATATTGACATTTATGTCACTTTGCCACCCCACCTGCCCCTCTTGATGTCTATCTGCTCACATGCTCCATGCTTTCAAAACTCCACGTTGTAAGCCCTCTGAGATGGCATCTGTTGTTGTGTCACTTGCTCATATAGAGGCTTGCACAATGGGGCTTTAAAGAACAGCTCTAGTTTCTAGGCACTAAGAGAATAATAATAAACAATATTAAAAGCTGTAGCAGCTGCAATAAAACATGCATTTACAGGGGTTAGCTTGATGCATAGCTAACAAATAATTTAAACTTTTAAATACATATATATAAATAAATAGTAACAATAAATAAGATGAAACTGCAGCTGGGAGAGGACTCTTGTGGCTGTTAATTTTTTTTCCCCACTTATCTTCCTTCTGCATAAGGGATAATAGGTTTGCATTGCAAATTCCAGGCAGTCAATCTCTCCTCAATGACAGTTTTGCTATAATTCTCCTAATTTCAAGCTCTCGTTTAAAAAGGTAACTGCAAATGGCATCCAGGCCATTTTTGCAGTCATCGGCAGCTGACTCAGTTGGTTCATTTCCACAGATTTAAGTTGTTGCACGCGTAGTCAACCCCTCTGGAAAAAGGCTGCTTCCCCATATCAAATGGCTTGTGCAGACTCCAAATCCTGATTTTAAAATAAGCATAAAAGCTAAGGTTTTTAGGGTGCATGTCATCACTCCAGCCCAGCTCTTGGGAGAGAGTTATATGGGTTTTTGCAAAATCTCTTCAGGAGTTTTCATAATGATTGTTAAAGCAGAAACACATGAACATACAAATATAAGATCTGGACTAGCTCTCACTTTTCTTTTGAAAATCACATGAATATTTGTAATCAAATAATTCTGAGCTCAGCACTGATATAATCCAAAGGGCTGATTTCTGATAAGTAAAAAATATAGTTATGACTCATTAATTTGATATTACAAACCACTGGCCAGTGTTACTCATGCTAGTTCCCTCAATATGCTCCTTGCTATCTTTATAATTATTAGTCAAAAGAATTTCCTCTGCTAGAATAAAGAAATTCTGCGTAAATGCTGTGTAAAGCATATTTACATTTTAAATACTCTGTTTGGTCAAACTAGTATCACTATACATCTGTTGAGTTTGTTCAAATTCCAAGAATGGCAACCAGACATTATGAAATCACTAAAATCCCTAAAAGAGCTGAGACTGTTTAGTCTAGAGACCAAAAGACTGAAGGAAAACAGGGTAATCATCTCCAAATATGCAGAAATGGCCTTCAAATAAAAAAGGAGTAAAACATAATCTTTGTCCTCATTGAATATAGTTAGAAGCAAAGGCTTCAACTGCATCAGAAAGCACTGGGTGAAACTGCTGGGAGAACTTTCTAACAGGAAAGCAAAACACCAGATTAAGTTGCTTAGGAGGCTGCAGCATCTTCCCCAGAGGGTTTCACAAAAAAGCCCAAATCATGACCAGCAAGGTGTTTTTGCACCCTCTACATAGGCTATAAAAGGATGTATTGACATACTAATTTTTTACATTTTCTATTTATCTGTACTTTTCCCGGTTTTCCCATGGACACACTTTCCACACTGTTTCAAAATACCAGTAAATCTTAGAAATTTAGGATTAAATTTCTTTTGCAGAAGTACATTTTTGCTAAACTTCCCACAGGTAGATTCTTCATCATGAGACTTCGTGTCTAGACCAAAAGTCAGTTTTTATTTTGTAAACAGTCTATTTACAGAAATCACTTCAGTTCTGTCTTTAAGTATCCTGAAAATAACTTAACAATAGGGCCAATGAGCAATGCTGGGTAAGCAGCTATATTAGAACCAAGGAGAAGAAAAATATAGCCACGATTCTGCTATGTTTTCTGCTGCTTCTGCTGTTGCTGCTTCATAAGACTGTTGCACTTTTGTGCACCTGTGGTCTACACTTATTTTTAAATATATAAAATTCACAGGTAACAGCTCAGAGACAAAAGTAGTAAGAAATGTAACAGGTAGTGGAACTTTATGGAGCCCATATTTTTTCTGACTCGAATCAGAATCTTGGTGTTTACAACAATGCCAAGTAACTTTCTCATGCTGCTGTTGTGATGCCATACTGACTTCTGCTGGCATTTACACTGTTGGCAAATGTGCTGCATGAAGGGAAAACAACCTCACCTTTGAGAATGAAAACCACAGGAACACATTTTTGTCAAGATATTTTATATACACATATAGTTCTAAGCTCTCTCAAGTCTCTGCAAATAAGGGTGATCTCCTGTGACAGCCCTTTTAAAGACAATTCACTTAAGTAGATTCATTTGCATTTTAAAGAAGGGTGTAGGAGGTAGCAATTAAAGAAAAAATTCTTGGTTAAATTTATTCCTTTTCACAATGTCTTAAACCCTTCTTCCTAATATCTAACTTGTATTTTATAATTCCTCCCTCTCATTTAACTAAAAAAAATAAATAAACCCAGAAGTACTTTCTTGACCATATAATTGTGCAGGTTAAACTGTGAGGCTTTATATTGTGACAAATGCAATGAGAATTTAAAAAAAAACCCAAAGTTAAATTATAAGCACATGTCTTTAGTGCTCTGTGTCTCTGCCTAGCCATTTATTTTTTCATCCCTGTTATCTGCATTGCAATGACCCTTCTTTGGGAGCTGTATCATACTCCTGTTGCAATATTATGGCATTCTAACTCTGGTTGTAGCATCTGTGTAGATAACAAGCCTCAGTGAACACTGGTTCACAGTTTTCTGGGAGGCCATTTTAATTTTTTACTCTAAAATTTCTTTTGAAATTAGCATATTCAAATGGTAACAGCTACAAAAGAAAATAAAAAGTGACTCAGTCTATTTATTGCCAGGAAGCTTTTGATAAAAGACTTAAGGTTTCTTGTAATGTTTTAAGTTAAGAAAAACCATGCCTCAAAACTAAACTTGAAAAGCCCATACTGCAAGTTAAAGTCACCCCAAAACATCAGCTTAGCCTGTTTGGGAGTTTTAAATGTGCCACTTAGTCTGAGTTTCTCAATCTCAAGGTGGGGTTATGTGGAAAACAATGCTGTGAGGAGTAACCACAGTATATTTCAGGGTACGAAATTGCCAACATTGCTGGCATTCTTACCTGTACTCAGCTCAATATGTATTGGACAATTCATAGGAAGAAATATTTTGCAACTCCAGATATTCAGGATTTTAAATCATGAACTATCATAAAAAAATTCACTACATTTCTCTTAGTAAGAGAGTACTTTGCTTCATTCTGCTATAAGTCATGCTTGGATGATTTGAATTCTGTTGTGTTTAACAAGATTCAGATAATTCATTTTCTCTCAGGATGATAAAATGGATACAATGCCATTTATGGTTGTAATTCTCTTTTATAATTTTGCTCAGCAATATTTTTTTCAGTGGAATGCTCATTGAAAATGGAACCATTACACGTAATGTAAACATTTCTGAATTGAGATGTTAACATTTAAAAATTGCCTCATTTCTCTTTAATGTGTTTTGCTGTTTTTCTTCCCTAATTATCATTCTTTTCAATATTTATGTTAACATGACCTTTCTCTGACTGAATGGCTTTAAGTGCTTCTCAAGTACTTATAGCATCATGATTTTTAAATTAAATTATGTTGTTGCAGAAGAGATTGCAATGAAGCCCACAGAATAGCAGGGAAAGGAACAAGTTTCTTGTCCCAGAATATGAATGTAGTGATAGTGTTTATTAGCTCACTCTTCAAATCAATGCAACTGTATCAGAGGAAGTACAACTTTGTTTCTTGTTCATTATTAGAAACATTCCAGCCAATTTAATGCTGGTCAAAATTGTCAGATTGAATAGCTGTGAAAGATTGTTTAATGTTGTAAAATATTTATTACTTTTGTTTATTATGCCTTCATCCTGCTGACAGAATTAAGATTACACTACTGATTCTCTTTGCCCATGGGAAAAGATCACAGGAGCACAAGCAGTAAGATCTGGCTCCATATCTTGAATTTTCAGGTCAATGTTATTCCACAGCCAAAACCTGCTCTTTTGAAATCTGTGAGGTCTAGGGCTATAGCATACGCAATAATAAGCAAATGCAGAATTTTCTTGTAAACAATGTGAGATGTTTACTTTGATTTTCTGCATATCTTTCAGCGTATGTGTTCTGTTTGTCTAGAATTTAAGACTAAAGACCAGACTACCAAATCAGTTTCTCTATGAAAGCTGTTGCTGTATTACCAGACTTCTCAAATGTTTTTTCTTTTACCTTTGCCCTAAAAAAATAAGACAGTTTTTCTCAATCCTTCCACTGTTCTCCACTTAGAGATGACAATGAGTAAGAATATGATGAGCTGAAAGACATGAATGACACACATCAAGGGAGAAAAAGGGAACAAAATAAATCACTGAAAAAATCAAAAAGAGATGCAGATTTTTAATATTTAACTTTTTAAGACTGAAAGATGTGAACAGCTATAAAGACAAAATAAGACTGAAGGAAAAGAATGGGTCTTAAAAGATTTCCTAAAAATGGGACATTAAAACAAAAAAAAAAAAAAAAGAAAACCAAAAAAAGCTTGTAAATCGTAGCGAAAGGAATCAGGTAAGCAATAACTGAAACTGTCACTAATTAGCAAAATTTCTATGTACTCATCTCACTCTTTAATTCCATTTGACATAAAAATGTCAAATAGAAAATAAAAGAACTGGCAGCTAACAGTCAATAAGTTCACAAATCTCAGTCCACAAACTTCCCACAGAACAAAGGCTAAGCCAGAAGAATGCTGAGTCTTCAAGGTTTTCTGACCTCAGTGGTTGAGCAATTGGGCACGATCTGACACTGTACTTTGTGGAGAAGTTGCTTGGGCTGAGTTCCTTAGTGGAATTGAGGAGGAGTGGGGTTTTTCCCCTGTATGGAAAATGCATGCAGTCTGTTTCTGATCGACTTTTTCTTGTATCTGTGAAGGTAGAGAATATAAAAAGGGAACTATTTGCAAGGTCTATGCATAAGTCAGGAAGGCCAGGATCTTAAGGCAAGTTGCTATAAATGAATGGTGCGCATGGATATTCCAGAATATAAGGACAAAAAAAAGCAAGGCTTTCCTGGAATTATAAATTGTTACAGTTGGAAAAAACTTTTGTGATCATCAAATCCAATCATCATGCTAGTACCACCATCATGTTCAAAACCAAGCCATAACCCAAAGCATCCACATGTTTTTTGAACACTTCCAGGGATGGTGGACGACACAACCTCCCTGAGAAGGTTGTTCTGAAACTTGACAACTCTTTCCCTGAAGAAATTTTTCATATATCAAATATAAACTTCCTCTGGTGCACCTTGAGGGCCTTTCCTCTCACCCTTTTTTTATTTTTTCCTACACTGAGTGAAACTGTCTCGGCAAAAAAGTTTCTGTCACTCTTGTGCCAATAGCACTAACACAGCTTCTCCAACACACCATCCTTTCTTCCTGGATGTCAGGCTTGTCCATAAACTTTAACACTTGGTGTTCACAGAGGATGCTCTAAAGTTTGGCAAGATATAGGGGAGCTTCCTCTGGGAGGTGTTCAACTAGACTTAAACAAGACAGGTTCACTTCCAAGAGCTTTGGAAAAACAACATGAAAAGAGATGAAGGGAAAAAACAGAGAGAGAAATAGAGAATGCAATAATCTTTTTCTTTTTTTTTTTTTTGATGGGGAAAGATGTCAAACTGTCATGTTAGTCTCTGCTGAGGTTCTGAGCACGAACAGTTGCCAGGGTAACTGTTGTGCCAAGCCTCAGCACTTATGTATTTTTTCCATTGATAATTGCTAATGTGAACAAGTGCTGGCTTGCACTTTACACCTGCCTGGCTTGTAAGTCTACTTTAATTGGATGTGCCAAGATTGAGGAAAAAGTAATCTGCCCTTTCAAGACAAGTGACAGATAGATGAAGTGTTGCTTAGGCCTTTACTGTAAAATTTTTGCTGACAAAATTACTATGAATTGTCTTCCCTCAGTGCACATATACTGCCTTTGTTTATGGAATTGAGAGTTTAAGCTTCAATGTTCATTATGAGTAATTATGCCATAAAGTTTTTGGGAATATCTTGGTGCTATGTACCAAAATTCTACATTTCCCCCAGAGTTCAGAGTGCCTCATTTTATATGCATATATGAAAACAGTTTTTCAAAGAAATTGAGAAAAATGAGGAAAACTCAAAAAATATTACCATCCTTCTTTCTCTCTCTATATATATATTTGTATATAAAGATCTTAAAAAAAATTGTTCTAAGGAAAAACCCTAGAGAATGAATAGGGAAAAGTTTTTTAAAAATTCTCCTCCTGATAATTTGTTCCACAACCTCAGAAGTGATGTGGAAATTTGGAATGATGAGTTTTTGAATATCCTGTCCAAGATATTCTGAAGACTGATAGCAGCAGCACCTTAAATTCTTAAAGAAGTTGTCCTGAAAAAATTCAGGCTGAAAGTCAAGGAACTCAGGGATCACACAGTTTTTTTTTCATGTTTTTTCTTAACTATTTGGTCTCTATCCATATTCTGAACTACACTACAAAATTCTGTCAATAAGGTCTAATTCACTACTAAGCTGCACAAGACTGCCCCAAGAGGTAAAGAAAAATTATTAGAGTGCCTTCTTTTGCTGTTGTTCTCTCTTTTTTTCCATCCTTTTTATTTCCTGATCATCAGGGGATTACAGCATTTCTATGCTATTTATTTGCTTTTCAGAGCTGTGTCAAGCCCGGCCTGCTCCATTGCTTAGTGTATTCATTGTGTGTAACTGTCTTTCTTTGATGTTGATTTCCTAGTGCACTTAAATGAAGTTTTCTGAAACCAATATGCCAGAGCAAATTAATATATGAATAATACATGGTGCTTATTTTAGCAGCTTTCATCAGAAGACCTCAAAGAACATCATGAAGGATAGCAGGGAGATTGCCTTATGCCATTCCAAGAAGGGATTACTGTGATGTTGCACTCCTTACATAAAATGGCACCATCAATGAGGGTATAAATAGGATAAAACTATCCTACTTGATCAAAAATATCCTAAAAGTTAGGCAGCATTAGCTATATCAGTAATTCTGATTGTATAACCTGACTTCATTCTGAGTCATGCCAAAGGTTTCATGTACATCTGTTTGCTCCTGTGGGACTGATTGAGGATTAAAAGGTTATAGTATAAGGCAGAACAGAGTTAGTCAGTCCAACCCACCAAGCTGCTTGGCAAGATAGAGAATTAAAAATGAAATTAGTGAAATCCCAAACCTACTCCATAAAGCACTATGAACGCTAGACATGCAATTCATGTCCAGAAACACAGTGGACTCAGAGGAATGCTATTTTTGTTAAGATATTTAGGTTAAAAGCTTAAAAAAGGGAAGCTGTTGAAACTGCCCAGGACAGCAGAGGATTTCAAACACCTTACTTAAGATTCTTTTTAATTCATGTTTTCAGTGATATCCATGTACTTATGTAATTCCCCCATGAGATAGACTCATGAGGCTAAATTCTCTCTCATATTTCTGCTTGGTCACAGTGTCATGGAGATGAGAGAATTTGGAAGTACACAGAAGTAAATGAGAGTGCCATGTGGTTACCACAGTTGATAAGCCCCAATTGTAATGAAGTATTAGCTGAATGAGTGTTAAGAGTTCTTTTATTAGTGGCTGCTGCACATAGAAGTGTATGATGTCATGCTATGGGTTAGTAGTGCTGATCAAAGTTTAGGAGTTCATCAGAGTTTACCCTATCACACTTTCCAATGTCATCAGAAACAAATTTGATTCACTTTCCAGTGCAAAAATTGACCTAGATTTTTTAGCTTCACCATGGAGATGCTTATAGAAGCATCTGTAATGGAGTTTATCCACAATGATTGTGACTAAACTGGAGCAGCAAAAGCATAATATAGTGGAGAACTGCAATGCAATAGCAAATGTTGGTTTAAGGACAAAGAAAAATAAATTGTAGAATCAAGTTGAGTAAACAGATTATTTTAATTTACACAACAATTAGATGAAAAGTTATTATCATTTAAAATCTGCATTATGAGCAAAATCACAATGGATGTTTTAGAGTGGTCAATTTTAATTTTATTTCATAGTCTATCAATCTTAAAATATCATAGCAGAGATAACAGAAAATAGATGGGCTCTGACTTTATAGTTTAGTAAGAAAAAGTTGCTCCCTGGAGATGTATGATCTATTCAGCTTTCCAAAGAGAATTAGGAAAAAACACCTAGAAAGCAGACCGGGAAAATGTACTTCTCAGAAGCACTGTGGCTGCCTGGGGCTGATATCTGCCATTTATCCAGTATCATGCTCTAACAAATTGTATGATTGTCTTGTTTCACTTGGCAATGTGAGGCTGCAGCTCAAGTACTAGCTAAGTTTTGAGCCTCTCACTTCAAAAAGGATGAAAAATCTGGCGAAGGATCTGGAAAACATGGCTTTTGAGGAGCAGCTTAGAGAGCTGTGGCTGTATAGCCTGGGGAAGAGGAGACTCTGAGAGACCTCTTTGCTCTCAACAACTGCCTGAAGGGAGGATGAAGTGATGTGGTGTGTTCATTTCCTCTGCCATGTTTTAAGTGAAAAGATGAGAGGCCTTAAGTTGCACCAGGGATGTTTCAGAATAGACATTAGGAAAAAAAAATAACTGAAAGAGTGATTAGGTTTTGGAATAAATTGCTAGGGGCAGTGATGAGGTCACCGGCTCTGGAAAAGTTCAAGAGGTATCTGGATGTGATGCTTGGGGATAGGTGTTGGCTAGGGGTGATTATGGGGTTCTGGGCTGGAAGTTGGACTAGATGATCTTGAAGATCTCTGGCAACCTGAATGCTTCTGTGTTCAAGGCCAGGTTGGATGGGACTTTGAGCAACCTGGTCTAGCAAAACATGTCCCTGCCCTTGGCAGAGGATTGGAACTAGGTATTATTTATGTCCTTTGCAACCTAAGTAGCTCTATGATTCTGTGATAAGAAGATAGGATTATGCTCCTCTTGATGTGTTAGGGTAAGTCGCAAAGTCAAGAAAGTTTATCAGCTGGGGTTGCAGCCATGATGGGGCAGGCAGTTACTGACTTCTCTGCAGAGCTGGAACTTCTTTTGGACCAAGACCTCATGGCAGGCACAGTTTGTAAATTAATTACAGGATTCAATTGTGAAAAAGTGGAATCTGAGAGTCGTGGAAAGGGATCTTCTAATGGAAACTTGTATCATATACATCATGAAACCTGATGCATTTGTTTCTTTCTTTTTTCTCATGAGCGTGTGTTACAGGGCTCATGAGATTGGACAGGAACTGCAGTCTATATTGAATGTTCTTCCTGTGATAGTCCTTTAATCAACTACCCTCTGATTTATAATTTGTAAAATTCAGTATAGGGTAGACCAATTCATACATTTCCCTCTTGTACAATTGAAGTCAAAGACTTCAGCAATGTCACCTATTTATGCCCTACAATTTTGCCTGGGGAAAAGGCAAGGAATGACCAATGTCCAGTTTACTTAATCCAGTCTCACTATGATTTCCCTGGTAATTGCTCCTCACCACAAAATAAAAAGCCTCAGTAGGAAGAGGTGGGATCAGAAGTGGCTAGAAGGGGATCAGAAGCAGGGTAAATTTGTTTGACACTTTTCCGCATAATTAAATTCAGCACTGCAAATAGCCTTTTTTCCCCCTGTGAGGACCGGGTTTTTCTGGCATGGATAGACATATAGATAGATAAATAGATAGATAGATAGATAGATAGATAGATAGATAGATAGATAGATAGATGACAGATAGATAGAATTAATTATTTGTCTCTCTTTTAACTCTGATATACTGTGTGAATGCAGTGTCTTGCAAGGACTATATTGTTCCAGGAAGGACACCACTATTGCTGGTAGAACAAGAAGTTTAAGCAGGTGTATTCAAAATTGTTATATTTATTTGTTTGCTTGTTTGTTTGTTTCACAGCTGTTTTAACAGATATTTTTTTCTCATTTTATTTTTCATCTTTCCCTTCTCCAAACCAAGAATTTGCTTTTCCTTTGAGTTAAAGAACAGCATTTCACCCCAAGTGCTCATCAATTGCAAGTGTCCATTTAATTATTGTTAGACTTCAGAACATTTTACTCATTAGCATTAAACTGGTGCACAGCCATGTAGTCCCTACAGTGTAAGAAGTAACTAAGGTCAACTTTTAAGAGCAAATCAAAAGAGAAAAGCGCCACCAGTGTAGCAGAAATTAGAAAGAAAATAGAATGGAAGAAAATAAAGAAGGAAATCCTCCTAGATTTCAGAAATCATTATTATCCAATTCTTTCACTCACATTAGTGAGTAGGGTACTGGGTAGAGTACAAGGTAGAGTACTTTCACTGAAATCCATGATGAAAAAAAACACCAACTTTTTCCTTTAGGTACAGACTTCAGTTAAACTGGCTTAAAATAATACACCTTACTCTTAGCTATGCCCAGGTAACTGCCAGCATGTCTCCTTGTAGCCATCCTGTTAGTTCAAAGTGAGGCTATTTAAGCTAATACATCTCCTCCTTGATTTAAAGTTTTTTATTAACCTGAAAGGCAGGAAGAGCTGAAAATTATGGAAAAAATAATTCATAGAACTCGACTGATAAGATGTAACGAATTAAATCATTATAACTATATCAAATTCATAAGTGTGTGTTCTTTCCTTGCTATTGTCTAGGATTTGTGAAAGGCCAAGAAAAAAATATATTTTCCTGATTTCTACTATTAAACTGAGGGAGAAGCAAACACTTGACATAGTCATGATTTATATAAATAAAATTTTGATCAGATAAATATGCAAATTACAAGAAGGAAAAAAAAATTCTGTTGAGGAAAACTGTTTTTCTAGACACATTTTGTTTCTGATTCATCTTTTTACATTCATAACCTTAGCTATCAAAAGCAAAGACGGCACGTAGGCTTGCCTCTCTAAGTGTGAAAGACAATCCACAAAACTTCAGTGACAAATATTCACCCTGTAAATTTCAGCCACTTTTTCTTTCCAGGCAGTTTGCTTGGGTTTTTTTTTTGTTTTGGTTTGGGGTTTTTTTTGCTTTTTTTTTTTGGTTTTTTTTTTTGGTTGGTTGGTTGGTTGGTTGGTTGGGGTTTGGTGGTTTTTTGCTTGTTTATTTTTATTTTTTTACTTTCACTGCTGGGTGTCAATAGCCTGCTGCTTAAACATAACAGCTGGGAAACAGGAACAGAACAAGCTGGAGCCAACTATTTGCAAAGTCTCCTTTAACTGTGAATTTATTTTGCAACTGGAGTTACTATGACAGTGGTGACTGAGCTTTAACTACTGAAAGGGCTTGGTCACTTTTAGATTAGTGTTAAAATGGTTGAGTCACCATCTCTGGGACTGTTAATAAAAACATGTGGATAGGGCACTTGAAGATATACATGGTTTAGTGGTGAACATCATGGTGGTGATAAATTGATGGCTGAACTTGATGAACTTAGAGGTCTTTTTCAAGCTCACTTAGTTTATGATTCTAAGGCTCAGGCTCTGGGATGGCTAGATTTGAGGCCAAGACCCACATCAGATTTGGTTCAGTTAGTAGCATCAAAATCCCTCAATTTGAATTGAGAAATGACAGCAGAGTCTCACTCTCAAATCACCTCATATCATTTCTAAAACTTCTAAGGAACTAAGGATTGTTACAAGTTTGACTTCCCAAATAGACAAAGCTAAGGGACCTGTTACTGCTCTGACAATTTCAGGGAAAACTGGAAATACTCTTCCACTCAACAAGAGAAAAAGATGATCAGCGTGTTCAATGTAGCTAGCCAGATTTTGGGAAGAAGAGAAGAGCAAATGGCCTCAAGTTGTGTAAGAGGAGGTTTAGATTAGACTATTAAATTTTTTTCTTTGGAAAAGGTTGTCAGGGGAGCAATGGAGTCTCCTTCCTCAAAGATGTTTAAAAGATGTGTTGATGTAGCATGTGGGGACATGAGTTATTGGTAGGCTTGGCAGTGCTGGGTTACCAGTTGGACTTGATAATCTTTAATACCTTTTGCAAGCTGGAAGCTTTTGCTACTATGATTCTGTGAATATGTTCTGCTTCTGTACCAAGACATCTCCTATGGTGTTTTAACAGTTTGGGAAGATGAAATGATATCAGAAGGGTCCTGACTTCATGGTTTTAGTTTTATATTACCATTGTGTATTACCTTAAAAGCATATATATACATACTTAAAAGTGTGTATGTATATATTTGTAACATATGCACACATGTAAATGTGTGTGTGTGAGTTTTGAATGCTAAATATTACAGCCTTAAGTGGATGGAGTACCTTTGCTGGCCTAGTGGGATACAGGATGGATAACAAAGATGTGCAGTTCTATGTAAGATAGATATTTTGATATTATTAGGTATACCTGGACCAGTTTTTTCCCATTGGGTGTATATATTAGTAATTCTAGGTTTAGGTCCAGGAATGGAGGCTCACTGACATACTACAGACAAATTTAAAATTTGTTTTATGGTTTAATATGCTGCAATTGAATTAAAAAATCTGTATCCTGTCATTAACAACTCAGAAAATCTCTTGTATAAATATATGATATGAAATACGATATAAAAAGATGGTGACTTTCTAAAAGCTCTTTGAATCAGCCACACAAGAAGAGCCTTCAGTTCTGTGGTGTTGTCTTAGTTTAACACTCATTAAGTGTTTCACAGTACTATGATCTCCTCACAGCAAATATAATTAAACTTCCTTTCCTCTGGCACAAAACAGAACTTCATTATTGCTTTCTAATTCCATAACTGTATGAGAGAAGCAAACTTTCCGAAACTGAAAGTCTTTTTCCAATTTCAGTTTTTCTTCCTCTTTATTTTTTTGGTAGGATGGACATATTTCTTTGTTTGGAAATTAAGATGTTCTCTGCTTCTGGGACATCATGGTGAAAATCTGTAATTAAGGTAAGAGCAATATCTTCAGATTTTCTATAATTTAACAGTGTCACAATCTCTTATGGCTTTGGAAGTCATGCCTGTAATTTTCTTTCTGTGCTTCTTCTTTACTCATACTTCTTTTAGAAATTCAAGTTACTTTGTTGCATTTTTAATGACATGAAGGCTAAGTTGTTACAGGAGCTAATTTAGCTAAACCCGCACCTGTGGGCTTTTTGGGTTTGTTGTTAGAGATGCCATCACAGATTTAAATTTTACCAGCCTGCGGGAATAGATTGCCTTTCTAAAGAAAACAATTCTTTTTGTAAAGTAATTCACCCTACAGGAATTTTAAGGCCTGAGGATCTAAATCTGGTTTTGGAACACTTTATAGTTAGCATAAAATTTGAAAAACAGCTTTATAAACTAGGACCCTTTACTCCCACTCAAAGAAAGTAAGACTTACAGGATTTGCAAGTTTTGATCCCTCCACCCCTAAAGAACTAATTTAAGAATTGATCTCTAGGTCACATCATTTCTCACTGAGGTTCATTTTCTAATATAGCCTGGATTTGAATAGGCAGTGTTGATGTATTGAGACTAAATTACACACTTCCTTCTAGAGGCATGGATTAACAAACATAAAGTTGTAGCATTTTAAAGGAGTGGTGTACACAAACACCGGCACAAGCCAGTGGGAGAAGATCTGGCTATCTGTTGTAAGGGCTTTTTCAAATCCCTGCTCTGAGCAGCATTGTGAATCAAATCAAAGGCTTAAATCAAAGATAAACGTAGGAATGATGGGAGGCCAGTTCTCAGAAACAGATGGATTTACCAGCCTCTTACGCTCTGTGTGGTGGGATTACCACCAGCAGGTTCAGCATGGAGTTTGTCGGGCAGCCTGCTCAGTTTTCTGAACAGCTCATCACATCTATAGCTTGCAGTGCACTGCTTGGAGAAAAAGGATGTAGGAATGTTGTTTTCTTTAGATCACTCACTTATTTACTAATCAGAAAAACAGTGGGTTTTAAGCAATTATATAACCGAAACACTGTTCAGGTGTCCTAAAGAAACTTTTCAATGATTGCACATACAAAAAATAACAAAAATCAGCGGTATTTACTGAAATAAATACAGATATGGAGGTATATAAAATGTGACCAATTCTTGACAGATTATTTCTGTCACATAATAGGCTTGTCTAGATGCTTTCAAGAAAATCTTATAGACAATCTTTTTACAGTTGAATTAATGAGAGATGAGTTTTGCTGCCTGCTGTTGTCTGGGATCACTTTTTCTGCATGGTGTTGGTATGGTTAACATTGTTATAGTAATGTCCAGTCACAACTTCAAGTAATGATTTGGCTGCCAGATAAAGTCTTGATGCTTTTGTGATGGTTTGGTTAAGAAGTCTGTCATCATTGTTCAATTATAATCTATAAAGAAAATACCTAAGGTTATAATTGTGTAAATATGTTTATATATGGGCAACACTATGCACCCTCTATGCAGTCTATAGGTTGCAATCGATATTAAAATGATGGTTCAACCCATTCTTTACAGAAAGTTGCAGATGATCAGTTTCTTTTTTATTTAGTTGCAAATTAAATCCTCAGTGGTGTAGTACCTAGAAATGTCCTAGTCATGCCCTTTGAAGTTTATATGAGAACAGCCAAAACCATTCAGCAAAGGCTACATTTTTTCCTAAAAATACTAAAAAAAATCAGAAGAATTTTCTGAGTTCTTCAGTTTCTTTACCCACTGTCATCAAGAATGCATTCTGAAATATTATGCTCATGTAGTCAATTTTCTTGGTCATATTTCATTATGTCTTGAAGTGTAAATAAACTTGATTGATGCAAATTGACTGATTATATCCAAATTCTAACCCAAGACTTGCAACAGTTGTTAGCAGATGCTGAGAATTTTTTGTCCTTACTCTACTTCAGAGCATATGTCTGCATTTCAGATGATGTTTCTATAGTCCTGTGTAAGAAAAAAACCTATCATTTCTTGCTGAACTAGATCCATAGCTCTGAATTATCAGTTCTTACCAGCCTTATGATATCTGGTAATTTACATGTAATGTGTGAAACTGGATATGTGAGTTTGAGTGTAAATATATCAAAGCATCATTCTGACTGAATTTTAAGTTCTTTACATAACCTTGACACCAGTTTACACCTATCAGCTTATAGGACTTCTATTACTAAAGTAACCATAACTTTATATTCGCTGCTTCTAAAATATATCACTTTATTTCTTTTCAGTAGCATAAAAGTAACTTGTGACTGTTTCAGTTGGCAGAAGTTTGAGTGGCAAATTGCTATTAAGAAAAAGAGAGAAGGGCCATAGAGTTTGCAAACTCACATTTAGCAGGTCCTACAGTGAAGAATTCTGAAAAGCACAAGAATAGAATAACTTGTGATTTTAATTGTAGGATAAAAATTGGAGCAATTACATTTTTGCAAAAACAATCACTTTGTTTTTAGCTGTGTGAGCTAGTGAAACAGAGATTTTTAAGGTGCTGCTTTCAAAGAGTGGTTAGAAAGCAATCTCTTGTAAAATGCATTTAACCTCCAGAGTTTGAGCATAGTCCCTGCATGCCCACCTAAAATTGCATGCAGCAGAATAATGCAAACTTCAGATTATTATTTTCCTAAACCCAGAACTTAAGTTAGACCTTCCTTAAGAATAAATAGCTGCTGAATATGGAGCAGAATCAGAACTACAGAACTGAAATAAGGCATGATTCCTAAAATAAAAGCAATTTCAGACTTAAATGAAACCTTATTTTATTCTAGTAGAGGCTATTCAGAGAATTTCTAGTGATTAAAAGGCATTCAGCCATGAATGGAAGGAATGTACTCAAGCCTCAATATGTTTTATTGCCAGGCTTCTAAAGACCCTGAATCCCAGCCATAATGGTGAATGACAGCACTCTCTGTGTTTTGTTAGAGAGAAAGGCAAGGCAGAACACCACAGCCCTTGTCATATGGATCCCACCCAGATGTCAGTGAATATACTATACATGTAGACTTATAATCTGATTTTTTTTTTTTTTTGAATCATCAAATGAAGCCTAGCTGTAGCATTAAACATCTAGGCTGTTTGAAGCTGTTTGAGGGAAAAGATGCATAACTTTAGTGGTGAAAATAAGATCATAAACTCCTATCTGTGAAAGGAACACGGATCTCTCTATAATCTTCCTACTTGAGATAACAAAACCAAAAAAAAAACAAGAAAAAAAAATAACACCACCAAAAATGTGCTTTCTTGTTGAATAGAAGCAAATAATTTTACATATAATGTTGAATCTCCAAATATTTTACTGAAGACAGAGATGGTCTGCATCATTCAGGTACTGTCAGAGGTACAGAAGTGTCCTCTTCTGCGAATGCATTGTCGAAATATATCTGTCACTGGATGCCATCTGGTCCATCACAAAACAAACCACGTTGCATTTCAGAGGTATCTGTTCATAGTTCTTCCTAAGAACATAGCTGCTGACACAATGGGACAATATGCAGGAGGGAAGGAACATATGGGAAACTGAAACACTGTTATTACAGATTATTGCAAGATACCTTTCTTCAAAGGTAATGTCCTGTAGTTCCCTGGGTTACACCACCCTGAGATACAACCTGTTTGATAACTGGAGTCCTGTGGCAACAAAAGCCATGTCTTTGCACTGTCTTCTGACCTAGCCAAAGTTTAATTTCAGTTATAAGAAAAGAGCTTGCTAGATGATACTGGGAGTCTCCCCTGAATGCACTCCCCAAGTTAGGGCCAGCAACATCTGTAGTCCTTGTAGCTTGTGAATTTAAGCAACTGCTTTTTCAAAGCTTTTCCAAAGGGGAATGGGCAGGGTATGGCATCAGGGTCCTTCCAGCCCTGGGCGACAAGTGCTGACTGTGGATACTGAAAACATTGTGATGACTTAGTGTTGATGGAACTGTTTTCTGTGAGAAAGTGCATTTTATCTGAAACCCAGAACCTTTTTTTAAAAAATTGTTTTGGCTTCCAATTAATGTAGATATTAAAAGAGGGAACATGATTTTCTTGGAATTAAAATTTATAGAGTAACGGGCAAAATGTAAATAAGTTGTTTTGGCAAACACAGAGATTTTCACTGAAATTGAAGTACTTTCAGCATTCTTTCTGTAACAGCTTGTATCTGTTCAGAATTAAGAAAAGTTATAACAAATCTCTTTGAGCAGAATTTGTTCTGTATTCAACTCTATTCCACAAGAGATCTGAAAATTCAGATTTTCTTTTCCTGTCTTGATCATAAGTGTGTCTCTTGCCAGTTAAAGAGGCATCAGGGCACCCTAGAAGATGACCAGTGTTGGAGAACTGTTTTTTGCATGACTGGAAGCCAGACTTCACCCAATCAAATTGAGCATGGAGCACCTTGGTCTACTGGAAGGTATCCCTGTCCATGGCACAGGGCCTGCAGATAGAAGGTGCCTTTCAGCTCAAATCACTCTTTGATTCTGTGGTATTGCATAAGAAGAAACTTGGCTTTCTCACTCTTTCTGAAGTGACCAGACTGAGACTTCAGGCCTTCAGAGTGCTAAGATATCTAACTCTATGCCAGACAGTCATTTCAGAAAAATGAGGCAGACAATCCAGCCAATGCCTTGTTCAGCAATCCTTCAAGCAGAACATTATGAAGAAGTCTAAGTTATCTCTGTTTCTTGTGAATAAGGAGGGACTAGTGAGATGCAGTGGCGGAGACAGCAGCCAGCTTCCAAATAGGATAAGCAAAGTGATAAAAAATGGTGATCAAGCTGAAGCATTATGACAGAGGGTGGGGTTTTTTGTTGTTGGTTTCCTTGTTTGCTTGTTTTTGGTTTTTGCTTTGTTTTTTTTGGGGGGGGGGAGGTTGTGCGTTTTTGTCCTTTTTTAAAGTCTAATTTTGTTGGTTGTTATCAGAAATGATTACTTCAGCTATCACAGGACAATAAGTTAGCTGCAGTACTTTTAAAACAAAACTAAATCAAGACATTGTCCTGGAAGAACAGTGTTGATTATGAGTGGTGTGATAAACCAAACATCATGTCATAGCAACTAACACATCACAGTTAGGGCTGACTGGTTTGTTTATCAGCCTCACTATAATAGGCCTATCATTTTTTCCTTCACTATTAAACTTCTACATTATGATTTTATGACAGTATCTAGAAGTGGACTTTGTGACCCAGTTATTAACTTCTAGCTTTCTACATTCATTATACAGCAGTAGCACAAAAAGCAATATGTATGTGTGTATATATATATACACACACATACATATATGACAACCTACTGAGTTATGATCATTGATATTTTGTAGTAGATACATCTCTGCTAATATATCACACCACAGCATATGTACAATGCCATTGTCTCCTTTGGGTTTTATAAAAAATTTTGTATAGATGAGACATATGATTTTATGATACCATGATGTACTGTACTCTCATTTCTTCCACTGTTGCATATGCAATTCAAAAGGCTTCTTAATAAAGTTCCCAAGGGAGCTTTTCCTGTGCTTTCTATTAATAGTCTTTGTTCATACCCTGTTTATTTCTAATGACAGCTTTAGACATAATTTTGTACATTTAAGTAGACATGGAGAATTACAGTATCAGATCAATGTCTGGAACTATTATGCAAATTCACTATTTGTGTGCCCCCCCCCCCAAATACATTTAGAATAGAGAAAGATCTGAAGAAAACAGATCTTTTGCCACATTTCTACTTTTTCAAGTCTATGAAGTTCATGTATTTTGAGACAGATCCTGAGGTGTGGATGTAAAATCAGCTATTTCTTGTGCTTATATATCATATTTTCCTAACAAGAAATTGGTGGTTTTGTGATGAGGTTTTGTTATGGGGTTGTTGGGCAAAAAATATCAATTCTTGTGCCTGCCAGCAGCATACTAATCAAACAGATATTTAATGGATACTGCTACTTCTGCTTGTCAAATAAAGCCCTGTTTGAAAGAATTTCAATTTTGGTAAAAAGTTATAGAAGAGTACTGAATCTTCTGATATGAAAGCAGAAGTGTTTAAAGGCAGCTAATGGTATTACCTCTTTAAGGAAATTCTGGTTTCTAAACTCTATTTTCTTGTGTCTGTGGGATGTGACAGGAGAAGGGGATGGCTGCTGTTAAAAGGAGACATCAGTTACAGTGCTGTTCATAGATGTAGTTTGTTCAGCAATAATGTCTTTTTTCTCTGGTTTTTCTTTTCTTCTTCAGGACTTTCTGAGTTCAAATTTCTTTATTCTTTAAAGTATTTACATGATGACAAAGAGGGCCTATATCATCACTCTGACAGACAAAGTATTTTAGGGGGCTTGCTTACTCGAAAGTAAGATATGCCAAAGAGATCTTCAAGACAGCTAAAAGTACAAGCTCAGCTTGATAGTGGGCTTAAACATTTAAAATAATACTGGTTTTTAACTTTATTCCTATGAAAATTTTAGCTCTAAACCCTGGCTGCAATAATTAAAAGTGCATGGGAATGTCCAATGAGCTCTCTCCCTCAGTTTATTTCTTTGTTTTGCATTTCGTTGAAGTATTTCTGTTAAAACCTCATTATGTCATTACGTTGCCAAAACTGCTGGTTCAAACTGCATTATGAGTTTGCTCTACTGTGTATCCATGGATGATGTGCTGTACATTGGCCCACACTGGATGCTCATTGCTCCTGGAGAGTTACTTAGTTCACAAATGAAAATCCCAAAGTTTGCAAACCTGAGCTTCTATTAAATAACCATTATCAATTATTTACACAGATGACATAATCCATTTGAGTAAGCTTGTGCTTAACTTCATAGGATTTTTTATTCATCTAGTAAAAATAGATTTCAGGATTTTTTTACTATATTATTTGATTTGTGAGTTTCCTATACAAACACCTGTTTGAACAGGTTTCCGTTAACTTTGACTTCTTCAGTTTTTATTAAAGGAAGCGTTAAAAAATTGTTTTGTTAATTATAATTAACTAAGATTATACATCACACACTTTTTTCTTTATTTCTCAAAATGTGTAAATATATCATATTGATATATATTTTCTCTATATAAGTTCTACAATAGCAATACTTGACAGGGAAGAATTTGTACAACCTGGCCAAATCACTTTCTGTCAAGCAACTTCCAGGCAGTACTGGGAAGTGAGCACAGCAAAGAATGATTCCTAGGATGCAGTTTGGGCACCAGAGGCTGACTAGATTTTTTGGCAGTGCAGAGGGCTGTTTCATGCTGGCTGGCCGCTACTTGAGGCTGGTGCTGGACGTGTTCAGCTATGGATGTTCATGGTCTGGGGTTCACGCTTGCTGACTGCTGCACTGGCACATAGCAGAGACCTCTGGGGCTAAGCAGCACATGCCCTCAGAGGTCTGTGTTACAGTTTCTCTAAATACCCTGTGCACTAAGGTAGAGGCACAGCGTCATTACCTTCTGAACACCCTGCTTTGAATTGCTTTGTCAGCTATTTTGGAAGGACAATCATTTTAAGACCTGCCACAGCCACAGCAAAATCTTCCTTACTGTGATCAGAACAAGCTTTATTGCTCCAAAGAAACAAAACAAAATTAACAAAAAAAAAAAATTGAGCCTGAAACATTGAATGAACAACTAGTTGCATGAATAAAACATGAACTTACAATACAACTTTTCCTTAGCTCTTCCAACATTTTACTGAGCTTCTAAAGCCACATTGTAGGTTTTGTTATTTGCTTCAGGGACAGCATGCTCTAAAGGGTTCTTTTCTCCTTTCTCTTTTCCCTTTTCTGTGTGACAACTATTACATCTATCAAGAAAAATTGCTTAGAAGAGTTTGTTTCCTCTGTAGTACAAGATGCTTTCCCCTCCTGATGCAGCTGTCCATCATTCCCTGTAACTGGGTAGCAGGAGGTCACATGAGACTGGATGGCTGTGTCACTTCCACTACTTCTCTAAAATTACTTGAGCATTATTCCTATTGTGTATTTATTGCATTTCATTAGAAAATTTTTGCCTTAAGGTTTCAGTCTTTCCTCTTTTTCTTACAGCTTTATCAGCCCAAGTGATATGTATTTTTTATGAGCTCTGTGTTATGAGAAATAATACATAATGTATAACGTAAAACCTTCTAAGATTTGTGTTTAACTCCTACAAGCTTTGCATGCTGCCTACATATGACATGCAAATGTTATTAAACATTCTCCAATGAAGAAAATGGAAAAAAATATACACTCCCCATTTGATAATTTGAAGGAATTTTGTAACAAAAAAAATTATATCGTGTCAAAATTTGTGTCATTAACTCATTCATAAGTAACTGTGCAAATCCAGTTTAGCGACCTACTGCAAAGCAAGACCACTGTGCAATTATGCTGCAATTACAACTTAATTACATAGAAATAGCAATTTCTGAATTTTACTTATACTGTCTTTTTTCAGATTATAGTAATTAACCTTGAAAGTTTTAGGTTTTACCTTGCATAACAATAGCATGCATGACCTGGTTAAGTTCAATTTTTCTGCTCTTACGTTTACTTCCTATAAAAATCTTACATTAAATGCTGATGCAGGATCATTTACTAGCCAATTTAAATTGAGAGCTCTTTCAAGACAGTTTGTAAGCAATTGGTAACTAGAAAAAATAGATATGTGTCTATTTATTTATAATTTCAAAGTTTGGCCATAAAATATTAAGATGTCAGATCTTGTGTTAAGAACCTTTCTATTGCAGACTTTTTTTCTTTTTTGGGTCAAAAACTAAGGTTTGGCTTCATCTTCTGTCACTCTAGATACCTAAGATGGATAAATTCCTCTTCTTTTTCATTTTCTGTGGAGGGAGCAACTTGACTAGCTTAAAGTGATGTGTACCTTTTAGGGGTGGTCTTCCCAATGTCCTCTGACTTCCTAAACTGGTGAATGACAAAGCCAGTTTTTCCCTCTGAATCTGCTTCTGTGTTCTTCTCCTCGATAGCTATCCACATCCATGAGCCAAGTAGTCTAACAGAATGCACAAGAAATACAAATGTACAAGGATTGTGAAGTAGCATTGCCTTCTCAAAGTCCCAGTGCACACTCTCTATATCTTAGGATTTAAAACTGATAATAACATGATCTGAATATTTATTACTTTATTATTAATATAAAACATTGCCCTTTATTCAAAAGGATGTGTTTAAATTTTTTTGAAGCATTCTTTGTTTTCAGATCTATAGACACAAGGAAAAGGGAAGCCTAATGTCCTGTTATCAGAAAGATTCATGCTTTTTTTTCTTGTTATTATTCCACAAAATTGCTAAATGCTGTACATAAAACAACTAAGTGTTTCTAGCCAAACCCAGAGATTAAAGGTGCATCAAATTAAATACAGACATAGGAGAGGAGTCAAAAGTGAAGTAATCCTGATTAATGTGTTGAGCAGCATTTTCAGAATAAGTCTCACCTAAATGTTACGTTTGTTATTATCAAAACCAGATTCTCAGTAGATATTTTAAACTAATGTTTTGTGCTTTGTTGTCACGGATTTTCTTTTTATAAAAGTAGCTTAAGGTCCCTTTGCTAAGAATATCTTAAGTTGGACTCCAGCAGAACTACTCTATATCTCTAAAGGGGGGCAGTGGGCGGGGTGTCAGATATAAGAGGTTTTAAACCTGTATGTTGCCAGGAGCATCTGAAAGTCTAATCATGATGTGTTGTACATCCTTTCATTTCATGAGTCTATTTGTTCACACCTAATCAATGATGTAATTTTAAATAATCAGATTAGGACATTTTGCCTGAGGAACAGACAGCCATCCAAAGAGCTACAGACACAGTAATCCCAGCAACAAGGATCAGTGATTTCTTATTCCTCATTATGACAAAATTCAATTTAAAGTTACCATATTTTATCATAAAAAAGGAAATTAAGATAATCCTGATATGTGAGTTTCAGATCCATACATCTTCTGTACTACCAAGAAAAAAAAACAGGCACAAATGAGAAAACAGTAAATTTATGAAGATGGGGAAGAGAGCTGTATTATGTATTTTTGTTATGGGGGTACATTCATTACATTTTTTAGATATCTGTATATGTTGCTGTTTTTTCAATGCCCATTATGTTGTTAGCTAACCATGAAATAATGTCATAACAGAAGCAAATGCTTGTTCTTAAACCTTTATTCACCCATATCAATAAATCTGAGAAAGAGTTTTCCTGTGGAGAAAAGTACACTGAAGAATAAATGGGTTCATGTGTTAATTTCTTTCTCCTTGAGTTTCAATTTAATAGATATATCTTTTTCTTCTAGGGTAAGCACATGGGATCTGACTAAAAATATTTTTATTTCACTGTTCACTGGAAATGCCAATGATTATGCCTGTGTGCACTACAAACATTTGGAATAATTATGTTCATTACAGTATACACATAAGTTTGAATACATGTAACTAAACTGGTGGTATAGCCTTTTAAATAAATCAAAACTATGTTTATGTTAGGAAGGAAAAGGGGCTGCCTAACTGACACAAAAAATATCTCAGTATAAATTGATCATTAATAAATTTAAGCTGGTAATTAAAAGATGATGTTTAACCTTTAGAAAGGTGAGTCTCCAAAGCTGTCGTGTCATCATTGGTGACATTAAATCAAGTTCAATTTATTTCTGAAAAACACAGAAACAGGTTATGCTTTTGATAGTGGGAGGGTGAAGTCAGTGAGCCAGAAGTTGTTCTCTTTGGTACCTCAGCAAGGTCAAAAGGGACACATTTTTGCATTAGAAGCAAGTAGCTATGTTTCAGGGAAATAGCCAACAGTTTACCTCTGATTACAAAAAATGTTGTAGTAAAAATGGTTCATGAGAAGCATTCTGAATACCTCTAAATCTGCCACCTGAAGTAACGAGATTGGTGGAAGAGGAGAAAATGCTGATGGAGGAACAACAACCCAATTATCTCAACCACACCAGGAAAGGAACAATTCAGGGAGGGACATTTTTGTTTCAACTTTATCTTTTTTTTTTTTTTTTTTCCCTTCAGGTAAATTTCCTGAAGTTTCTTGTTTGGTTAGCATTTCATGTCTAACCTGCCTTTTAAGCATATAATTCAAACCCATTAACACTCTTTTCTTGTTTTCTTACACACAGTGGTTTTAGAAGCAGGTACAGCCTGGTTCAAAGACCTCTGAAAGCAAAGGACAAACTTGCATTAAGCTTTGGCAAAATCACCCTCCCTGTCGTTACTGCTCTTGCAGCATAAGATGAATAGTGCACTGACACATATTTTCATTTAACCAGGGCTAGTTTTAGTGAACTTGCTACAATCTCAATGGAGAGTTTTGAATTCAAACTCTCTATGTATTTTTTTATCTACACAGTCATGTTTCCTATATGCTTAAATGTTTGAAAGGTACAATTAGGAAATATCACTAAGTTTGCAGTCCTGATATCCTCATCTTCTGATTCAGCATAACAGGAAGGAGTGTAAAAATGGTAATTTTGTTACATCTGTCACTGCCATAGCCAAAGGTATCAGATCACTGTAAATTTGCCCATCAGTGTGCACATAGTAAGTTATTTCTCTTCACAGACCATTGTGCATTTCCTGTAAGTATCCCTGGAAAATATTTCCTAGCTATAGGTTTTGAATTAATCAATCAGCTTTTGTTTTTATAGCACCATTCTGGAAAATCCACTCATAGCACTTTCTGTAATAGAGATAAGAAAAACAAATCCATACTCTCCTTTTAAGTCTAAAGCATCTATCTTCTTGACTATGTTCACTTAAGATGTTTCAGCTGTTCAAGTACCATCAGCTTTATAGTTTTAGAAACTCTTTAACAACAAAACGAACAGACACAGGAGACAAAAAAAGTATCTGAGTCACAAAAAGGAATGTGGAGTCAACTGGAACTTTGATTTGACCCTACAAATCATGCCTTAATTTAATAATTTGGGAAAATTAGGAAATATTGTGAAGTCATTTCTGCAGGCCCCAATGTGGCTGCTAAAGGGAAGCTGTGGGATTATTCAGTTACCCATAGATATTGACAATGTGGATGTCTGCAGCTGAGCTAGAATCTTTTCAAGGTCATGAACAATAAAAGGGTCTCTATGGTTGCAGTCAACTCAATGGTTCAGGACCTCATGACTCATGGCCTTCAAATGTCTGTTTCTCTCTTTCAACCATTAAAAGCGTTGAGCATGGTTAGCTCTGGTGCAGACATCTTCAGAAACCTCATTCATTTACTAAATGAATTTTGTCATGAACTATAGCCTGACATCACAGTGAAGCTTCAGCTTAGCAGTGAAAGGGGAAAGAAATCTAATAAGAAACTCAGCAAATTCCACATCAGACCTGTGTAGAAAGATGTTATCAGCATGAGTTCGTGTATTTAATAGTAGTGTGCAATGTCATTAGAGTTTTGGACGAAAATAATGCCATGAAATTGCGAAGCAGAAGCTGCATTCACCAAATTAGATAAAATTTTGTAATTTTTTAGAAGAACTAAAATGTCAGTACAATTATTACTTCCAAATATAAACAAGTTGGAAATTTACACAAAGTTCACAGAGAGTGCCTAAATCCATTCAAAAGCTAGTTCCTCGGTAAAATAAGGTGCTAAATGGATTGATCATAAATTACATGCCAGGTTTTATCAGATGGTTCACTGACCCCTGTTTCCACAAGTCATTTAGGGAAAAAGATTAACACATGTGGTGAGCAGACCTAGAGACAACGCAGACATACAACTGGGCAGCTACAGAAATATGCAGAAGGGCAAAATGAAGGAATATCTCATATGCGCAATACTCAAAGAGAGTAACATTTTGCGATACAACTTGGAGTTCAAATTCTTGGAGAACTGGAGAGGAAGACCTCTGAAGTATAAAGTGAATTTTCTGCTTCTCTTTATCTCACTGCCTCCTTGGCTATTTTGCAAAACTTGCTCCGGTCCTGAGTTGTGTCTAATTTGTCCTCCAAGCACCACACCCCTCATTGTTTTGTGTTCACTTTATTTTATTTTGCAAGCTTCCTTTGTGCCAATTCATTTGGGGGCCAATGATCCATCTGCCTTTCCTCTGTATGTTAGCACATTTACAGAGGAAAATTCAGTAGCATCATACGTGTGCAACATATGTTTTTACAGGAAAAATTATATACTACACAATAAGCATCTCTATTCTGAATGCTATAGAAAAGTGGCTTTTATTAGTGCAAAAAATCAAAGAGTTACAAGGTCACTTATCTCTTGCTGTCAGGGTGCACCTACACCTTTATTTGCACATTTGCTGACAAGCTCCTTCTTCTCCGGCAGGCTTAAAACTTACTCCTTTCATCTGTTCTCAAGGTAAATGCAAGTCCAGTATGCAAACAAAGCTCTGTTGAAACAGCCCTTCTCTCAGACCATGCTCTCCTGACCTGAATTTGCTCATTCAGTAGCAGTGAGATTCCAGTCATGTAACTGTACATAAAAAATTAATCATCTAGTGCTATCAGTTAAGCTACCTACGGTCTTTTAACAATACAGGGATTTTCTGACTGTGAAAGGTGCTTTTCTTTCTTTGTGAAAAGTAGCACACACCCAAGGTGGACATGTGTCTGTAATTTTTTCTTTTCTGGGCTGGCTGTAAGACATCGATGCTAGAGCATCAGAGACTGTTAACTCATTCTGCTGTGCTTTCTTTCTGTTCCTTCCTGCCCTTAGTGGTGTCTGGAAATCATAGGGGCAAAATCCTACCTTTTCACTTTCTCCAACATTCCACAGAACATTAGTCGCTAATTTCCTTGTGACCATTTATTTAACTGGAGCAACAAGTAAAGATAATGACGGGTTGGTGACAAAGGCAGGAAAGAAGATAATAATGTGAGCAAAATTCGTTCTAGTTCCATCAGAGAGCCAGTAAACTCTTTGTGTGGCTACCATAAGAACTATATTTGAAGACTCCTATAAAGGCTAAAGTAATGGCTTGAACTCTGAAAAATAAAATTAAGCCCTTCAGAGCTCAAAAAAAATGGTACAATTTGCTTTCCGTCACTCATAATGCATTTTCAGAAACTCCGACTCCAAATTATGTGGAAAAAAAGTAATTGCAAAGATGCCAGTATTTTAGTATATGTGCAGAAAAACACCAAATACCTGCACAGATTTAAGTACACTGCAGTTACCCCCTGTCACAATGAAGAATAAACCCATTTACTTTTGATCAAGCAAGGTGGGTTGACCTTGGCTGAATGTCAGGTTCCCACCAAAGTTGCTCTATGCATCCCATCTTCAGCTGGAAAGGGAAGAAAACATATGGCTGAAATGTTTTGTGGTCAATATAGAGACAGCAAGAGATCACTCACCAATTACTGCCATGGGTGAAAGAGACTGGACCTTTGAAAATTAATGTATTGCAAATTGAATCAGGAAGGTAAGAAAAACAATAAAAACTGAAAACGGTTCCCCTCTACCCCTCCCTTCTTCCCGGGGCTCAACTTCATTTACAATTTTCACTTCGTCCTCCCCCTCATTGGTGCAGGACGATGGGGAATGGGAGCTGTGGTCAGTACATCACACATTGTCTCTGATAGTTCCTCCCTGTCAGGGGTGGGGGTGGGGGGGGACTTCTCACATTATTTTCCCTTCTCCAGTGTCAAGTCCTTCTCACACGAGATGATGTCTCAGACTTCACCATCCTAAGATTCTTCTCATGGGCTACAGTTCTTCATTAACTGCTCCAACATGGAGCACCCCCTTCTACAGGGTGCAGTACCTTGAGGAACAAAAGGCTCCAGTATGGTTCTCCTTCAGGGTCACAGGTTCTGCCATCAAACCTGCTTAGCATCTCTCCATGGAGAGAGAGGCAGGAGAATGCCAGGAGCCTGCTCCAGCCCAGTCTTCCCACGGGGTCTAGCCTCCTTCAGGCTCCCCCTGCTCCAATGTGCGGTCCTTCAGGGGCTGCAAGTGGAAATCTAACTTTACTCTGGATCTCCATGGGCTGCAAGGGGGCAGCCTGACTCACCATGGTCTGCACTACAGGCCTGAAGGGGAATCTCCAGTGACTGGAGATTTTCTTTCCCCTCCTTCTGCATTGACCTTCAGGTCTGCAGAACTGGTTTCTCTCACAACAGTCTCATTCCTCTCTTTGGCTGAAGTTTTTGTCCATTTTTTTATCCACTTTTCTTCTTCTTCTTCTTCTTAAATATGTTATCCCAGAGGGCTACCATCATTGCTGTGGGCTCAGTCTTGCCAGAAGTAGGTCCACCTTTGGATCTGGTTGTCATTTGCTCTGTCTCACATGGGGGAAGCCTTCTAAGAACTTCTCACAGAAGCCAACACCTGTAACACCCCAGCACTAAAACCTTGCCACACAAACCAGATAGAGTAATATAAAAGGTATGACAGCATACTTGTGTTGCAACAGAACTTGTCACTTGCAAGTACATTCTATTGACAGAAGACAATTTTGGGGTTAATTACCTGATTTCTCAAAGCTCTTAGCTATCCACTTTCCAGCCAGTAAGTATTGAACATTTGGTGATCTCTGATTTCTTACAGACTTCTTCTGCCATTCTGTTTGCTAGCCACTTACTGATGATTTGTCCTGGGAATGCCCTGCGTTTTCAGAACAGCAGTGTGTTTTCTACTGCTTAAGGTTGTCAATAAATTAACAGATCTGCAAGAAAAACACATCCTTGTTCATTGGGCACAGTGAACACGAGGGCATCATCAGATTGCCAGTGAGGGATTTAATAGTTTGTATTGCCCTGAAATGAGCTGCTATTTCATACCTCTAGCCTTCACCTCAAAGAAAGCTCATTACTGACATGCTCCATAGTACCTCAGTAAAATTTTGGTATTTGAGCAGGCTTTATTCTTACAGAGACAAGAAAAACATCATTTAGAGGCTGCTCATCAATTATTTACCTTTGATGAAACATCAGTTCTTTGACAACTTTTCTACATATATTGTAAATACATCTCAACATCTTAGGATTATAGAGTCACAAGACAACTAAGGTTGAAAAAGACCTCTAAAATGGAGTTTTAACCATTAACCCAGCACTGTCAAACACACACACTAAACCATGTCTCCTAAGCATCACATCCACAGGGTTTTGAACATTTCCAGGGACAGTGGTTACACCACTTCTCTGGGCAGTCTGTTCCAGTGCTTGACCATCCTTTCAAAAGGGATTTTTTTTCCCAATATCTAATCTAAACCTCCCTTAGTGAAACTTGTGGCCATTTCCTGTTGAGCTTGTTATACGTGAGAAGACACTGATCCATGCCTGGCTACAGCCTTCTTCCAGGTCATTGTATAGAGCAATAAGGTACCTTCTGAGTCAGCTTTTCTCCAAAATATACAACCCCTGTTCCTTAGAGTAATCCCAGTAATCCTTACAAGCGCAGGGAATAGTTTTATCTATAAAAATATATGTGCGCACACACATGATGTTGAAAACATGTGCTTTCCATTCGTCCTGCATCTTGAGGAAAGAGAAGTAACCATGGGAAATATCTCAATTTTCCAGTCTTCTCCAGGAGAAACTGCTCAGACCCTGATGACCTCACCTTGGTGTAGCTTTATCCTACACGAGAACCCTGTGCCCGAAGTTGTAGACACCTTTTCCTGCTCCTTCTCATGGGCTTCTTTGCTGCCAACAAGGAACGCTGTAGTTTCTGGTTTCTGGTAATTGAAATCATCAAGCCCAAAAATTTTAACTATTTAAGCCAATTGTTACTTAGCTTTTCTTAAGTGTTCAGTATAGCATATAAACAATGATCAGAGACTCATTAATAAATAAAATGGATTAAATAAGAAAGAGAAGGAGGAGACTGTGGAGGTTGAAGAGTAAATAAATGTCACATCTGTTCTGTGGCTGAGCAATTAATTTGGCAATAAATAAGAAACCCAGACCGGCTCCACAAACCGGTCCCTGGGTGACAGCAGGACCTCACCCAATCATATTCCACCCTCAGCTGCAGACATCTCACTGGTCAGAGAACTGGGAGGTGTTAAGATCAGACCAATCAGCAACTTAGACTGCGGTGTTTCAAACCCCCTTTATAAAGTGAGTTCGAACAGTAAAACACTCTCTGTGACCACAAGGATCTCTGAGGTATATGTTGACCCTGTCTCCAACCACTGACCCCATGTAAACAGAAGGAAAAGGAACTTTATACTCTTCTAAGTCGATTTGGATTCATCACTAGCTCCTGCAGGGTTGGTAGTTATCTTCAGTCCTTTCCCATTTATCTGGTTATTTGTAATTCCACCAAAAAAACCCCAGAAGTTCTATTTCCAGATTGTACATGCTGACTTTTGAGGAGGGAGTTTAAAATTCATTACAGGCATAAAAACAAATCAAGCTGACAGAATGCTCAAATATACTGTGCTGCCCAGATTTATAATTGAAAAACCCTCTGCTGCATGAAATGAGTGAAATAGAGCAGATGAACCAGCAGACAAGCAGGAGACCAGAATTAAACAAATTTGTGTAAATAAATCCCACTTATTTATCAGATACCAGGAATTCATTTTCTCTGTATTTGGCCTCTCTGCCAGATAATGTGAGCAAATATTGGTTTGGATTGGAGGGCAGAGGGCATCCAGATTGTTTTTTTATTATTTATTAATTTTCTTTCAGGTAGATGATATCAAAGGCCTGTGTGAAGATTTGGGAAGAAATGAAAGACTGAAAGGATGTGTCTGATTATGATTCATAATGCTGTGGGCTTAGTTCTACTTTGGGATGTGCTAAATACTCTGTTTGGGAGCCTGGTTTGCTTTTCAGATATGGACCACCTGATGAAAAGCAGATGTCTGGCTTTGCCCAAACATCACTGTAAATATTACCAGAGTGTTTTGGTTGTGAAAGTATTTACCTGAACATTGAACACTAGTTATATATCCAATTGTGGCACAGCTTAGCAAAAGATATAAGTGCTAGCTTAGTTTTGATCACATAATTGAAGGTACATTTTTTCTGTTTAGCAGTTTTGGATTAAACATTTAGTATTGCTGTCTCTTTAATACGACCTCTGAAACTTGGACTGAGATTTCCCGAAGTCCCAAAAATCCCCTTAATATTAATACAGTAAACAGTTGACCAGGCCAAACTGGTTGATTGCCCTTGGTGTCTATGTATGTCATGTTGGCAACTTTTAGGAAGAGGATTTGATTGGTGGAAGGAAGCCAGCCTTACTGTTCAGGCAGTGGTCCATGTAATTGTGAGCCATTTCTCATTGGATTCAATATGACTTCCCACAAGCTGCAAGCCAAGCAATGCCAAGCCACTGTGACCAAGAAGCCAATTGCTACAGGTAAGTCTGACAGTTCAGGGAGACTCTTCCAGCCCTTCTACCTTGATACTAGCATGATTGAACTAAGAGTGCCTTAGGATCAACCATTAAAATTAAGGAAGAAAGGTCATTTACAGTTTTTTCCATTTATTTTCCTCCTATAAGTATTTTGCTCAGACACTTTCCGTGGGATCCTACTAATTTGTCATTTTTGCTTACCGTATCCACCAATTTTTATAACACTGAGAGTCAAACAAATATTATAAGCTTGGCAACAGATAACTAAATGAGAATAAATCTGGAAGGTGGTTAAAATATGAAAGAAATCTAATTAGAGCCTGTTTCTGAGCTCTTTGGCTCAATTAAAGCAGTTGTGAGAACAACCCATGAACAGTTATGTCTATCTGCTGAAAGATGCTATTTTAGAAGAAAATTTGACATTAAAAATGTGGATAAGCCTTCAAGTTTCTTTGTCTGTTTTGAACTGATGACACATAAAGTGCTGTACAGTGGAGACCTTTATTTGCTGATGTTTAGCCATCAGAGGTAGCTTTGACATCAATATTTAAATACCAGAGGTAACCACACATAATTTTTTTCATTTGCTCTGGTCATCTTGCCAGGGAGATGACAAGAGTAAGTACCAGTGCTTAAGTTACCAAGTTGTAATCATTCAATGCTGACTATTTTAGAAGTAGAAACTCTAGCTACCAGTCACAAGGACAGTCAATATTTTATTCCTCTTGTGCAGTAGCACACCTAAGAGGTCTGGAAAAACCTCAAGGTGAACTTGGATAAACATCCAAAAGCTCAAAGACTTATCCAGATCTAGAGTCTGTTAAACAAAGCAGAAGCTTTTGTGATTTCTGGTGGATGCTCTCCTTAGAAATTTGAAAATTAAAGTTAAATGGATCATGAAAAATAATTTGGAACCTTTGTATATGTTTGTTCTGAAATTTGGGTAAGGTTTTCAATGAGAAAGTTTTCACGCCCATAAATCTTCATAATAATCCAAATTTGAAAGCTTATACAGAATATCCTCTGAGCTGAGTTTCTCCAAGCATACTTAAAAAGTGATACTAACCTCAGAGAAATCTCAAAGCTTTCTGCTGTTAAAGGGTTAAATTTTGTGTCACACTGAGGCAGCAATTGATGTTGAGGGGGAAAGAAGGAGGGACAAATGTTTGAATTATTTTAAATCTGGTATAATTTTCCTACTTGTAAAAAGCTCATTTAATAGCCCAAGAAAATGCTTTTTTTCCCCTGTAGATTCAGTCTCACTCAACAAATCTTAGCAGAGGATGGGACCTGAGGAAGTTCCACATTATCATTAACTGTGCTCCCTGGTGCCTTTCCCTAGTTCATCTCTCTACCCAACTTTTATAAATTATCTGTTTGAGAAACTACTTAATTGCCCATCTCCCAAGAGTTCTATGAGAACTATTTAATTAGTCTGGGAGGTGTTCTTGAAACTATTCATTTATTTCATTTTATTTATATTATGTCTGATTAATAGGTGCTAGAAGTGCAAACTCTGTTCAAAGTCATTGGAATTATGTCGGGGTTTTCTTCTTTCTTACTTTTTTTGTTTTATTTCCATCAGGCTGGCCAGAAAGGGAGACAGTGACTAAGGAGCTCAGAGTTTGGAGAGAGAACCTTTTAATACTTATCAGTGCCTGCTTCAAGTCCCTAGTCAACCATTCCCATGATTAAATGACAGAACAGGTCTATTTCCCAGTTCCAGAGTTAGATGATGATGATGGTAATTTCATTATATTTTCTCCATTGCTTTCAACTTGTCCTTTTAATTAAAATGTAAAGGAATGACAGATTCCCCTCTGCTCACTCTGACTTTAGTGAAAGTTCAGCGTCCCAAGTGGGACTTGAACTCACATTATCACAGAGCAAAAGTTCAAAGCATTAAAACAGGAGCCATTAAGGTGTCAAGCAAGTAAGCTAGCACTTACTAGGATCAATTTTCCACTTAGGCAGCCTTTGCCCAATTGTGCTAACTCCCACTGAATCTATGCCCACTAATGGATCAAAGCTAAGAGGCTAGGAATTGTTAAATCATTAATTCCCACAGCTCATTAATATAATATTGCAATTGCACCCACTAGCATTGCCATGAACGGTAGGTCTTTACAGATTTTCTTTAGGTGGCTCTAGGTTTTCTTGTTTTCGTGGGGGCAGGATTTTTGACCCAGTACGAAAGCTTGCTATCTTCATATTTCAAACTGACTTGCAGATTGGGTGATCATTGTTTATTCAATAAATTTGCATGAATGTTCAATGAAATGCTAAGCTACTATAGTAGTAATAAAAGCAATGACAAGAAAATGTGATATTCAGTAGCAAAAGACTTTTTCTCATTGTCATATATTCTACTAAACTACCACTGTAACTTCTGGATGAAGAAGACATTCACAGCCCAGTCATGAATTTGTCCTTCTACTCCCACCCAGATAAGCAAAATTTTCAGAATGTAGGAACATTTTATAGCTTCCACTTGTTCTTTTAGAAATAATATTAAGATCATAAATATTAAAGAAAGCTTTTGCTGAGTGGCATGAGGACAATGAAAACAATAACATTGAATTTATCAAGGTTTTGAAAATAGTAACAATAGAAGGTCCCTCTCAGTTTTCTTCTCTTGCTTTTCATTGTTTGGTTTTAAGAGGTAGACCTAGTGTATATTCTTACAGTTCTTCCACTGTAATCTCCTAAACCTTAAAATTTGTTCATTGATCAATTAAGTTGGAACAAACTCAATAATTTGGTGGAGGTACAACAGCATCATCATCAGATTTCTAGGTAAGCACTCTAAGTCTCCTGGCTTTACCTATCCTCTTGAAGCATCTACCACTGACTGAAGTGATAGACTCCCACGATGCTGCAGGGTTGAGAGTATATTACAACAGAATCTCTCAGATTTTGATATTATCTAGCAGATGAATTTATCCCAAAGGGTCATGTATAAACAAAGGTGTGCAAACTATACAACCTACATATATATATATATATATATATATATATATATATATATATATATATAAAATCTATGCTACAAAGTAAATAAAGGTAATTTTGCTATTGATCTGGTGTTCTTTAAAGATTTGATTAAGAAAGCTGAACAAACAACCATTTTTTGAAAGATCTTTTAGCCCTGAGACAGAAGTCCCTGTTGTGTGGAAAATCAGTGATTCCAAGCAGAAATCTATACATAAAACACATTTCGTTTTGTAATAGCTGCATACTTCTAGACTGTGAAATGCACAAAATCTCAAATTGCAAAATAGCTGCCTTTCAAAAACTGGGTGCTGAAGCAACTTCTACAGCAAAGCTTTTCTTTGTATATTAAAATACCAGATACACATTGTTACACATTCTGAAATGAATTGCCTTGCCATGAAAAACAGAAAAAGCTTGAAAAAAAATTATGTAAGAAGCTCTCTGAGCAGAACTACATTATTGAAAATGTCTTTGGAAATAATATGGATTGTAGAGCAAACGTTAGGATGCCACAGTGATGTTACTCGGTCCTGCATGGATGTACAGGGGAGACAGTATGATTTAATTATTCACACAATAGTTTAAAAAATCCTGATAGGTATGAACTTGATGTTCTGTAAACAACTGACAAAATAATAGAAGCGAGGGTTTGATCTGCATGCATTGCAATTGAATATCTCTCTATGCAATAATTCATAACATTCAGAGGTTAACTAAAGAGAACCTAACATCTTTCTGTTGTCAAGGTTGAGTTAATTTCTCATTATAAGCCATATTCTAACAATCTCACAAATATAATCAGTTGTAGGAGAAGCTGGTAGCAATCAGTACATTTAGGCTGCCTCATGCAATTCATTATGAGGTATTACAGTAACTGTTTTTTCCTCTGAGAAGCACTAAGGCCATTGTCAATTAACTGTCACATTGACATTTTTTACATTATCACAGGGGATGCCTGTGTCATTCAGTGCATTGAGACAGAGAATTTGGTTTGCGAGGGAAACCATTAGGAGTTGCTCAGTTTTTCAGCCTCAATAACATTTTTATAACCTTGCTTATTTCTCTGTAAGTAACATTTAATGCCCACCGTTCTAATATCTATTATTCCTTTATATAAAAATGTCAGAGTTTTTTTTCCTTTTAACCCAAAAGGCTGCTTCTTTCATGACATTCTCCATTTTTCTGATACTACTCACTGTTTTATTCTTACCTTTTGACATTTTTTTCAAAACTGTGTAATAAAAAAATGTCAAAGGAAATTTAAATCACAAAATCTATAAAGTTGTCTGTGAAAAGTCAAACTGAGAATCTAGTGGTGGCTGATTCAATGCGTGACATTATTTTCTCTGCAGTAGATGCTGAATTGACAATTGATAAATATCAGAATTCCATTTAGATCCTCTCTGTATGTCCTATTTGAAGTTGGTAGGTAATGAGGAATATTGCAAACAAAGTATATTAAGATGATCCAGGATGAAGTCTTTTTCATGTCCGCATGGATGGCAGTCAGTATTGGGCTTTTCACATGCTAAGCAGGCATTTGTTATTTCATCGAGAAAATTTGCTCAATTTAGGTATGGATTGAGTGAATGGTTAATTTGAAGGAAAAAATGCACTGAAATATACCCACTGATGACTTCATAGAATCATAGAGCAGTTAGGGCCAGAAGGAGCCCTAAAGTTCATCCAGTTCCAGCCCCTTGCCGTGGGCAGGGACACCCTCCACTAGACCAGTTTGTTCAGAGCCCCACTTGGCCTGGCCTTGAGCACTGCCAGAGATGGGGCATCCACAGCTTCTCTGGGCAGCTCTCTGTCGTGCCATAAACAGAAAAGCACAGACCATCCCAAGTCACTCTGGCTGGAGCATGAAACACTGCAGAACAGGACTGTCACCTGGCTCATCCTATGCATTTAATGATCAATAAATGCTTTTAATATGCATAGCAACATTTTTAATGACCATTTTTCATTATGTGGTCTTTCTGCATTTTATTAAACAACTTCCACACAAACAATAATTTAATATTGTTATGAAGTAGAATCAAATGTTCATATATAAAACAAGACGTATTTGTATGTATATTTTAAATTTTATTCCAGTTGATCAGCAAGTATATTTTTTCCTGTTTTCTGTTTTCTAGCTAATAAAACTAGTTTGTTTCAGATAAAGAAGTCTATCAACCCTCAAGCTAGGGAGATTTCTTCTTTTTGTTTCAAGAAATGTCCTAGAGATAGTCATCATAAAATTAAAGTCAGTACAGGTGGTTTCATGGTGCTGAGACTGTGGTGGGATCTAATTAAAAAATACATCTGTAGGTTTTTATCTGTAAAATATTCCTGTAACATATACCACAAAGCTTAACAGTGTAATGATAGGAAGATGTGGATACTGATATGAAATTGGGTCTGAGGTTCACGAATGCCACATTATCTAGCTTTATCATTACTCATTGCATATTTATAGGCGTCTTGACTAACATCCAAGGCACATTTTTGTATGCAAATAGAGAGTATAACAGTCCATATCTGAAAAGAATAATCTCTTTTGCCAGAAATCATTGTCTTAAACTTTGATTAAATAATTTCAGATGGAGCTTTTGAAGGTCAGTGCCCCCCTTCCCACACATACCTAATAAATACAAGACAATGATCACGTTGTATAACTAAGCAGTCTCAGGATTAAATATGTCCAATCTTTAAAAAACAGAGATTGTACCAATATTATTCACTTTATAGTCACTGTGAAAAACTAAGAAAATTAATGCAATTTAAACCATTGAAAACATCTTAAAAAACCCTACACCTGTTTTATTAATTGACAACTGAACCTGAAAAAGTCAATGTCAAGGCAATTGGACTCAGACTGAAATGAAAATATCTTTCCAGTGTTTTATCCTGACTATAAGTTCTGCTAATGAGTCTTTTCTCAGACAGACTCCACTGTCAACTCTAGAGCAATGACTGGCAGCAAAGTTAGGACAAATGTCAAGTTAAGCTCAGCAATGATCAGATACTGGATTCTGATAGTAAAACAGTTTGGATTAAAATTAAAAACTTAAGATTTGTGGGCAACTTGTTCAGCCTATGTGCGAGAGGCAATTTTTTTCCACAGAATCAATTAAATTGGAAAAAGTTAAATTTCCACAGAATCAATTAAATTGGAAAAGACTTCTGAAAACATCAAGTCCAACCTTTAACTGAACAGTACCATGCCATCTAGACCACAGCACTAAGTGCCATGTCCAATGGTTCCTTGAACACCCCCAGGGATCCTGACTATACCACCTCCCAGCTCCCTCAGCTGCTCTTCATAAGACTCTTGCTACAGGCCTTTCCACTCTCTGGGCACACTCCAGCACTTCAGTGTCTTTCTTGGATTGAGGGGCCTGGAACTGGACACAGGATTCAAGTTCTGTCCTCACCAGTCCCATGTACAGGGGTCCTGCTGCGCTGGTCCTGCTGGCCACACCATTGCTGACACAGGCCAGAATGGCACTGGCCTTCTTGGCCACCAGGGCACTCTGCTGGCCTATGTGCTGCTGCTGTTCAACAGCACCCCCAGGTTCTTTTTCACTGGACAGCTTTGCAGGAACTCTTTCCCCAGACCAAAGCACTGCTGTGACCCAAAGGCAGGACCTGGTGCTTGTCCTCATTCAACCGGCCTTGGCCCATGGATCTGTCTGCAGGGCCTTCTGCCCTCCAGCAGATCAACACTCCCACCCAGCTTGGTGTCACTGGCCAGCTTTCTGAGGGAACACATTATCCTCTCATCCAGATCACCAGTAAAGACATTAAAAGGATTGGGCTTAATGCTGATGCCTGGGCTGGATGTGGCACCACTCACCATCACTCTCTGGTCCCAGACACCCAGCCACTTTTTAACCCAGAGAGGAGTGCATCTGTCCAAGCTGTGGGCTGCCAGCTTTTCCAGGAAAAAGCTGTGGAAAACAGTATGAAAATCTTTGCTGAAGTCCAGGTAGACACCATCCATAGCCTTTCCCTCATCCACTGGAAGGGTCACCTAGTCATAAAAGGTCAAGTTGGTCAGGCAGGACCTGCCTTTTCTAAACTTGCGCTGACTGGACCTGATCCTTCAGTTGTCCTGTATGTGCCATGTGATCACACTCAAGATGATTTTTCCTTGAAAACTTTTTAAAAGGTGGCATTAAAGCTCATCCAAGTCTTGTGCTATGATGCATTAAGACCTGATCCTACCCAAATATGGGTCTAATAGGAGACAGCACAGCTAGAAATCTGGCTATCCTAGGCTGTAGCTAATGAAGAAAACAAGTTGTTTCATGTTTTGTGGAATCTGTGATGCTCAGAAGAAGTTTCACCTCATTTACCTGCAGAGGTTTTCAGGGTAGGTGCTGAAATGAAATGTCCTCAGTCCTTCATAGAGGCAAAAAGAATCGCTGCTGGGCACCATTTATCTAACCTGGTGCAGATGTGCAGAGAGATATGAATCGTGCTCCAAAATTATTTGTTTTTCTTTAGAGACTGAAGAAGTACCCCTGGATGGCTAGCTTGGATGTCAAGTTCTCCATTGTAAATGCCACTTAGATGAGATTACTCTTATTATCCCAGTCTTCATAAATTTCACAACATATAGAACTAGTGGTTTTTTGAATTATAATCAGGTAGCTAAATAAAAAATGCCTAGGAAAAATTTGGATTTCCATGGATTTCATGTTTCCTCTTTTTGTAAGTAAAGTTTCTATAAGTGTATATTGCTGAAAGCAAACTGTAGAAAAGAAAGTTGCAACTTGAAGGAATATTTAAAATATTTACTATTTAGGTGGCAGATATGTTTTCAACAAAACTGTTTGCATATTTCCAGCATAGTTGAAAGGGAAGGCCTAGTAGGGGGTCATTCTAGCTTTTTATTTATATCACAGTACTTCAGCAGCCTCCCCAGTGTCTTCCCTTTTCATTTATGCAACACCTGCCTATAGTTTCTTTCTAAAATTTTGTCACTACAATTTGTTGTCTCAAATTTTCTTTTTATCACATTCTTCTTCTCAATACATTTACAAAGCACATCTCAAGATAGTTTTTCACTGACTATCTCTTGTCCTTTTGCTATTTTTTTTTCAATTTGGGTCAGTAAGGTGTATATTATGGCCTCAAAAAGCATTTCAAGACATAATTTGTCTAAAAAATATTCTACTACATGGAATATAATGACTATAGTACTGTATAATATTACTGTTAATAATTAACTTTTAAGTACTTCTGAGCTTTCTGGATATTTTCAAGTTTGGCAGAACAATATCATGTTCAGGTTGTTCATTGATTACTTTTCTCATAGGAACAGAAAAAGGATCCACAGGAAACACATAACCTCTGTTTTCTAGAGATGTTTTATAATTTAGCATTTAATACCTTTCAAAAGATTAAATGCTTCATTTTTACTTAATCTGTTCGGTAGTTAAGAATTTTGGCAAACCTAATCATTTAATCATTCTTGCATCCAATACCTTCAAGAGAAACTTCTTATCTCTGATTAAGTTCTGTGCCTTAGCTGCTTGGTGTGGAAAACTAACATTCAGAGGAAGGGAGGGCAAGTGGCAATGCAAAACCTTAAGTCAATTTTTGGGATGCTTTATGACCAAACTTAGGGATGAACACATCTAAATTTTGCTCCTTCTGATTCTTGTGTCTCTATCTTTTTTATCTGTAGATTTAAACTCCTTGTAGTAACCTCAGGCTGCTTTAGGCTGACATTTGCATGTCAATGTGAATGAATTCCCTGGAAGTATTCCAAGACTGAACAGGCCATGCATGGTAGAAAGAAGCCCCAGATGCAAAGCTGACCTGAGGCACTCAGCCCACTCAGTGCATTGTAGAAAGAGGCAGAGGAATAACTGAGGAATGGGGTATCTGAAAACAGACGGCACTCTGAGAATCTCACTCTATTGCTGCCAGAAGCAAACTGACTCACTGAGCACTGTGTCAGGTCTCCATACACATAGTGCTACTTCACATGTCTTTGAAGGATTTTGCAGAAGGTCTGAGGAGCCAGTGATGCATGAAGAGCTTCTCACTTCTTTGAGGGAGAAACCACAGCTGTGTTCCAAGCATAGTGTGCTAGCTTGGCATATAGTAGGATACTAGAAAACACAGAATCTCCCAAAGGATACAGGAGACAACACGGAGAATGTATAATGGTTTTTTTGTCCAAATATCTTGTATGTAAGGAGATCACGTACTACAATTCTAGTTCAGCTAAAATGATATTATCTTATACATCACCTCAGTTTAGATTATTGTTTTCTGTTGGTATCTAAAGCATAGAACTGATATAATTTTAGTGATTGGTAGTGCTGTGCTGTACCTCTCTCAGCAAAACCAGTACACTGCTTGTAGGCAGCTGACAATATCAGAAACACCTGGCTGTATCCTTGATGGAAAAACGTTTAAAACAATGATGGTGGAATAAGAGGCAATAAAAAAGGATCTTTTTATTTTGCTGTTGTTTTTCCCCTTTAAAAATGTATTTAACATTTGTCTTTCAATGAACTTTACATTTGTTCTCGATCTATTTTTAGTAATTAAACAAACACATAGAAATTAAGGAAAGGAGGAAGAAAAGTGAAATCTGGTAACAAAAGAAAGCCAAGAATGATAATCCACAGAAGTAATAAATATGGAAAGCAGAAGTTATACCTCCCTAGTGTGTTTTTCTCCTTTGTAGATTCTTTGGTTATTAGGTCGAGGTTATGAAACTCTGAGTAGAAGCGTTAGAAAGGGAATCTCTACTTATTCATGGCTACATGAAATTTAAAGGAAATTAGTATTTTTTAATGTCTCTTTATAGTTCTTGAAATCATTTTGAAATCAGAATATTACAATTTAAAGAATTGGCAGACAGTCATGCAAACATGCAAATACATAGACAAGCACATGTAGGCACATACATACCCTATGAGGACATTGCATAAACTTATGGAATCAGGCTAAAAAAACACCTGATGTGAAACATGTTAAGATTTCATTGCTGATATAAACCTGTTCCAATGATGAAGGGTTAATTATTTACAATCAGCAATGAGTATGAAAATGCACAGAAATTTTTTCTGTGGTTTTTCTTTTTTTTCTTCTTTTTATTTCTCCCAGAAAACAAGCTTTTATGTTGAATACATGATTATAGGATATTTGAAAGAAAAGATCTAAAACAGAAGATTTGCCCTTATCGGTTGAGAAATAAAAGACACATAAAAGAACTGTAATGCCAGAGAATCAATTGGATTGAGCTCATAGATAGTGCTGTAGGCCTAATAGCAGTGGACTGCAAGAGACCAACATGACAGGAAAGGCAGGAGAAAGAAATACTGTGTGATTAGATAAGAGGGACAGGTAAGATTGGGATTATGTTGATTTTAGTCTCCCTAAAATTATGGAGAAACCTTTGAGATACTGGCTGATGGCATGTGGCATGACAGACATAACAAATCAATATTTTCTGAAGTAAAATATCAAGGACTCTGCTAACAATAATTTATTTCTAGATTTTGTGCCATTTTGTCTCCAAGATATTAGTAGGCACATATGAACTACTCATCTATTTTATGTAGTGCAAGAAATGTAAAGATGGGATATTTCCTCAAAAACATTACCAGAATTTAAGCAGATTCTGAATGATAAAATAGTATTTTAGGAAATAATGATGTGGGAGGGTGTGCCAGTATGATTTGCTCCTGGAAAGGAAAGATACATGAATACTTCTTAGTGTAGTTTCAGTCCGAGCATAAGAGCTTTTACACATCCTGGATTCCAAAGTGCTTTCACCTTGTGTTGCTTTTCTCAGTTTCTGGAGCCTTTTATGTATTTTGAATGTTGCAATAAAACCTCCTTACACATTTGAACTTGCTCCAGAAATAAATCTGGGTTAGCACAGGGTAAGAGCTGAGCTTAAGATGAAAGAGTTGGAAAGCACCTCAGTATACCCATAGACCAATCCCCTAATAAAGAGAGTCATACCGATCAGGATACTCAAAGCTAATTGATTTTTTGGATGTCTCGAAGGACGGAGAAACCACAAGTCACCACTGGTTGACCTCCATCACAGTTGACCTCTATCATAGCAAAAAAGTCTGTGACCAAACAAGGTCATCCAGAGAATGACCCATAGGATTCAAAGGATTGACATGGAGATGATTCAGGGAGGAAAACAGCTATAATTTAAATAATCCTCAAAAAACTAAGACTGAGAACAAAGGAAAATGAGACTACTAAAGGAAAAAAAATTAAAATGAACCAGATCCAAGCTGAAATGAAAAATGAACAAGGAAGTTCCAGAAAACACCAATATAGTGGAGAAATTTTGAAAACTTAGAACAGGAAATGAGCCAAAAACCCCTATAAGGGTTTCATAAGAGGTTACATACCTGCACAGCCTACAGCACAACAGCCTACAGCAAGTCATTTATTTATGCCACAAACAAGTAGTTCTCATCTATTCACCCTTTTTTTTTTGTTTGTTTTTGAAGCAGTGAGAACTTATATCATCTCATCTTATGTATCACATGAATACAAAAAATTTTAAATGCTCAATATGTGGTTTAATGGTAATTTGGTTATTCCTTAGTTTTGATTTGTTAGTGTAATCTCTACATTCTGTGAATTTTCACACTGAACTTTAATGAGCTGAAAATTCTTATTTCTATTAAGCATTTGTTTACTGTACTTGATGCTTATTCATCACATAGAAATATATTTTTCATCCAGTATCCTCTCATAGCAAAGAAATGTTGTCTCTTCCCAAATACACAATAGCTTGTTGTCCAGCAGCACCCCTGGGTTCCTCTCTGGAAGGAGCAGAGCTGCTTTCCAGCAGGTCAGCCCCAGCCTGTGCTGCTCTGTGAGTTTATTCTTTCCCAGGTGCAGCACCCTGCATCTGCCCTTGTTGAATTTCAAAAGTTCCTCCTGCCCATCTCTCCAAGGCCCTTCTGAAGGACTGCACAGCCCTCTGTGGTGTTGGCCACTCCTCTCAGCTTTGTGTGAATTTGCTGCAGAGTAATCTGCCCCTTCATCCAAACAAATGATGATTAGTCAAACAATACTGGGCTCATTATTGAACCTTGGAGGACAAAACACTAAGAGAAACAATCCAGTCCACTCACTTTCTAGGACTATATAATTGCAAAGGTGCCTAAATTTGACACAGAAATCCTCTTTCAGCATTCTAGTTTATTGTGAAATTTTCCTAAATACTCCAAAATGCCTGCTTTTTGCCTGCAAGGCTATTGAAACTTCATACTGGGGGGAAAAATATTTTTCCAACCCCTAGCCTGATGAGGAAGTTTAAAAGGTTTATTATGTGACTCATATGTGTTTTATCATACAGAATCTGAAAAAGTTAGATATTCAGCCCAGAAATGGCAGAATTGTGTTCTAGACATTACTTCACCTATTGTGATTACTTCATACCCCACTTGCACCATGTAAAATTGCCCAGCTTCAACAGTTTTCCAAGCTATTTCTCTGGCATCTAGTGTCTATGGTGCAGGTATTCCAGGCCTTCTTCACTCCAGTTATCCTGTCTATGCAATTATTTAGAAAAGCAATTGTGGAAATTGCTAGTGCATTTTGGAATTCTATTGCATTTGAGCCTCTTCTGGTCATATGAAGCCAAAATATGGTATAAAGCATGTACACATGCTTTTACACTTTTGCACTACAGTACAAAAATTTCCCCCCTTTTACAGCATTCACAGCCATGTGGAGTCACACTTAGCAGCCCTGTGATTCTCTCAGAAGGATGGATGTGGTTTATACCCATAGCATATGGGGCATAACATCTTATTTTTCAGGGAACTGTAAGTGTAGTGTCACTTCTTAGTATCTTGCTTGACACAAAGAAGCTGGGATTGAAGATGGAATAAAACACTAGATGCTTGGTGGACATAGGAGTTTTTTTAAAAAGGATTGTGTCAAATGGAGGCAGTGGTTACCCTAAGGGATTCTTCTAAGGTGTTTTTATTCTGATTATTTCATTATCTGTAAATCATAAATCTATAAAAATTTGAACACTACTAAACCCAAAAAGAAAACTTGAAATAAAATTGTAAATTGTGACTATATATCATTGTATGTGAAATCTGTAAAATATTGAGAATTTTTATGTATGCTAACTCCCCTTCCTCATTTTAACATAATTACAAAATTATATGAGTAAGTTCTAATGAGTAATAGTAATAATTAAGGAGAAAATGCACTGGACAATGGACATTGTCCTCCTATCTAGTGCAACATGGCATAATTCTCAGTGTATGAATTCCCTTATTGCCTGTCCATGCTGGAAATTATTGTTTACAGAAGATAGAATAGAAATTGGAAAAGATTGAATCTTCCCTTACTGTTGAGATATCAATGTAATATTTTTATGGTATTTGCATTGTGTGTGCATATCCATATTTACAATATGATACTGAGATTAGTTTAAGGAAGATTCATCTTTATAAACCCTTCCTCTACAATTGCCATAAATAAGTACATAACTATTTTTCTTTATACCTGGATGGATCTCTTTATACTTTGGTACTTCTTTTAAGACATAGCAACTTTAAGACACTGCTTTTTCTGTGTTGCTTAGTTTCTCATCTCACACATAGTTGTATGAAAAAACTTGAACCATTGGGGTAAACCAGAAAATTGAATATCTAAAACAAGAAAAAGTGAAAAACTACATGAAAAATAATGAAGCCTATAGGATAAGCAGCAGTATGACAGTAATGACAGCCAAGAGTTGCACTGAAGTTGCTTGAACCTGCAACAATCATGCTTCAATATTGACTCACATATACCAAAAAAAATTACAAGAAATTATTCTTAAAGAAACAATATGAAGATGGATATGCTTATAAAATTAATGAATCATAAGACATGTACAAGCTGAAGCAAAGGTTATGCAAAACTGATTGAGGCTGTGGCGAGGTGGGGGTAACCATTTTCTCCCACTAGTGATAGGAAAAGGGGAAGTAGCTTTAATTCTATCAGGGGAGATTTAGGTTGGACATTAGGAAAAAATTTCTTTGCTGGAAGAGTGGTTAAGCATTGGAACAGACTCCCTAGGAAAAGGGTAGGGTCACCTTCCCTACAAGTGTTCAAAAAACAATTGAATGTGGCATTTCATGGTATGGTTTCATGGGTGTGAGGGTATTAGGTCAAAGGGGCACCTGATATCTTACAGGTCTTTTCCAACATTAATGATTCTATGATTGCAAGAAAATATCCTTGCTTTGTACCATTTCATTCCTTTGGTTTTCCCTGTTTCTTGTTTCTGTTTTAACATTCTCTTATTCTAAGTTCTTCAACTTAATTATTTGTTGAACTTGAAAACAGTGACATATATGCTGCATTTCAGCAGGAGCACTGAGGGCACAGAATGTTAATCATGTTAAGATGTTCACAACACTGTTGAGTTCTGATTGAGTAATATTTCCTGTGAAAGGAATTCTTTGTCATGATTCACTAGTACATCTTTTTTTCTAAGTAGTTTATTCATCAGTGCTTCAACTGGCACCATTTTAAGTAATTTTTGTGACAATCCCTGTGATAGTACTTTTGACAGGACAGCTATTATATCTATTAATAGAGAAAGAAGCTACTGACCCACCAGTGCATATATTTTCTCTTATTCAAGATAAATGTGGATAAAGAAAAACCTCACATGTTATGTTCAAGACTCTAAAGCCTCAGATTTCTCAACATAACCAGGCAAGCTTCCTTTTGCTTTAACAATATAAAAAACACTGTATCTGATTTTCCTATTATGGTATACATCATCTTCAATAGATCATTTTCAGTATGACATCCTCATTCATATACTTCTTACTTTAAATCCCTTAATTATTAATTTTTTTAATTATGCTCATCACAATCTCTCCGAGTGCCCATGTAAATTATTAAGACGAATGAGTAATGGATGACTGATGTGAAACTAAATTGAAAGAGACTCAGCTGCACAATATAATATAGTCCTTGCCCAATGTCCTGCTTCTCCCCTAAGGCAAAATCCTCAGTCAAGGGGTTTGAAATGTTCCCAGAGGGTCAATGGGTTTAGCCTGTACTGACCTTACAGGGAAAACACATCAAAAAATGGAGAACTTCCAAGTAGATTGTTCTCAGCCATTGAGATGTCAAAATCATAAAATTATATGAGATGTAGAAATAATTTCACCTATATTTATGTTCCCAAAGTAAAGGTGTCTACAGAGAAGGTAGGTTTCTAAGTTCCCATTAGGGTGACTGGAGGTGTAGTCAGTTAATTCCAGACAGCAGTTTCCATCTTCATAAACTAAACACTCACTTCTCAATTTGGTTGCTTAAATATGGGCCCCTGATGATACGTACCCTAGGCTATGCCAGGCATCTAGAGAGGTGAGAGCCATGATGCTGAACTCACAGGAGATGTTGTTTTCTGGACTTGCAGCTGGAGGACAGATGGGACACCCCATCTCAAATGGCATCTCAAACGGTACCATAGCCTGTGATAAGGCAGCTGAATCATGCCCCTGCTGGTAGATCAGCTGGTTTGATTTCACCACAGACAGAAATGTGGAATTAGAAATTAGGGTATTAGGAATTCTTTAAGCAGGATGAGTTCTTAACATTTAAAATAAATGCAGTCACATGTGAACTTCATCTGAAGAGACTGGAAGCAATAGTCTTCATGCCATTGTCAAAATGGCAAGGAACTCTGCCTTCAGTTGTTGAGCCTGAGATGGTCAACTATTTACAGCATCTTGAAAAGACATCAAACTGGTAATAAATAGGTATCTTTCATTACTCTATGTAAAGCCCGTTATAAATATAATGTGTGGATTTTCCATTTTAAAATTCTGTGCTTAGGTGAAATTTGAAAACCTATTTCATATTTAGATTATAGATATAATATTTTTCCTACAATGAACCAGAATTCACAGCAAATGAATTGCATTCCACGTCTTCTACAGTTGTTGACTTGTCCGCAACAACCTTTATTTGCTAATTTCTTTTTAAATTTATTTCCAAAAAACATGTATCTTCATTAATTTATTGTATTGTCCTTGGTCAAAAGCCTGAATATCAACTTTTCAAGCAAAACCTGCACATTACAAAATTAGTGAGGAGTAATATCAATGTTCTTGACTTCAGTGTTTTTGCAGATTTCTCTTCTTAGTGGCCTTCCTTTTTCTAATGTGACCACCAGATTTTCTTTCCAGAGTTCAACAAATGCATTGCACAAATCTGCTTTGCTGCACTTACCACAGCAGTGTTCAGTTGTTTCTACAGAGCAAAAGCAATGGGAAGATTATTTTCATTGTGATATCTTATCACATCTCAGTGAAGATCATCTTCCGGGCAGCCGATGGTTGATGAATGGCTTCAAGACAAGAAAAACATGCATTCTGATTTCCTGTCTTCCCAGAAATCTCAGAAAATTGCAGTACTGCTACTGTCTACAGTGTCCTTACCTTTCTATCACTGCCTGAAGAGATTCAGACAAGGAAACATTATTATCTAGTTGTCTCTCAAAAATACACCAGCAACAGGAATATGTTCACATCCTGTGTTTGATTTTTTTCATGAATATCTTCACAAAACCTGTTGCCTATAAAGTGGCAAAGGCAGTATCCTAGGCTGGTAGAGTTTAGATACATGTAGATTGGAATTCAAACAATCATTTTATCTATTCATGGTCCCAGGGTAGAATCAAATTGACAACAACATTTATATCCTTCTTTTGAAAACTCAGGAATTCCACTGCCATCCTTGGATATTCCATTCCTTAATTATTCTTATCATTATAAAGATTTCTTCCTGCTATCTGACCTAGATCTCCACTGCAGTTTAACCCCACCAGAACTATTCTCCTCCCAGTAGGTACATGAAAAATTTTGTTGTTTTTTTCAATATGGAGCCTTTAAAATATTTGAAAATCATTAGCAGATCTTCATAGGAGATTTCAGTACAGATAGTACAGATTCAACCACTATGTCTTTTGGAGACTTTCTTTCTAAGTCAAGGTTTTTATTCCTTTAATTTGTTTTTCTCTTCTGGTTTCTGTCTAAATGCTTTAAAATTTTCTTGGAACATAGTGCTCACAAAAGGATATTCCAGAGCAGTGCAGTCTAAGACAGTTGGCTAGAACTGAAGGTTGTTTCATGTCATTTAACTATAAAAATCCTGTTTATGAATTTGGTCGGGAGTTGCTTTTCAATGTGTCTGTATGAATATTATTGTAATTAGTAATCTCATTCTCCTGTTCCTTTTCTGGTGAGCTGCTCTGTACTCAAAGTCTTTCCACTCTATGTTTTGGGCATTGTAAAATGTACAGGTAGTATATAGGTAGTTGAAACTCAAAACAATGGAAGTACACAAACCAAAGGGAAGTGATTTTCTGTTACATGTATTTGAGAGCTAAAAGAAGGCAAATACTGTGGCTAGACTGCATATGAATAATGAACACATCTTTAATACTATACTCTCAAAAGGTTTTCCTTTAAAAAAAAAAGAATGTTATACCTTGTTTTTTCTTATTTGTCTGATTGATTTCAGTGGCATTGCCACTGTATTATGTTCTTCCAAGTTTTCTTTTGATTTTTTTGTAAATATCCAGCATATTTTCCTAATTATAATGTATATATATAATCAATGTGATAACCAGTGGAATACAGCTCTTTTCAGTGAATATTTTCTTTCATCTTTCCTTGATTTTTAATACTCTTCAAGCAAAATAGATGTATAAAAAGATAGGATTTCATAGAAATAAAGCAATAAAGAGACTCTCGTGTTCTCTTAGGCAAGTTCATCAATGTTCTTTTTAAACTAATAAAATCCATTTTAAAGCAGCTCTCTTTTCTTTATGTTCCTGAAAGGAGAAGTTTTAAAAAACTGTTCGCAATTATTTCAATAATAACAGAATAAAATTCCTAAAACCTTAACTCCTTAATTCTTGGGAATTTTAGTTTTCTCTCCCCCACATGTTTGCATATGAAACTGGGAGATAATAATTTGCATAAATTCTAAGAGTTTTAGAGATCAATGTCAGTCTTCAAATTTGAGATGGCTTAAGACCCACAATATGCTAATAATGATAATGCATGCAATTTTTACTGGGCCTAATAAATCTTACCATGAATGTGTAAAGCTGCCAGTATTGTCTGCTGAAGAACAGATACAGGACTGAACTTCCTCAACTACACAGGTTTCAATGTTTGAGTAGTGTGTTTCAGAGAAAATTTGGTTTGTATCTCTATTTAGAAATTATTTTATTTGGGTTTTTTTTCCCATTGGAAGAACCACCATTTGATCTTTTAACCTCAGTTTTGCTGAGTAATCTTAAATCTGATATTCCTCTGTCAACAGGCAGACATGAAGAGAGCAGTTTCTTTTTAATTTCATTTTTTTTTTAAATAATGAACATAGAAAATAGTAAAGGAGAAGTAATTAAAGATAGGCCATATGTGGTCTTCAGATACCACAAATGGTTAATACCAATATGGATAAATAAAAGTCATTTGAAGCCCCTCTGGACAGTCTTTCTACATAGGTGAATTATATATACTATTATGGCCCACTGTATGAAATCCTTTATTTGACTGTTAGCTGCCAGAATGGCTACAGTGTAGATTTTTTCCTGGAAAATATCTTCCTTAACCTCAGCTACTATAAATGTAACTTTAAAAATAGCACATTATCAACTAAGCATAAGTATTGAGATGAATTTCAGAGTTAGCAAAGATCACTTTTTCAAATAATATAATAAAAACTGCCTTGATTAAGGGAGAAATTTGCCCCCTGCAGATCTGAAGGCATGTGAACCACTCGAGTGCCATTTAAATCCTCCAAATGGAAGTGAAGTGGTGAACTTCACTCCAAGCACACATTTTAGATGTTCTTCTTTACATAAAAAGTTTAGTTCTTAAAATTTTATTTTTAAAATTAATAGCGATGTTCAGAGCAGTACATTTTTCATTGTGTCTAAATATTATTTTCAAACTTATATCTCCAATGGATTTTGTTAATAAAGAAAATAATAGAGCCTCAGGAAATGGTGTCGTGACGGTAATAGACATGGTTCAGTAAAGCTTCTGCTGTTAATTAAGAAACTTTCATCTTTGAAGTGCAATATTAAAAAAAATTCTTATTAACAAAGGTATGTTAGGTCAGCAATAAAGTAATTTCCCTTTGAACATTATATCTAATCAATCCAGAGAGAATTAACACAATTATATTTTATCAGAAACATGTAGAGGGAAAGATCAACAAGGGGGATGGAGTATGACTTTGGTATTAATTACAAAACTGTTTTAGGAAATAATCAATCCTTTGTTAATCAGGTCAGGTATATGAAATGACAAAGAAATTATTTATCAAGCCACAAGGGTGAAAGTCACACACAAGAGATTATAGTGATAAATCTCTGAATTGTAGAGCAATCATATGAGCTTTTCCTTGCATTTTAGGTTGCATTTCTAATTGCATTTTGTTCCAAATATCACTAATTAACTCAGAAGGAACACAGTAAATGCTATAAACTGTAAGAGACACATGAATTAAACCATTTCATTTTTTAGTGTTCCAGTTAGACTATCAGAACACATGATTATTATTTTTTTAGTTTTCATTTCTGAATGCATTTGACTTGATTTGATAGAAAGGATATGTTTAGTCTCTTCAGTCATTTTTGCAATAAATCCAAACTGCTTTATTGAAACAGGAGCCACGTGAAAATTTATTGCAAACTGCATAACAAACACCTATTATTCTTACATAGAGCACTGTCATTTCCAAATTTGACAAGTTCCCTAGACCCTACCCTTCTTTCCAAAATGCAATACAAGTAAACTGGGAAATACGAAATAAATCTCACTATAAAACGATATTCGGGAATAACTAAGCAGCAAATAAGGCAGCATTCCTATAGTCCAGTCACAAGAATGTCTGAGAGGGGATCTCTTTGTTCTCTTCTCTATTGCATTATGTTATAACATTTAGCTCATAACTTTTCATGCTTATTTAAACTTCCTTGAAAAAGATTCAAGGTCTGTCAGAAGCACTACTTTTTTTCCTATTTATTTCTTCTTAATTCCTACTTAGTTCTCTGACTTTTTCTTTGATATTTTTTAGTTAGTGCTTGGAACATCAAAATCTCTGCATAAGACTGATAGGTGAAGTCCAAGAATTAATTAATTTCTGTTTCCACTTTTTACCAATCTTACCATTTTGTAACTGTCCATATATTTTGAAATGTGCATGCAATTCTTAGTATGTATGAGCTGCTGCTTATTTCACTCTGACGTGTGGTAGCTCAGACTCTATTAGAGTATAGCCCAGAAGCCATGCTCGTTGTACTACCTGACCAAACACACATGTAGTGAGAGGTTTTGTTACATGGAGTTTGATGACTTGATGATCTTGGAGGCCTTTTCCAGCCTCAATAATTCTATGATTTTATGACTGTTGATCAAAGATCTTTTTCCTAAGAATCTTCAAATTAAAGAAACTGTCCTCAAACCACCTGCTCTTCCCAGGTCAGTTGTTTGAGTCTCTTGTTAACATCTATCACAATGTTAATTGCCATTGGAAAGACACCTCCATGGTTACTAGTTTTAATGCAGCTTTTAACTACTACCTCTTGGAAGAAAATGGGATGGGATATAGAAGATGGGATGTACTATTCCTCTCCTGCGGGGAAGAAAACCAAAAGAAAACAAAACAAAATCCCCTTGTTTCTTTCTTTTTTTCTTTTGGTAATATTTTTTCAAAATAGTCTTACATTTTTTTCATTTTTCCAGGTGCCACTTTCATTGATAAAATACCTGTTCATTTGCAAATCTTTTTTCTCATCTCCACTCTTTCCTCTGCCAGTGATCTGTCTCTGAGACGTTACTGTCTTGACTGTTGCAAGCATTTGCTGGATTTTTTGAATCAATCTCCAAATGTCAGCTGCACAATGCCAATGCCACTTGGCACCAAAACAATATTCACAGTCAAGCCAAAGTCTTAAAAGCTATGCATTGGTTTCCTTTTTCCAAATCTTCCCAATATCATCTACTACTATATTCTGACATAATGTTCATAAAAAGGAAGGCTGATCCTGAATGCTAGAAAAAACCTCTGACAAATACACCTGATGTTAACAGAGTACATTTCCATTATTCAAAATATACCTGCTTTTTTTCTCCCTCAAGACCTTCATTCACCAGAATGTCTCTAGGCTATTTTTGTCAAGGTTTGAAAAATGGCTTAGTGAGATTTTTTTGATGCAAGTTAATACAGTGATAAGCACAGTAAAGTCCAGAAATAGCAAATCATTAATTTACTTCAGAAAATAAGATTTCAGTGATGAATAAGCCCCATAAGGATTCTATAGTTTTAAGCAGCTTCACTGACAGTGACTATCAGAACTGGCTAAAAGAAAAGTAAAGCATGTTACTAAACCTGTAATTATTTTATACAGCTAATCAGTAAATAAGCTTTAGAATGGAGGGTGCTTGGCAAAGTTATTTGATATTAGATTTTACTAAAATGGATGACCTTTATTTTAAACATATTATACCCCAAAATTATAGGACAAGAGAACTGGAAGATATAGCTAAGAGGAGCACAAAGAACATTTTAGGAAAAATAAATAATTTTGGACTGCCATCACAATGTAGACAATGTCTTGAGTCACATCCCAGTTTCACATGCATTAATAAATTGATCAAACCCTGTTGATGAAAATACAGTAAAATAATTCAAGGTGCTGTGTTGTTTCTGGTCTGGAGTTCAGCCCACAGCTGCAGCCTCTGTCAGAGCAGAAACAAGACAAATGCAGTATTTTCCTTCATCCTTAGTGATGTTCCATTTTCCTTATTATTCTTGAAGTAATTTTCCCAAATCTCCCAATCGTCTTTTAAATCCCATCTCATTTAAGTTACTCATAAAACACTATTGCAATTGAGAAGAGTTTGCAGAGGCAAGTACCTGATAAAATATCCTGAATTCACTAAGAATCCAGAATAATGCACTTTTTAGACTGTCAGCATAACATTCTGATTTTAGAGAGATCCTTAGACACCTGCCAAGTCTTTTTCATTATTTGAGATTTTTATTACCAAAATATGAAGTGTTCTTTAGCCAGAAATTGTGAAGAGCACATTCGTGGCATTTTTTAAGGAGTGGCAATGTGTGAAGCAAGGGTATTAGTGACTTCTAGCCAGGGAAAACTCATAAGTGGTCAAATGTCTGCTTCCTATCACAACCTCGGGATATCTGCCAATTTGTGACTTTTTGCAAGGGGATGTAGAGACAGGCAAAAGGGGTGATGGCTTCAAAATGAAAGAGACTAGTTTTTATTAGATATTAGGAGGGAGTTATTTATTGTGAGGATGGTAAGGGAAGAGATTGCCAGGAGAAGTAGTCCCTGGAAGTGTTCAGGGCTAGGTTGGATAGGGCTTTGAGCAACCCTGTTTGGTGGAATATGTCCCTGCCCATGGTAGGGGGCTGGAACTAGGTGGGCTTTAAGGACCCTTCTGACCCAAACTTTTCTAAGATTCTATGATATCCACATGGCACTTCAAAGAAAGAAAATTTAAAACATCAATTTCTAAATGATGGTGATTCCTCAATTTTACTTTCAACTTACAGTTACATTTCTGGTGGAAATCTATTCCTTCTGGATTTTTGGAACCAACTGTAAGAGCTATGACATTATTTGGCTCCAGGCCCAGTTTGAAGAAGTATTTGGCAACTTTGTCTGATGAATGAAATAAAGAAGTTAGGCAGAAAAATTTAAATCATATGATGCTTTGGTAGCTGGGGTAATACTAGGCTCATGCAACAAGTAGAATTAAAAGTTTTAAATTCTTCTATGAGTTTTAATATTTGAATTTTAAAACTTATATTCCATACATATCAGCAATGTGATATTTATTTTAAAAATGAGAAAATCAGCACTGTTTATCCTTGTTCTACAAGTCATATTATTCTGGACAAATCAAGACTCTGTGCTTAGTTATCTGAGGCCAAATCATACAACTGCAGAAAACGATAAATCCTTATGGATTTTCATTTCCACAGAACTGGCAATCTCCCTCATATTAGGAGGGGATTGGAATGGCAGGTACAGGATGATGTGCACTGCTACTGCTCGTCTGCTCAAAAGCTCAGCCTGAATGGTCTCCTCACAAGCTCTTGAAAATCCAGAATAGCAGCAAATCAGAGAACTTTATAGTTCCAGCAGTTAAAAAGAGCATCAAACTCTGCATAAATGTTAACACTTTGCTTACACGTGCCATGAATGTGTTGTTCATGTGTTGCCCCCACACAGCAAGGCAGATTTTTTCATTTTCCTCTTAAAAGACATTTTATTTGAAAAAGTAATGACAAAGGCACCTTTCCAGCATCCTGTTTTAAAGGATGAAAAGTTTAATTCATTCTTCTCTAGAAAACAGCAAATGGAGGGTAAATAACTGTGCCAGTAACAGAGAACCAGTCTGCCCAATGGGGACATTCCCTTGTGCACTATGAATTTCCCTGTTGATCAATAAAAAAATGTAATTTACTTTGTTTGAAGATTGTCTGGAGTGAGATGGGTGCAGAAAACCCTTATCCAGCTTTTCTTATCTCTGTTTCTTATGGTATGTTCAGAGGAGCAACATGAAATAATCAAAATTAATCCTGACATTTGGGGTTTCTTCACACACCATTAAAAAAACACTTTAAAGTATAAAAGTAAAGTGGAAGCCCCTGGATAAAAAGTTAGAATTTCAGTGGTGGGTTTATTAACAAAGAGTTAACTAATCAATTGCAGCAATAATGTTCTGCATTGAAAATCACTCACATCTTAAACAGAGGGTCCCAAAGGAACAGGAACACTGAAATGTCTTGGCCAAGATACAAAGAAGAAAATGTAGTCAGGCAAACTGTAATACATAACAGATTGTGTGAACCTTGTTTCATGAATGAATCAGAGCCATGATATCCTTTTGGAGATAACCTACTGGCTCTAAGATGGTGAATTTAGTCCCATTGCTCTTCACAGCTTAATGTCAACCTTACAAAAAAGCTTTGACATTGGAAAAATAACACAGAAATAACTTGTAAACATGAAATAGGATCCAGAGCTCACAGAGCACAATGGGAAAATCCCATTTCCATTGATGTCAGTGATATTTGGTTAAAAGTTCTTTAAGGGACCTTTGGAAAGTAGTACTGTAGAGTGCTGCATTAAATAGTTTAAAATTAATTCCTCCACAGCCAATCTAATGGGGCTAAGAATACAAAATATTCACAAAAGAACAATAAATCAGCATGTTTTTTGTGCAAAAATGTGCAGTTTGCCTTTTTCTTGTCATCCCCAGCAAGGGACTTTTTGAACATGATATTATTCCATTAAGTCTTCAGAGAATATACACAAATGCAACTATAACTTTTGCTGTTCCCAGAGTTTGCCCAGCAGCTGAACAGTTTGGCTAAAATTTGAATTACTGAATCTTGATGGTTGGTTAAGATTCAAGAGAAACCAAAAACTCACTTGCTTACCCTGTCTTTTTTTTTTCTTTTTTTTCAGGCTTCTGAAAGCAATTACTTTTACTGATAAATGTCATGATTTTGATGTAAAATGATTCAGTTTTTAGACTGTAAAATTCTGGTATATTACTGCCACCCTGACCCCAGCCAGGACAGGGGTCTTATACTTAGACAGCCCTGTGGTCTCTTTTGATAAGTGTCTATTCACACCTAGTCCATGAGAATTCCAGGCTGCTGATGTACCACACTGATGGGATGGCCTGAGCCACCTCCAGAGACAGGAATGCAGCCATACACTAAATCTTTTTGCTGGCTAACTTTTCACTTTGGGTTCACCTTTAGTTCATCGCACATACACTGGTTTGAGACACACCTTAGGACACCTGCATTGTGGTGCACTGCATGTCTCAGCTACACTTATTCCATTCATATTTGCTTGGAGCCATCCCACATTTCCTGCCATCCACAAACATCTCTGTTATGAGAATCTCTGGGTCTTTGAGGGAAACTCAGTGACTTGCAATTTAATGAAGGAGCAGCCTTGTGACCCCAAGACCTTAAATACTGTGGAGTGATTAAGCAATTATTCTGACTATTTAATTTCTGCATATTCTGCATACTGTAAAGTTAATGGTGTTCATAGCAACAGAGATAGAAAATCACCATAAATGCATTATATTTAAATCACTAGTCCACATTTCATGCCTTTGTAACACTTAATAGAGCATCAATACAGAGTAAATTATGAGCCAAGAGCAGCCAAAGCCCTATAAGATTACTTTCAAGTTAGTTTGGCACTAACGCTTTTTTCTTAATCTTTACTTCACTTTTACTGTAATGTTAATTATGTAAATTAATATATTCAGAAAGCAGGGAGTCCTTCTGCAAAACAAAGATAAGATTGAGGCTATTTTCTTCTCTGATGAGGTCTACAGCCCCAAAACAAGGTACATTTACCATTCATACTTGGGAATTCACACCTTTTTTTGTGTGTGTTTCACTACAAAAAATTCTATCTGAATCATTAACAGCAGAGGAAAAGAACTCTTAAGGTTGAATAATTGGGGAGGCTGGCAGTGACAAAGAAATTGAAAGGCAAATTGAAGGAAGTTTGTACAGAAGTGGACAAAAAGGATGGTGAAAGAAAAAAACCTGATTTTTCATTTGGATAACTGAGAGAAGCTGTCAAACATTTTCACCTCCAGGGCTCTTTTTGAATTAGCACTAGTTTGACAGTTGCTGCTGTGAGGTGCCTCAGGATTAAAAGTGTGGAGAATAAAGATGTCATTTTGACTCCAAGAGAAGATGACATTCAGTAGATTTGTATTGGATTGCATCTTTATCACAGCAAAAACCATGCCTCACTTGTTCTAGTAAGTGTCTTGCTTGCTTTTTATTTTCCGGACACCAAAAAAATGCAGACTGACAGTCTGATTAGCTCATATGACTTCCATTAATGAGTCTTCATTCAATCACATTTAAGGGACATTTATTCTTTAAGATCGAGGTTATAAAGGACAAGGCAGTAATGCTATACCAATGATTTTCTTCTTTCAGCTGTCCCTATGAAATACAGAAATTACTATGTCATTCAGCCAAAATGAGAAAATATTTATCAGAGTCATCGCTGAATGTAAATGTTGTCTCCCATGAGAGTTCTACCTGTAATTGAACCATTTGGAAAGCAGCATGCGTAGTTATATTTTCCATGTCTGTTTAATTCACATTTATAAATAAGTCTGAGAATTCATTAAAACAGAAAAAAAAAAGCAAAACAAAAAGAAAAAAGAAGTACTGATAGATTAATTTAGGAACTATTCCTAATGCTTCAATTAAAAAAACAATGAAGCAATGTCCTCTCCAGGGAGAAATGAATTAACTTGTAGGGAAATCTCTATACAGAAATCATCCTTTTTAAAAATATAGATACTATGACAACTTCAAAAGAATAATGCAGGAGGAGATTTTGAAAAAAAAAAGAAGATACTGTGAATATTAGCCCAGGACACATTCGATGTATCTGTCAGTGTTTTTGAAATGAAAAAATTTAATTATGTTCAATATTTTACAGCCAGAAATAGCATCATCTTAAGTGGCTAGAACCTAATGATACCATTGATATCATGGCATCCTCATTTTTCCTGAGCTGCTTCCCCGCCCCCCCCACCCCCGCCACTTCTCCCCATAGTTAGGATTCCATTTTGATGTGCATAAAATGTTAGTAAACTAGGGCATTCTTTAAATTAGGGGTTTCCAATAAGTGGCATTTAGATGCTGGGAAATAAAGAGTCTTAAAAAATGATGAATATGCAGTTCAGAAGCAGAAGTACCAACAGAATTTATAACAGAATTTATATCTGCTGCAGCATTAGTCTTAAAGCCTACAAGCTTTAGTCTTAAAGCCTACACTTAACAGTGTCCTTTCTGTAACTATTCTGTAAGTACTTCCTACTTTTCTATGCCAAATTGGCATAGAAATCCAAGTGGATTAAAAAACCAAACCAAAACAATAATGACAAAAGCCAATCACCCCCACTACCCCCACGCTGCAACAACAGCAACAAAATACCCCATCCTGAACTCACAAAACTTTTTGGGAAATATATATTTTTATTCTTTACTCAACCTCACCAAGATAATTATTGTCCCTAGTTGTGCCTTTTGCAAAAAGAAATCATATTCCCTATTCAGGCTGTGCTTAACCTGATGAAATGAGACAAGCATATTATTCTCCTTTGGTTAAAAAACAATCTGTTCTTTTTCATATAGCATTCTATTTTCCCTAAGTTTACTTTCTAATTTCTACTGAAAATGTGTTGATTAATGCACTTCATTTCCACATTTGCCTTTTCTTGATAGTTAATAATGACATTTTTCAGACATCCTATGATGAACCAATGTCTTCTTCCCATGCTATTTTTGAGCAAAAAGCCCCTAGCCTATCTGAGAAATTGCAATTACTATTTCAAGACTATTTGATGTCCTAAATTTCTTCACAATTCTATTCATTTCTTCCTTTGATCTAATGATTCTGCCATGATACTCAGTTTCTGTTTCTGCTGTGCTGTCCTTCTTTGAATCATCAGCAAATTCTGTGAACTCACATTTAACCTCTGTATCCAAATCATTAAGAAACTTTCATAAGGCTCTTATATAGATAAGTTCCTGGGATTCTTTCCTGTTTACTGTCTCCTATTCTGTTTATCAAGTCCCTTTATTTCTTTTTTACCGATCCTGTTTCTTCCAATTACTAAATTAATTACCAATATGAGAATTTATGAAGGACATTACTGAGGCATCAGTTATTCTATTGCTTTTCCTTTCTTAAGAAAAGTATACACTTTGCACTAAACAGATCAGATTAAATATTTTGTTGTTTATTATGCTATCAATTCTCTCCGGGTAAAATGCAATTGTTATATGTTTATAAAGCTAAAGTAAAATGGACAGTTTAATTTTAGTTTCTGGGAGAGATAAACTACACATGACCAAAGAACTGATTTTGTTCACTAAAAATATGTTAGTATGTCAAATACAGCTGAAATTAGAATAAAACTGTGTTATGTCCTTATATTGAGTTAATAATTTCATGTAAATATTATATTATTTTAATATTTCTCAACCTGTTAGTTAGGTAATAATAACTTTAGAACAATTTTTTTTCAAAATAGGTTTTTCCCAAGAAATTAAAAGTCATGCTATATCATTTTCAAAGTGTTTTTTCTGTACAATACTATACAATACAAATTTGTCCAAACTAATCTCATTTCACATAAAAAAAAAATTAACTGGTTTTGTCTAAGTAACACTGAATGAGAGAAAAACCTTTTGCATGGAATTTTTCCAGCCAGCTCTTTTATTACCATCCTTAATTTCCTGTGCTGGAGTTATAACTTTAATTAATTTTTATAAATGGAATTTTACATTAAAATTCAAGTCATGCTGTGAACATGGCAAGATGTTCGACTGGTCACTTCTGGAACCTGCGCTCTCCAGGGAGAGACAGTAATAATGTAGGGACTATAGTCTCAGTTGTTCCTCAGTATCTCATTAACCAAGGACAACAATTTGATGCATGAAAATAATTTTTTAGGGAGCACAGAGCTGAGTGAAAGGATATGAATTCTGAAATGGTGGAGAACCACAAAGAAATATCATCTGTTTCATCTGCTTTACTTTTGCTATTGAATAACAAAGCCCATAGCTGCTGTTTGAACTGAAAATTTGCTTCATTTCTATGGGCATGAGAAGGCTCATTCGCGCAACTTGCTCCAGAAGTGTAAGATTGGTGTTAGATCAGTAGGTAGAAAGAGAGTTTTTCTCTCTTTCTCTCTGCTTCTACCAGAAAAATGGACTCAAATCCCACTGGGATGGGAAAAATTGGAAAGAGGGGAAAAAATTTCCTGTGTTCTGTATTGCTAATCTGTTTCCATAACTCATTTTTCTGTGATTCACAAAGGGTGTAAATCAGTAAAATTCCCTTCAATCATATTATTTAGCATTTTTCTTCCTGGGAAAACTTACCTTCAGTGAAAATGTGATGATGTGTAACAATTTCTTCACATTTTTAAATGCTTGATTTTTGTGAATAACACTGATCTTTTTGAAATGCAGACTTTCAGGCAACATCCTATGAAAGCAAAATAGAAGAGTTTCTGCCACTGAGACATGTTCCTTTCTATTTTCTCCTTTTACTGAACTTTATCTACATGACATGCACTGTAAGAGTACAACACTGCTTTAACAAATGCAGAATCTAAATCCTAGTAAATTATCATTCTTCTTACAACTGCAGAAATCACTTCCATGACAAAGAACATATGAGATATTGAATGATACACCTTTATTCTCTCCACAGTTTTATTCTATCTTTCATCTCATATAATTGCATTTTTTTTTTGTACAGCTTTCTTTGGCTCTGTGTACAGTAATCTTATAGTAAAAAAAAAATTAAAAAGACATATCCTCCCATAGACTGAATTTGAATGACAGCCAATCTTGACTGCAGAACAGAGTAATTAAATTTAGAAGGTATTTCAGGTAGGAAAGTTTGAGTAATATCAAACAAAGCCCATTTAATGCTGCACCCTTTTCAGAATGGAGTGGCACATTTAATAATTATATGAAATAGCTTTAATTTCTAACACCTATTCCATACTACTTTCATTTCCATAAGATTGACAGGAGAAGAAAACTTAATGCCCAAACAAGAAATTCTAATACTCAGAATGATCAAACTTTTGGTATTTTCTCAGTGTAACTCCATAATTGAAACCAAAATTGTTTCCTATATTACTTCCTACTTTGTGTTCCTTTCAGTATGGAAAAGAACAAAACAAAAACCCCTTAAACTCTTGCTGCTTAAAGCTGTACATTTCCTAGTCTTTCCACAGAGTTACTAGCCCAAAATATGCCAAATCCATGTATTGAAGATGCAAAATTCCATCTAGACAGAAGTATTTTAAGAAGAAATTATTCCTTTTATTTATATTTATTCAACTATCTCTTGCAGTGACGAATAAAAAATGTGTATATAAGTAAGAAATTTCCATATGTCAAAGAGATGTCAACACATGGAACAAAATATATTATTCCATGCTATAGTATAAATTACTATCCAAAACTGAGCATGTTATTTAGTTTTCCTCCTATTTCACATTCCAAACTCTAGACAACATCCCAGAAGTGCTGCCTTTTAAAAAAGCAAGCCATACATTTAGATGATTGTTTCTGCCACTGCACACTCAGAAACAAAAGCCTGCTTCAAAAGATTTATTATTTAAAAAAAATCCCTTTTTAGATTCTTTCTGAAGATTTCCAAACTCTTTATCCAGAACCAAGGTAATTGTCACATTGCAGTACAAGACACTAAGGGGTATCATGCATGGCCCATTCATTTGACAGTCCATGCAATTGCCATAAATCCAGCTGGCCTGAAGGATGGATTCACTGCTGGAGTTTATTTTCCTGTATGAAGCCTTGAGAAAATCAAGATATCTCTCTATCTTCTTGGTGATCCCTTCATTTGCTCAGAATCCTTTCCAACATATTGGAGGTGGAGGGCAGAATAATAAAAACACAATAAAAGGGGCAAAACAAGTTAAAGGAGTCATGGAATTGCTCTTGTGCTAACTCAAATGTTCCAGGACATTCCCCAGCACAGTGTTTTGGCTGTGTGCTGAACTAAGTTCTATGCCATGCAAGACAATAAAGGAATATTTTAAAAAAGAGGAAACTCCGTGAACTTTCCACACTTATCATCTCCCATGTTCATTCATTTTTACTTGCCAAAAGAAACAAAACTCACTTCTAATTTCCCCATGTTCCTCTCTGTTCTTTGGGGATAAAGATGTTCTCACTGGAAAAAATAAAACAAACTGAGATGGATTTACCTTAATAGCTGTGACATCAATGCGTTGCTTCCATCTCTGGATTTCCAGATTTATTTATTAATTTCATCCTTCTGAAAAATTATCTACTTGATGTCTGTCTGAATTAAACTGTGTGTTGTACAAGTATTCTTGATTGATGCCTAACAGAGGTGCAGAACACGTACTCTGGTTTTAATTATATGGGAGTAAGAATATTATAAGTAATATATTAATTAGAATAAGTAATGCTGATGACAGATATTAACTTCTTGTTTTCTGCAGTGAATGACCTCACTTTGCTGTCAGGTGTCTATTTCTTAACATAAATTTGAAGTATACTTGCTGAGAATGTGCTCTAATGTGATTTAGTTGCAGTGTTCTTTGCACACCAAAGGTAGATAAAATAGTTCTTGTAGAAGAGTACTATATGCCATAGAGCAAGAAAAAATAACTGTATTTTCACTCTGGACATAAAAAAATTATATTCCGACTTGGTGAACAAAGAGGCCTGAAGATCAGATGTGTCATCTCACCAAACACAAGTTTAAAATTTGAAAGATCAGGAAGATTAGAAAAGGACCACAAGTCTCTTTTTTTTGCTTTTACATCCTTTTCTGACCTCAAGATTCTTTGCAAAGCAATACAACACTTCAGAAATTACTAGTTATGAAATAACTAATAACTTATGATCATCTTGACTGTTTTATAATTATCAATCAGTGAAAACCAGAATTAGAAATACAACCCATTCCTTACAGGCATCCTAAACCTAACCTTCATCTTTATTCACACCACATACCTGAAACTGTACTGATCAAGATTTGTTGAATTATCTTTGGCTTGCAAAATCTGAAAGAAAAAATCTTTCTTTCATTAGTATTAAAGAAAAGTGATTAGAGGGGGATTTCTTCTTTTAAAGGGGTTAAGTTTTTTCCTACTTGTTCTTATCTGATGTTTTCCAACAGATAATTTTATATAATAACCCGGAATTTCTCCTCCAACTGTTTTCTGTTCAGTGTATTAGCCCCTGAAATGTTTATGTGTTTCAAAAATAACTATACAAGCTGAGATTGATTTTTCATACTATTTTATTACTCTTAGAAAACTCCCTTAAATTTAAACAGTTTGAAAAGCTCTTTCAATCATCATTAGCATTCCCTTAAGAGCCTCCATTTTGAGGATAAAGACTCAAGTCCATGATTTTTGTTTTTTATTTGGTGCCTTTTACAAGGAAGGAAGAAAAACACAGCAAGGTATAAACTTTTCCTGAAAAACACTGTTGTGTCAGCACATACACAGAAAATACCCTTATTTTTAGTTTTAGATTTGGATGCTTTCCCACCTTTTTTTCCCCACCTTTCCTGTTCCAAAAGCAAAGTGTACATTTCTAAAACTTAGAGAGGTATTTATTGTATCATATGTGCTGCTCAGGGACATGAAGTTGTGATTAAAGTTGGCCCTTTTTGCATTGTTAAGAATTTTTCCATACTCCAAAACTAAGCAAGAGTTGCACTAAGTATCTCATTTCTGTCACTTGTGCTAAAGGAAAGGTATGATGTAAAGGATAGTGAATTTGTCCTCCTGGGTCCTTGGTAAATGAAATCAGAATTCTGTTAAGCAATGTTTTTCACACACTTTACTTGGGAGAAAATGCTGAGCCCACATTCTCTTTCATGAATAAACTTCATTGAACTGCATTAATCCATTAAACACACAGAAACACTGTTGGAACAAACCTTGGCGCAGAAGGGAACAGCCCAGGTGACTTAATAAATCGTCTCCCATTCATCACCTTTGACATATGGCAAACATGCTCCAGAATTGGCTTCACCTCCATTACTGGGATCCTCAGCAGAGACGCTGCTGCCTCTGCCACTTTGTATATTATCTGTTTCACATGAACAAGACCATTAAAACACAAGAAGTAGGGAGAATTAGATAAAGGGAAACCAACTTTCTCATTTCTTCTCTCACAGTCATCACGCTGACTCAAGCATATCTGTTTCTGCCTTCTTAATGTTTGAGAAATTATCAAGGTATTTATAGTTGGACAGGATTTTATGTTCATTACATCCCCATAACAGGGATCTAGGTTTCTTCAGTGGAATGCTTCTGCATCTGAACAGTGCACTTTTGGCTTAAAATACCTTTGGGGTAATGAAAATCATCAGTGTGTGAAAGTAGTTATAAAATACCACTTATCTTCTGACTGAAATTGAAGGTGATCTCAAGAAAAAGCTAATTGTGAGACTACTCTAGACTAATGTTATCATTCTATGATCTTGTGATTTTCAAAATGGAGGAAAGGATCTTCTTTCTATCCCAATATCTCTACTCTTGACCTTTTATTTCAAATGGGCAAATTTTCCTTCTCTCACCCATTTCTTTCAAAGAACTAGGAAGGAGGGAACACCTTCGTAGATCTGCTTTCCATCCATGGTTGTAAAATTTCTGACCTATTCAGGAACTTTATGACCATATGAATCCCTGAGTTGCCTGGAAAAACAAGGTGACAAATGTATTGTCTCCTTCTGGTGCAATGCGCTGAACAGCATTCCTGCAGTTAAAAAGCCTATCCGCAAAACAAGTCCCTTTTCCAGGGGTATCTCCAAGCCAAAGAAAGTCTCTGTATAACACAGTAGTAATTTCTGAAGTCAGCTATGAACCTGGCTGCAAGAAAATCTAAATAGGCACATTGGAAGATCATAGAACAGTTAAGGTTTAAAAAGGCCTTTAGATCATCAAGTCCAACCCCCAGCTAAGCACCACTACTATGTTTACAAACCAGGTCTTCAGGTGCTATAGCCACATGCTTTTTGACTACTTCCACAGATGGCGACTACTCTACCATTTTTCTGAGCAGCCTATTCCAATGCTTGACAACCCTTTATGTGAAGAAATTTTTCTCAATATCTAACTAGTTGGGCTCTGGCAAACTGTGAGATCATTTCCTCTCATCCTATAACTTTTTACCTGGGAGGAGACACTTAAACCCCCACAGCCTCCTTTTGGGCAGTTGAAGGCAATGAGTTGCCTCGTGCTCTTCCTTTTCTCCAGGCTAAACACCTCCAACTCCCTCAGTTGCTCCTCATCGGTCTTGTGGTCCAGATATTTCCCCAGTTCTGTTGCCTTCCCTGGATATGTTCCAGCACCTCAATGTCATTCTTGTAGTGAGAGACCCAAAAGTGAACCCACGAGTCAAGGTGCCACCTCATCAGGGCAGAGCACAAGAAGGAATCGTCACTGCCTGGAGTTGTAGTGACTCAGATGGCTTTCAGCCTTGTTGAACCTCATATGGTTTGCCTTCTCCCATCAATCCAGACTGTCCAGATCCCTTTGTAGGGTCTTCCTACACTTCAGCAGATCAACACCCCTGCCCAGATTGGTGTTGTCTGCGAACTGTCTTAGGATGAACTTGGTTCCCTCATCCAGGTTACCCATGAAGATGTTAAACAGGGCTGGCCCAAACACCAAGCCACTTGAGACCAGCCACCAACTGGAATCAACTCCATTCACCACTTCTCTCTGGGCCAAGCTGTCCAAACAGTTCTTTACTTAGGGAAGAGTTCATCCATCCACACCATGGGAAGACAGTTTCTCCAGGGAAATGCTGAACATACTCCTTGAAAGGACTCAGCTATTATCTGCCAATGAAAAACCCAGTTACTAAAGGATGGGCCAATATTGCTATATGAGGTTAAATAATCAGGAATTTTTGTTAAGTAGACAAGGAAGAAACAAACGAGAACATTTTTATATTTTCACTTTTTTTTTAATAACTGTTTTAAACCTTTAAAACAGATCTAGCAAATAAAACTGATATGAGTGAAGTTGAAAAGGAATTCAAAAGTATAAAAATAATATCTTTCATTACATGAATCTTTTCTCTGGTCCACATTACCTTGTGGGATATTTACAGATATTTTTGTCAGTGCCAAAGTGGAGGATAATGAGTGCTGGTATGAGGACAAATAGATTACCCAGAAAAAGAAGGAAGGGAACTTCTTTTTTTTTTTTTTTCTTATTTGAAAAAATATATTGATGAACTAATCACTGTGCATGAAAAATCTCAAAAAATATAGTGTATTTATTGGTTGTCAACTTGCTATATTCTTTTCTGTACCCATCCTTATGAAGAATTTTTGTACATGTCTTTCTTATTACATACATCTACTCCCTGTGAAAGTCAAGGCAGGAGGGAAAGAGTTCTTAATTATGACAATAAACTAGAGTTTCAAAACAGAAATTATTTCATTTCTGTGACATGAGGTCAATAATCCTATTAGTTGTTAATGCATTTGTATTCCCCAGGCAATCACACTGGTAGCATTATAGCTGCACACTCATAGTACTGGGCTAGCATTGCTTGATAAGTGCACTGACTCTCCACTGTAGTGGTGATTTACTCGTGAAACATAATTATTTTTATTGTGTAAACAGTAGATAAATCTCCATCCAATTTTTTTGCTGATGGATGGCTTTTGCATGGAGTTCCAGCTCAGCAAGAAGGGGCCATGAAGATACTTCAAGGAGAGAGGGAAGGAAAATAATGGACAGAGAGAATATGTCTCTAAAAAATCAAAGTTGTCTGCTAAAAATTAAAGTTATACATTAAACACACCTCAGTGCCAAAAACTCCTGAGTTTTCCAAGACTGCTGCTGTGACACCAAGAGTCAAATTGAAAATCTTTACGTTCTTTTTTAGTTACTCTTGTAGATTGCATCTGGGACGATCTAAGAATGATCATTTGACAGTGTTGATACAGCATCTTAAATTTGTAAGCCTGAACATTTTTAATTTTTCCAGCTATGCTACTTTCTCTTAAAACAAACTAAATCAAAAAAAACTACCCTAAACCTTGAGCTTTTCCTACTCATACTGTTTCTGGAAAAGAGAAAACAAAAACACATCACATATATTTTTGTTTCTAATTGTTGAAATAGTATTGTTGGTTGTATGTCTGAGTGTATGTCTGTATCAATAAATTCACTAGCTCTCCATATTCTGACTTCCTTGTGGTGCTTTGAAAATGAATTTCTTTCATGCTTTGATTGTGAACTTATTATTTTCCACCAAAAACCTGATTTTTTGTTACTTATAATGGATCAGTACACTGTAAAGGGACACATAAGTAGACAAGGAAGAGGTCCTTGGTATGATGATGTCTTTTCCTATATCATGTTGTTAGATCTGAGCTAAACATTGCTTTGGGCAAATACTACAGATTTAATTTTTCTTAACCTGTTAGATGACAAAGTAAACAGTAGAAGAATAACTTTTAAGACAGCAATATGCTTGGAAGAGAGGATGTGTGGAGAGAAAGACACACCATCTTTTAATTGCCTTCTTAAAAGACAAGAATTGTCCTATCAATATTTCCTACACTTATTCCTCCTCTGAAAGTAGCAGCATAAAAGGCTGTTTAGGACAGATATGCAAGTCTAAACTTTGAATGGAGATTACTTGTCCAAAATTATTGTAGTAAGGATCTCCATATTCCCTTTCATGTCTGTTTAAAACTCTGTTTTCCATGTCACTAAAAAGATAATAAAAAAGCCACCACCACCCTCCCCCTCGAACCTTGCAAAACTGCTCAGAGCATGAATACTGCTAAAGCTAAATCAGGTCAGCAGTGATTATTTAACAAGATGTGGAAAATCTCCAAGGATGTGGATTCTTCCTCCTGTTCCAGTGTTATGATCTTTCTCTCTGAGATGTTTCTTTTAAATATCTAGTCCCCTAAGCCCCAGCTTGTGTCCATTCCACTTTGATTTAGCATCTGCCACTAAAAAGAACTGGACTTTGTAATCCTTGTAACCGTTCCTGAAGCAATTCCAGGATGACATTAGACTTCTTCTTTCACTCAGTCATATTAAATATCCTCATCTTCCTCTATCTCTCCACCTTCTGTAGGCTGGGGCCTCAATCACACTTGTCACTCTACTACCTCTTGAATTTGAGAGGTCCAAGACTGACCACTCTTCAAGGTGTAACTTTTTCCACACTGGTGAGAATAACATCCACTCTCAGTCTCCTGGCACTTCTCCCCATACTGCATACAAATATGGACCATGCATTCTTCACAGTGATTTTGCTCCTGGCTCCTGCTAAATATAGTGTCCACCCACTGTGCCCAGGTCCTTTGCAGCAGAACTATTTCAGCCTGTCAGTTAACAGCTGTAATGATAAATGCCTTTATTCTGCTCATGTGCAAGACATTGCTCTTCTCCTTGCCAAACTCCATGAAGTTTCTGCTCATTCAACCTTACAGTTCATCAAAGTCCCTCTAGACTATGGCTTTTTTATTTGTTTTGTCAGTCATTCAATAGCTGTATTGACTTTGCTCATTTAATGTCTAATTTGCCTCATCTAATTTGTCAGCCTAATTTCTCTAATCCTTTTTGAACCTCTTGATACTCTGTGTCTCCACAATCTCCTCTGGCAACAAGCTCTAGCATGCTATTGCTTCACTCATATTATTTCTACTTTCAACAAAACCCCAAAGTTTTAATATTCATAGCAATGTCTGAGCACTTCTAGGGATGGTGATTTTTTGTAATGTTATGTTACCACATACATTGCATTTTCCTCAAAATCTATTTATCTCTATTTTTTTCCCTGTGATGTAGTATATGATTGTCATTAACATTTGAGTTCCGTGGGGACATGGTTCTCCAAATATGAACTGTTCAGCTCTACTGCTTGTCTTTTGTCATTAAGTCCCTAATTCAACATAACACCTGAGCACATCCATCAGCACGTTCATGGCATGTTTTCTTGAATAATGATGATGTATGCACTGCTGCATTAGTGTCTAAATGGAGAAACTGCTCCTTTGCTTTTGTTTGGTTTTTTTTCCTCTGTCTACATAATGAAACAAGATTGCAACAGGTGCACATCATGTGTCACAGCATGGTCAAAAATCACAACTAGCACCTATCTGTTATATTGGGAAATTGAGGAAAGAGAAGAGTTCCAGTGCAGCCAAATACATCCCTTCTTTTCTAGATAGAGTGTGTGAAAATCACTATGCTCTTTTAGAACATAAAACAAGGAAACATTCTTCTTATTTCTGTTTGAGGGACAGAAATTTTTCATAGGAAACTCTACACTAAGAGGAAGAGAGGATGCTTTGTGTCACTTTTCCAAGTTGTCAGTGAGGATGTTATTTCAAAATCAAGTGATTTATCAGGGAAGGAAAATATAACAAATCAGAAACCTTTCCAAAGGGAGTTTAATTCTCAAGATTCTATAAGAAGTGTTTCTATATGGTATAAGTAGGTTTTCCATAAATATTGTCTAATCTGTTTCTTTTTTATTTGAGAGTGCCCATAAATTCTAACTTATTAATGAGCAGTTTGGGTAAAAAAAGGTACAAATCATGACAACTAAACTATCTGAAGGCAAAAAGAAAGATGGGAGCCAGTGGGACTTTACCTTCACCACGGTATCCCAATATTTTCTTTTAAAATTAAACCAGAAATGGCAAATTCTTCTCATATTTGAGCCCCTGACATCGTTGGAGAGTTCTGAGATATCAGTACAGATGGAAGTGCAAAGAATAGAAATTTTTAAAAAATTTATTTAATTGTGTTTAATACCTAAACCTATTCTTCTCACAATGACAAACCACTAATATAAATAAAGTATCTAAAATAAAATGTATACAGGTAATTTAAGTTCTGTTTAAAAATACATTTAAATTTCTGTCAATTAAGGGATCATGACAGACTTCTTTGGGCACCTTTTCAGTTTGTCTACCTGCCCAGTGAAAAGATTTTCCCTTCTGCATTACCCCCATTTCTTTTGCATGCTTCTGAGAAGGTCCCACATACATCTCTACCCTCCATTAGGTAGCTGAAGACCACAGTAAGATTTCACTTCAATTTCTCTTTTCAAGGCTGTCCAAAAACAACTCTTTCAGGGTCTGATTGCTTATACATCACAAACCCTAAAGCCTTGGGCTACCTTCATAGGCCTACTGCTGGACTTGCATCAGTGTGTGAATATCTCTGCACAGCTGAGCACAGTACTGCAAACATGCACATGCCAATTTGGGGCAATATCAGGAAGAACATAGAGAATTAAAACTATATCAAAATCTGTGCAAGTCTTTTTACTGCAAACAGACACATGTCATAAAGCCCAATTCAAGAACCATACCAGAATGCATTTATATGCATCTTTCAGTTAGCATAGATCAATCCTTAATAGATTTTTAAAGTGAGACCTTGACAAGTAATTTTAATTTTTTGCCACAGAAGAGTCAGAAATTAAACTAGTAGATCTCAGTGTTTATTAAATTTAAATGATTGAATCTTTACTTGCTTTTAACCTAGGGAAACAAAAAGCAGGTAATAAAAATGAAGCCACCTGAAATATATTTGTTTTACATTTTCTTACTCCATTTTCTCCATGCAAAGTCAAAAGTGCATTAAAAAGTAATATTGTGCTGAGCTCACAAATATGCAAACGCCTCTAGATATCTTGTCTCAATAAAGTTTATAGAATGCATTCCCAAAGGTCTGACAACAAAACAGAATAAATCGCAAGGCTCATAAAAAGATAATGCATGCCATTTTTTTGCTTACATAAACACAAACAAATGCAGCAAGAGGCAGGAGTGACTCTGAGAGGCCTCTTCCTTTCAAACTAATTCCTCTTATCATCACATACATTTGTAATGAATTATCACTACCTAAGGCAAAACTAAATAAAAGATTTTGTGAAGCACATGGACGTTTGAAAAAGAATCTGCATTTTTGCAAATTCTATGGGAAATCATCATTGCTTCCTTTCCTCAATTCAGATTTGCTGTTGAGAATTATATCCTATGGGGACTGCACTCTAGAAATGAAAGAGAAACAAGAGTGACAGAAAAAAATGCCTAATGTTACCATACAGCAGAAAGTCCCCAGCAAAGTCCATTGTTAATTTATAAAGAAATGAAAATACATAGGATGATGTTACATATTCAGAGCACAAATATCCCAGGCAAATCCTTTCCTATATCATAAATTAAGGAGGTTGCTTTTCTCTTCTGTGAGCAGGATCTTTAATCAAACAGTCAGGAAAAGTTCCTGGTCAAAAATGAATCCTGAAAAAAATCTTAATAATATTTAAGCCTTTTTATCTTACTTACAGAGATCTGACCAGAATTGTTAGTGAGTGATTATAGTCTCCCTGGCTACAGTTTCATACATTTTATGTATAGACATTTTTAAATGGTAAATGGAGTTAATTCCTGTTGGTGGCTGATCTCAAGTGGTGTTCTCCAGGCTCAGTATTTAGGCCTGCCTCATTTATATCTTCATCGATGACCTGGATGAGGGGATCAAGTACACTCTCAATATGTTTGCAGGTGATACCAAGTTAGATGAGAGTGTTGGTCTGTGGAGAGCAGGAAGACTCTGAAGAGGCATGTGGGCAGGCTGGATAGAATGGCTGAAGCCAATAGTATGAGGTTCCGTAAGGCCAAGTGCCAGGTCCTGCCCTTGGGTCAAAATAACCCCCTGCAGTACTAAAGGCTATAGAGAGAGAGTCTGGGAAGATGCCTGGCAGAAAGGGACCTGGGTTGCTTGTCAACAGCAGCTGAACATGAACCAGCAGAGTGTTCAGGAAAGCCAATGGCATCCTGGCCTGTAACAGAAATAGTGTCGCCAGCAGGACCAGCAGAGGGATTGCCCCCTTGTACTCACCACTGGTGAAGCCAGACCTCCAATCCTGTGTTCAGTTTTGGGCCCCTCACTAAAAGGACTGGAGTGTGTCCAGAGGAGGGCAGTGAAGCTGGGGAGAAGTCTGCAACACAAGTCTGATGAGGAGCAGCTGAGGGAGCAGGGGGGGGATTTAGCCTTGAGAAAAGGAGGCTCAGGGGATACCTCATTGTCTTCTACAGCTGCCTGAAAAGAGGTTGAATTGAGGCTGGGGGTTGGTCTCTTTAATCAACAAGCAATAGGATGAGAAGAAATAGCCTCAAGTTGCACCAGGGAAGACTGAAGTTGGATATTAGGGAAAGATTCTTCACAGAAAATTTGTCAAGCTCTGGAACAGGATTTTCAGGACAGTGGTGGAGCCATCACCTTTGGAGGTATTTGAAAGACATGTAGTTTTAGGGACTTGGTTTAGCGATGGACTTGCAAGTGTTCAGTTAATGGTTGGATTCAATGATCTTAAGGGTCTTTCCCAACCTAAATTATCCTACTCCACAATTTTATGGAGATAATCTCTTCACCTTACATACAAATATTCAATATGAATCTTTGACACACACAAAAGTCAAAGAAATTGTCTGAGATGGCAATGAACTCAACATCAGAGTCATCATTCAGAGTGGTTCCATGGTCATCATCCAAAGGTCAAACTTTTTTATGTCATTGTACCTGGAGACAGAAACAAAGATATCTAAGCTTCACTCATTTTCACCTGACCATGAAATAGAAATGTCATGACTACAAATCTCAAGTGAACATAATAAAGTTATTAATTCTGTATACCTTAAATATTATATTTCACATAAAATATACCAAATTAAAACAAGTGAGTTTGGGCTATTGTATCTTTACTTTTACTTTTCCTTGAGTATACATGCTGCTGATACTTAATTTAAAATCTTTCCCTTCCATCTGTGTTAGCAATTTCATAAATCAAATGTGTATCTTTGCTGTTTCTTATGATCTCATTTTTCATTTATATCTTGATTGGAGATTCTATACCCATAAGGGGTGCCAAATAGATGGCCTATTTTTGGTCCATCTTTAAAGTTATCAAGCAGTGTTATATTCATTAAGAGTAAGGGTGGGAGGAGAAAAACTATGGAAAAAAGAGTAAAGAGAGAAGGCAAAAAAAATTCCATTCCATGAATCATTTTGTCACAGATTAATGTAGGCAGCACTGTCATAACTAGTTAGACCTAGATAATATGCAAGTTTTCCCCCATCACTATTTCTCATAACTTTGCTGATATTAAGTATGAATTTTCATGGCATAAACTATATCACTAGTATTTTAATATTTACTACTGTATTTTTAGCTGTATTCATCAAGTCCTGAATAGATGGTGGGGTGTTTTTTTGTTATTTTGGTGGTTTTTTCGTTTATGATATACCTTTGAGAAATAAGACTCTCTCCAGGATGATTTTCAATATCTTGCAGTATGGCTGGTGTGTTATGATTCTTCCATTCACATTGTAATAACTGCTGCAAAAGCAAAGCAATGTCAGCCTATTTTGCAGAGTTCCTACCTAATAAGAATAAGTACTCTTGGACATGCAACTTCCATTATCATCAGTAATGGAACAATTACAATGTAAATCAGTATGATGTTTCAGAATATGGATAATTTGCATATTATATATGAGTTTAAACTTCCTGAAGGTATTTAAAATTAAATTGTAAAAGAAGGGAAAGGTATTCTGTACAGCAAGTTGAGGTTCTTTCAGTAGCTGTATTACAAGCAAGAAACCATATCATTCAATTTTAAGACCTCAAGGTATCCTATTATGAAGTGTGTCTCATATATCTATATATAAATATTGATATGACTTGTAAACATGCATAGATGGAAAGAGATGTCTATTTTTTGCTGCTTTTTAATGCCTATCCTGCTGTACAACAATTAAAATGGAGCTCATTGAAGTATTTCCACTGACTTTGGGTTTGTGGTTTATGTTCACTAATATTATTGCCTTAGTCCTATAGCACCTAAGATTCTCATGCGATCCCTGTCCAGTTATTAGCAGGGCCCAGGAGCCTTGTGTTGGATGGATTCAGTTTGGAGTGATTGTGGGCTGAAATATGTGTAAACAGTAGAATAATGTTGGAATCCTGAATGCTGAGAATTTTGAACTTTCTGTGCTTAAAGGCACAGACCCCCAAGAGACCACTGCAATTGCAATGCACTGAGATTGTGGAGAAGACTTTAAAATTGATTGATAGCACTGGAATTATGGGTGTGTAATTGGTTAGAAGTGTGTAATATCACAGGATGGAAAACTGAAAGTTTGGGCTTTTAGAATATAGAAATAAATATGAAGCAAGATGGAGGTTTTAGGGTGGAGGCACATTGTTCATTTTTACCTTCTTATTACTTCTTCTTCATGGGTTTGGGTGATGTTTTGTAATTGGACAGAAAAGTGTGCATTGCGAGCTTTGAAGGATCAGTTATTGGGTTAAAAAGGAAAATAATCTAGATGTCATTTCTTAATTGGATAGTTTAGTCATAAAAGACCTTGTAACAAGAGATAGTTAGTCATTTTGTGCCTTGCTAATGAAAGGCTGCGGAACTCATGGTAGTGAGGCTGTTTCACTGATCAGAAATAATAAACACCTGAGTCCAAACATGAACTACAATCTCAAATGCCTTCAATCCCAATCTTGAGAAACCAATAGAATAAAGCTGTCTGTATATCCTGATTGAACTGATTTAACTCTCCCATATAAATAAAGCCCTGCTTTTTTTATATGGGAGTGACAATACATTGGTATAAATGTGCCTGTACGAAAATTACCTTTCCCTTGCAAAGAATGTAAGATACACCAATGCAAAGTACTTCTACAGCACCATAACCTGCCTGTTTTAGAGGGTGCATCAAAAAGCAGGGGTTGTCAACAATCATACTCATCAAAGAAAAGTTATACTCAAACCAGCTGTGTAAGGGCAGTGAGCTGAGATCAGATTTCTGTCTGTGGATAAGAAACCAAAGTTACTAAGTTGGGTTCTGGCTGTACTCTGGGGCCATTTAAAGTGTCCCTGAAGTCCAAAGCCTGAATCTCTGTTTCTCTGAAGATTTTTACCTCCAAAGATTGGCTTTCTTTGAAAGAACCCCCATAAAATCCAAGCAAGATAGATTATCTCATTGTCACCTCTCTGCTTATTGTCTCTTCCTCTTAAAATCTTCAATGTTATTGTGTCTGAGGACCAAATTAATAGGGAAGGCTCAATAGGGGTGCTGCAAGACTACCCAATGCTTGTGACATGTCTTTAGTCCATCTATGGCATGAACACAGCCCTCAAGGGACCACACCCCAAGTAATAACAAAGATCTTATAGAGGAAGAAAAGCCTTTGATTACTTTTTTCAATAACATTTTTAAGGAAAACCGATCACTGTATTAGAATCCTCTAAATACCTTTTCCTTGACTGTTCTCTGCTCAGGGTTCATGATTCCTGTCCCTTCCCTAAAGGACACTGAGTCCACAGTTGATGAGGAAGATGGGCATCTCTTTGGGGACAGGAACAACCTGATTATTTTCCCTGCTCTCTGTTACAATTTCCTTTCACTTTCTAGGCTCATACACATGTAGGGCCATGCCTCCCGTTGACTGATTACTGGCAGGTTTGATTATAAAAATAGCACTCTGCAATTCAACTGGGTTGCAGGCAACAATGAAGGATTTGATGGAGATATATTCTTTCTTTGCAGCCCCATTTATCAATGTACAGTTTCTCACTTGCCATTTATCATCTGCTTTTCTGTGCTTCCCTCGACATCTGGAGGATTTGTAGTCTGCTAAGTGGAGCAAGGCCTTGTCTTGAATACCTTACCATCCCTGTCTAGGCAACATACTCCTGATTTTTCCCCAGTTTAACTTTTCTTTAAATAAACTTGACAGGTTCAATATATCCTCACTGCAAAGAATATATTGAGAAGAGTAGCAAGCAGCAGAGAACATACTAAAAAAGCTACAGCCCAAGGAAAAAAATAGTGAGACTGAGAGAAATGCACCTCAAATGTGTGTATGAATTTATAATAAAAAGCAGTAGTGATAATTGTGTGTCTTTTAATTCGAGAGGACTATAAAACAGTGTGATGGAGTATACAGATGAGTGCCAGGTGGAAAGCAGGGCTTCCATTTTGCAAGTACTTTCAGGATTTAGAGATGTGGAATGGAAAGTGGCTTCTTGCTCTCATTAGTTGCAAAAGAAGTAATGCATCCTGGCATATTTGAAAATTCTCCAGGACATCTAAATATCTCACTGCCTTACAGATGTTCCAGTATCGAATAGCTGAGGAATAAGGAGAATAGAAAGGAAAAAAAAAATTAGTTAATAACCCAGTTATAAATTTGGAATCACTTTGTTTTGATAGTGACCTTTCAAAGTTCATTTTATTTTCATTTCCAAATGTCAAAACAGGGTATTTTGACAATTCCAAACCATGATATATTTTCTTTTAAATTGAAATGTGATATTTTTCACAACTGGTCCCTTTCTGTGAATGCTTTCACTTTTGAAGAAAATTATTATTTTCAGGGTTCAGGAGGGAAAACAAAAGGTAAAGAATTTCTGGAAAATCATGATACTCTTTACCAGTAAAGTACGTGCTTGACATAATATGGGCTACCTGTCCAGTTTCAGAAAACAAAAGGTCGAGGCCCCTGTGAGTTTGAGCTTCACCTGGTAGCCTAAAAAAGCACCTTAAGCAGGAAGGGCATGATGATCTGGGAAGTGGTCGGTCCTGTGTCCAACACCTGGACTAGCCAAATCCCTGACCTGGCCACCAGGTGGAGGAATTATACAGAAGAAAGTGTTATCCCTTTGCAACAGCTACCGCGTGCATTGACATTTATCTGAACGACTTTAGAATCTTGTCTGTAGTCAATGTACCAAAAGCTGGCTGAAGTCTTGTCTTGAACTTGCATCATCATGGAAAGGCTATCTGGCACTGCTGCTTGAAGGGTTGGGATGTGACTTAGGACAGGTGAGGTCACTCTGTAGCTGTTGCAGACTGATACGGCATTAGGAGAACATTTTGGGACAGTTTCACAGGGGATCTTGCTGTGTTGCTGGTGCCACAGCTGAGCTCATTTCGCACAGTTAAGTTCACACACTGAGGAATGAGCTGGTGCCCTTTGATACAGTTTGGTTCTCTTATAGATCACAGTTCCTTCTCCATTTGTTTTGCATCTCCAGGCTTTGTGTGATACTTATCACAAATACTTTCAGACATGTCAGCCATTAATCATTGGAACACATCTCCATTGCGTACTTCTATGCCCAAAAAACATCTCACATAATACTGGAGTGTAGCAACATCAAGCTCACGGGTGAGACCTAGGAATTACTGAGTCATTTTGCAGTTAACAGATTTTAACTAAAACACCTGCCTTGATTATTAGCTGCTTTCTTCCCTCAATTTCCCTATATAAGTCAAAAGTAGATCTCAATATTTTGAGATCTCTGTCCATCACTCAGACTATTTTGAGTTTTGTGATGCTGACTGTCTTAGCAGTTTCTGATCTCATTGCACACCAAATTAATAAAAGCCAGTGTCCCAATGGACTGGGAGGAGGAACAACATGACAGAGCAGAGTCTTAAATGGTGTCACTTATGACAACTCCATCCAAACTGATAGAAATGTGATGATTTTCACCAGCATCCAATACTTCCATCCCCCCATAATGAAATCTCACATCTGTTCACCCCATTATCATTTCTTCAGAGGGTTCATATACCTTCTCAATATATGCATTATGCTAAAAATTTATGTGTATTTAAAAGTACATGGAAATTCTCTTGAAATATTCTAATGAGGCAGAAGTACTGAGCTAAAAAGCAGGAAAAACTGTAATAACAAAAGAAAAAACAGTAGTAGTTCAAGTAAAAGAATTTCTTGCCTTTATAATAACACTTTACACATTTGTCAGTTTCTTAAATGGAGTTTCTATTGATGGACAGTGGATTAGTCTCAAAGCAACTGGCAAGGTTGTCTTTGAAATATTGCCACTCATGGGTTCAGATAAGAAAATGAGCAAAAGACAAATAAAATAAACATAAATAGATTTAATGGAAAGCTTTCTCTGAGCTGCTTCTGTCTTTCTTAATCAACTAAGAATAGGCTGTGATTACAGTAATCATTATGCAATTAATCACTATAATTACTTTTTATTGGAATAAGTGTTTAAAAAGCAACTAACATATTTTCTGTTCTTGCTTGACTGGAAGACATTAAGTGCTTGTCAAGAAGTTACTAAAATTATGTCTTTGCAATTTTTTTCTTTTTGTCATCTTATTTTGGTGGGTTTTTTTAATGTAAAAGTAACAGTGCAAGTTTATGCACATCCTATACACAGACAATATTCACACAAAACAGGACGGTGCAGTTCTCCAGTGATAACAGGATGCAATTTTTTGTGTTCTTAGCATGCCACATATGTTTTTATTTTATTTTTTATATGAGTGCACTTACATACAGGTATCTATAGTTCAGTTGTGATCCTTGTATCAATGAAAAATTAACAGTAAATTAACAATTTAGACCCACTTATCATTGTGAAATTGAAGTTTTGCAGTTCCCAGGCTTTTCACTTTTTGACCTCAGGGTGAGAACAGCTCTTAGCATCTGAAGGCTGGGCTATGTGTTTGTAGCTTCTCCTAAGACTAACCAGGGGACTCAGCCCTTGTAAATACTTCTCACCTCAAGTTTCAAGTTTGACAGCAAGGAAAGAGCTTGCTTCATGAAAAATTGCAGTTTGTGACACTTTATACATAGATCCCTATTTCTGTATTGAGGCTGTAGTGGGAGGTGTACTGCCTGACTGGGGCTTGTATTTAGTGTTCTTCCTTCACCACTTCTCTCTTGGGAATTAGTCATAGTCCTAAAGAGACACTCTCCTACTGTTTTCCTTCCACATCTCCCCCAGTCACCGCAAGCCTCCCAGGAACATTATCTAATCCAGCCCATCAGCATTCCTACCCTGTCCTAGCTCACAGTCCAAGATACTTTTACTATTTCAAATCTGTTTAATATTTTTTTTCTTACAGCATCTTTGCATAGCTGTGGAGAGGTACAATTATTTTCTGTCTACCTACTCTGCTGTTTTATAGCACCTCTGAACATGTCCCAGACAACTATGTGCCCACTGAGGGGACTGTTTTGCTGTCTTAAATACTGCCAGGACAATACAGTGTGTACATGGAATTGTGTAATTAAGAAAACTTTTTCAAGTTTTCTTAAGGCAATCAGCAAGCAGTGCATGGCTGAATCCACTGATAAACAATCTGAAACTAGACCTGCTTGGACAGTGTCAAGGCTCCCAAGATGCTGAGGTCTTCTCCTAAGTATGCCATTTTATGTTTCTTTCAACAATTATCCCTGGACCACAGACTTCTGGGTCACATGCTGCTCTACTTAAGCAGGCAAGCAAGCTGTCAGAGCTAGGACTGATTTCAAGCACTGATTCCATCCAATATGGAAGAAGGAAAGATGTAGAGAGTATTTCATGCCAACAAGCTCTCAAAAAATCCTTAGTCTGAAATGTTGGTGTAGCACATTAATTTAGTTACTGAGAAATTGCCCTATTATAATCACTTTCTCCCAAGACACCTTTTAGAGATAGATCAGCTGTGGTATTTTTTGTTTCTCTGTGCAGGAGGTGAAAATGCTTTTAAAAAATGTTGATTGTCTTCTGATGATGGACTCTGACAATCTACCACTAACAAGCAAACTCCCTGAAATGACTGTTAAATGCAAATCCCCCCCCCCCCCCCATCTTTCCAAGCAATTCTTTGACCAGCAGACCAAAAGAAATGCTTTTAAATAGCAGTTCCAGTCAGTGTGGGACCCTGCTGGTACCTTTCAAAGAAGGTATGAGCCAACACAACTTCAGTTTGCCCTGCAGTAGAATTTTACAAGCAACTGCTAGAGCATTTGGGAAAATGGAGGACTTAAACTCAGAGCAAAGATATTTGTGCAAACATTGACACACTCTTACAGAACATTTTTATTTGAACAGATTAATATTTTCTGACCTCTGGAAAATTTATGCTTCTCCTAAGGCAAGTAAAAATGCTTTGTCTACACTGGGGTTTTAATAGACAAAAATTAACATGTCCTAACGGCAGAGTTTTTCTCTGTGGATGTCTGTGACACAGCTGCTGATATAAAAGCTTTGGGTAAAGATATGTCAATAATTCTTTCTTTTCCATCCATTCATTCTGAATTTTTTTTTCATAGAATTGTACAATTTCTTGAGTTGAACGGGACCTACAGGGATCACTGAGTCCAATTCCTGGCCTTGCACAGGGCATCCCCAAGAGTCACACTTTGTGCCTGAGGGCATTGTCCAAACCCTCTTGAACTCTGTCAGCCTTGGTGCTGTGAACACTTCCCTGGGGAGCCAGTTCCAGCACCCAGCCACCCTCTGGGTGGAGAACCTTCTCTGAATATCCAACTTAAAACTCCCCTGACACAACTTCAGATCATTCCCTAGGGGAATCCTGTTACAAAGTTCCTTACTGAAGTGGCTGCTTGTTGTGAATAGTGAAGACAAGCTAGCAGTTTAGTCTCTGATAAATCACACACACTGTGAGTTTTGAGGCTATTTTTGACCCTTTGCTTGTTTTTTTAAAATAAATATAACATGCAATTTTTCTTTTAATCCTGAACTAAAATAAATCTCTTTGAAATGGCTACTTCTTTATCGTCTGTGTTCATAAAATATTTCATTAACTCACAAAGAATTTTAAGAGCTCTAAAACTAATTTTTTTCAGTAACATTTCTGGCAAGACATGTGGGTCAGTTTTAGCCAAGTATGATGACTAATTTCCTGCTCTAGGCTTAAAGCTGTTTCCTAAGCATTGGAAAGGACACAGAGTTCCTGGGACATTTGATACTTAAGATGTGTCTCCATTTTGTTTTCTACCAATTACACTGACAACTTTAAAAATTAGTTTTATCTATAGTGGGGCATTTTTATAGTCCTTGATATCAGTTTCCTTATCACATGCAATTTCTCTTCAAAAAGAAAATTAAGACGTTTATGTCCACTCAAATTGTCACTAAGCTTGTTCAAGTTTTGTATAGCATTATCATCTGACTTTTACAATCTGGGGCAGGAAGCTTTAAAGCTCCACATTATTATAACTTATTTTGGGGTGAACTGAGCAAAACAGCACATGCTAGTTTCACAGCAACTAATGGAAGCACTTCCTCTTGCCTACACTAGCAACAAGCTTTTAGCACAAAGGTTTTAGGGTTTAGTGTGTCAGCACCGCCACACAGCAGCAACACAGATCTGCCCAGTTTGGGGTTTTATCACTGCCTGTCCCTGAGCCATTGCCCCCTCACCCCCAACTGCTGGGCACCTGCATCCTTACAAAGACTCACATGGAAACTATGCAGCAGTGGGAACAGTGTCCTATTTTCAGAGCAAAGCAGGGAACAGTTGTCTCCACTGCACCCCTCAGGGAAGCCCTTTGTCACCCAGTGCTTCCTACTGAGGGTGGAAGCTGTTGCTGGAGTGAATTTAAAGTCAAAGATCACATTTTCCTTTGAAAATACAGCTGATATGCCTAGCCAGCAGGGAAGTGTCAGTTCTCTTTCTCTCTCTGTTTTGTGTTTCATGAGACCAAAGATTTACCACTCCAATGGAGTAAAATTTGGGGATTTATCTTCATTCTGACAAAGCAAGAATGTATTTTGCCTTTGAGCCATGTAGGTGAACACCTGTTCCCTTTGAGTTTTGGCTTTGAACCAATGGGGAACTTCATAATACTCTCAGTCAAAAACATCCAGTTCCACCTGGCTTGGACATAAAACTCAGAAGCCTGTCTCAGGTTAAGCTAAAGAATATTTAATCAAAATATTTGAAGGCTTTTGTTTTCCTTTTGGTGAGTTTGGGTTGATCAGTAACAAAACCCAGTCCCATTTAAGTTTGCATGAGTTCTGGCTGCCTTAGGGGGATTTTTCTAAAGAGAAGTAAAAATACTTTTCTGATCTCCAGTATGACTTGAAAAAAATTTTTTTTTTTAAATTTATGGAGACTTAATTAATCCTTGCAAACCACAAAAATAAACTAAGTCCTTTAAAAATGCTTTGTGGTATGGTACAACCTTTGTAAGCTGGTATTTAGGAACAAAATTAGCATGTCTGGAAATTGCAGACACAAGTCCCTGCACAACCACAAGAAAAGAGGAAATACGTGATATTGTGTTTAGCTGCAACTTCTTACACAAATATGTGCCATGGATTTTTGAAGGTGTTCTGCAGCATTTTAATTCTGCTCAATTGACACCCGCTGATGAAAGGGAGCCCTGAGTGGCGATCTCAGATTTCTTTAGATCTGAACAAAACTGACAATCTTTCAGACTAGGGCAGAAAAAACAGATTTTCTGCCAAGCTGGGCCATGCAGAAGGATGGCTTTGACAAAAAGAACTAGGAAAAACAAAGAGAAATTAGGAAGGGCTGAGAGGGGCCTGTTTGCAGTGCTATAAAGTCACTAAAACCTTGAAGGTACCTAAAATATTTGATATTCATGCCACTATATCAAAAGGTTCGGACCTTCATTAAGTATTAAAATTTGTCATTTTAAATTGCTTTTTTTTTTGCCAGAGTGAGCAATATAGGTATTGAAATTTCCTCAGAAAGTGCTTATCTCATCAAGAGCAAAATTATAGTATATGAAATACTAATTACAGTATTGTGAAGAAAGGTGAACTTTCTGGTGACATTTTATCTATTTGTAGAATACTAATTTTCTCCTTTCTTAAAGCAGAAGAGGCCACACATGGTGGTTTATTTTCTCATCAGAATCTCTTTTAAAAATATGTATATAAAAACTATTTTTTTAAAATCTTTATAATAATCCATGATTACAAAGAAGCATCTGAGTTTTGATAACACTTGAATCTGAGTTAATCAGGAAACACTGAGAATTTTTTCATGATATCTAGTCAGCAGAATAACATGGAAACTCATACTGGAGCTTTGGACAATCATATAACTGAAAAAAATGTATTTATTTTTGTTTGATTTATTTTATTTTACTTTACTTTTTAAAATTCTATTTTAATTTAATTTTATTATTTATTTTAATTTAATATTTTATTTTTAAACATATATTGAAAACTTCTTTTGGAATAGAGTAGTGATTTTTTTTTTTTTTTTTTTTTTTTGTGGTTTACTTCTAGTTTCAGGGAATAATCTGATTTAGATGACATACAAACTTATTTCAACCTTTGATAAGATCAGGTACCATCCTCTTTTGAAATGTGATTATCATTGGCTGACATCTTCATTTAAATATTAGTTTTGTTTTCCATGTGTTTAAACAAAATCCTTTGAAAGGAAAGATACACTATCTTTGGCTTCAAAACTTTTTCTCATTTTTCATTTCTTTAGTGCATTTTTTCTTTGCTCTATGTTTGTTCTTTGTCAAAGGCTGTCAGTCTGATCTCATGAAATGTCATACTGGGACTATAAAATATTAAATAAGTTTGTATAAGTTTTGGATATCTAAGGAAAGTCATTTCATTATGCCTCAGTTGTACACAGTTCAGATATGATGTGCTTTGGTCAGGATGAAAATAACATTTTTTAAAACTCTCCATAAATATTTTATCTGACAAATTTATCTTCTCTTTCTATCCAAATAATAGTATCTTCAAATAGATGAGTTTACTTGCTTTTTTTCCCCATATATCTGGGGTTTTTTTTTCTTTCCTGTGCACAATGGCAAGCCTCAAATATCCTGTGTTCTCTGTGTTAAACTCCATCTAGATGCCTAGCAGAGATTTATTAAATCAACCACAGGGTTTTGCTTTCATTGTTGACAGCAAAAGGCACAATCCATTCAACCACAAATACATTTGCATGAGTGTTCATCACAACGGTTCCACTTGTAATTTTAACATTTATTTTTGGTAAATATTTGGCCACACATTCTACATGGAATGTGAACAGAAATGTACAGACAAGAAAAATGAATATCAATGCACTGGAAAATCACATATTTTTCACACTGATTTTTTTTTTCTCTTGCACATATTCTGACATTTTCTGATAGCTTTTGGTCTCTGTTTTTTGATTAAAGTCTTGTCTAAAATTTTACTCTGTGTTCAGTCATTCCTGGAATTGAGTAGGCAAATCATTTGGGTACAGATTTCCTGCTTGTAGAATTTATTTCATTGCAAATTCCATGAGTGGTAGGGTTCATTTGTTTCTGATCAGGAAAGAGCTGTTCAACATGTCTTTCAACTGGGGTAATTATCTACTGTGAAGGGATGTAATAGCACATAGAATTGGAATAAGAACCCATCAATTGATTTGGACTTTTGTCAGGGAGAGAGTATAGTTAAACAATTTATTTTAGTGACTATAATGAGGAGTGCTTGCCTTTACCTGTCTTTTTATTTCAAAGTTGTGGCCAGTTGTGTATGAGGAGAACACAATCAAGTAAGGAACACCTATAAAAGCCAATTTATAAGGCTTGTTCCTGCAAACCTGATATATTGCTTTCTTACTGATTTCAGTGGGTGGTCTGTGCCTGTCCCAGCTGCAAGCCTCAACCTGTGGATAAATCAGATCCTGTAAATCCTTTGTCTGAGGAAGAAGAATAGGAATCATATGCTATGTGAATGATTATATGCTATGTGAATATGCTATGTGCAAGCTGCTAATCATCATTCCACTGTAGTTCGTTTCCACTTTTAGCACCTATTATGTAAAAAGGGAATATACTTCACTAAAATACAGGTTAAATTGATAGGAGTGGGAGCATAAAGACTAGTGGTCAGGAACCCCTCAACTTCACAGGGTTTGACCATACCACCATCCTCCCAGTCACTACACTGGCATTATGATCCTGATTAGCTCCCTCTGATTGATGTCAGGCAGGTGCAGCGGGTTCTTGTGCTGCAAGATGGCCTCCTGCTAAACACAGAACCACTTCTAATAGCTCTGTAAATCAAGTGCATGAAGATAATAGGTTTTATCTACAGATCTGAAGGTTGTTTATGGCAGGTGAAGTGCTCAAAAATACACACTGTCTTATTTCTCAGAGCAATATGTAGCCAACAGTTAAATCCTAATAAAGTATTTTTCCAGAATCCATTTGCTGTAAAGAAATGGCTGCCTTGAGCAATAAATACAGACCTTGAATTCTTCACTAGCAGGGAGGAGATTTTTCAGAGAAGATATGTGTTAAGGACATGAGGAATATTCACTGTTGTTGTAATGAATGATCATTTTGTATATAGAAAAGTATAAAAGCAATACTATCGACTCTTACATTTATTCCTTTCTGCTGAAATTTGAACCCACAGACAACTCTGTAGGTGATGCTTTCATGCATTAGATAGGCATTTATCCAGATACTGAGCATATTACTATTGCAGAATTTTTCTTACTGTGACTTTCAATTCTGTCCATCTGCACATATTTAAAATGAAATGTGATCAATTGATTAAATTGAGAAGAAACTGATTTTTTTTTATTGAAGTGTGATGACACTAGGCAATTTGACTTTCAAAAATTTCAACCTCAGATATTCTTGGCATCCCTGACGTCATAAAATCGATATTTTTTTCAGTGTAAATCCTTCAATGGTTGCATCAGCTGTAAAAAAAAGTTTTATTCAATCATGTTTGGTTTTCTCCACTTATCCTCTTTCTCTGCTTGCCTGGATGCCTTTGGGCCATAGGATCTCAGTGTAGAATGTCAGGGTTTAGGAATGGTATTCCTCAATTTAGTATTCCACTGAAACACTTCAGACAAGTGCTGCTCTCTCACTCCTCCCCTCCTGCTGCGGCAGCTGGAGAGGGGAATTGGAAATGTAAAGATCACAGGTTGCGACGAGGACCATTTATTAGAAACAGGAATGAAATAAGAAAGAGAACAGTAAGAACAATACTGAGAGTGTACAGGAAAACAAAATGATTCACACGCAATTGCTCAGGATGCGGAACCCAGCGCCACGAGACCACATTCCCTGGCAAACCCTAAAGAATGTGACTCCCTGACCCTGTGTGTCCCCTTCACACAGCGAGAGGTCACCCCTGTATAACCCCAGGGTCCTGGTGCTGCTGCTCCTGCCTGCTGCAGAAATTAACCCTGGTGTGGCCAGAAGCATGACATATTGTTTGGAGGGATTGGTAGCTACTCTTCCATATAGAATTTCCCTTCCAAAACCCTGCTTTAGCAGGACAGTTTCCCAACAAGCAAAATGCCTTCCTTTTTCTGTTTGGATCCATTCCTACTCAACACAGGGAGTAGTTCGAAAAATACTTTTTCTTTATTTTGCTAATAGTCTTTAGAAAGCAATTGTGAAAAAAAAAAAAAGTTGCTGAAGTACTATTTTGTGTAAAAGCCGACCTGCAGAAATAAAACAGGAATTGATGCTTGCAGACATGAATGTACTACCCGATAATCCTTCCTCATCTGCTCTCATTACCTCCAAGACAGCTCCTTTTTTTCAATGAATATTTATTTTAATAGATTGAGAATATTTGAAGGATTTTTTAATGTTTCTTTAGAGATGTTGAATCTTTTGCTTGTATTAAACACTTAACAGGCAAGTGCACTAAGAAACATAATTTTGTGAATATTATAATAAGAATTATCTCTGCATAGCACTCTAGAAGCACATGTGAAAAGCTGTAAAAAAATAAAAGGCATGCACAGCTGTAATTGTTTTGATTTTGTGGTAAGGACCATGTATTATGGAAGAGAAAGCTCCTTTTTAAAAGAGAGCACCTATTATCTGTCCCATATAAAAACACCATAAAAGGGAATTCCCTGCTCCAAAAGAGTAGAGAATAGAACTGAAAAGCATAAAGGAAAAAAAAAAGGGGGGGTCAGACAAACAGTCTTTCAAATGTTCAGATTATAGTTTTGATTTTAAAATGTGAATAAATTGCCAGTTTTTATAAAAATCCTTCTGTATTATGAGGGTTGTAGAAGAAAGTGTATAAAAGCTTTGATCCTCACAGAAAAAAAAAACATTCAGGGCAATAGAAGAATTGCATCTGTCTGGGTCTCTGAAATAGTCAGATTTCATGAAGGATAAAGTCTCTGGAGAATTAGAAAGCAGTTTGGGGTCAAGTTTCCCAAAATGAGGATTGTGTTGTCTGACTGTGTTTTTTGAGGCTTCAGGTGTGTTGTGCAGAACACCCAAGGGCATGCAGGGACAGGACAAGGGGGAATGGCCCCAAACTGAAAGAGGGTAGGTTTAGATTGCATATCAGGAAGGAAATGTTTGTTGTGAAGGTGGTGAGGCATTGGCACAGGCTGCCTAAAGAAGCTGTGGATGCCTTATCCCTGGAGATGTTCAAGGCAACGTTGGATGGGGCTCTGAGCAACTTGGTCTAGTGGAAGATGACCCTGCCTGTGGCACTGGGGCTGAATCTAGATGACCTGTAAGGTCTCTTTCAAACCAAACTATCCTTTGATTCTATGAACATTAAGATAGACTGCATTGCTGACCTTTACTGACCTCGCTGTCCTTAAAACCATCATCCAAAACATCCACTGGCTGTAAAAATATGAAAAGCAAAGAAAAGCACTGTTTTGATAGATTGTACTATCCACACAGCAACACATTGCAATTTGAGGATAACACCTGGATCACCAGCTAGTGTCATCCTCATGCAGATGAGTGCTGGCCTGAACACTCCAGAAATTATTATTCACTCAGAGCTGCATTAGAAAAAAACACTTGCTAGCAGGTAAATTAGATGCTTGACACTTCAGGAAAACAAGAGAGAAATGAGAGAACCTGGCAGGATGATGTTCAATGGAGGATTTACACAGCAACATAGCATTAATTCATGAGGCAAAATCCCGGATGGTGCAGGATTCAGGAAGCCAAGTCTGTGCTCTCTCTTAGCTCTGAATAAGCAATTTAATTGTGAGCCTAACTCTTACCTGTGGTGCCATTTACCTCAGTGGGAGTATTCATACACTTAAGCATATGCTAAATATCTTGTACAATTGGGACACATTTACATCTTTAAGTAGGAGAAGCAGCATGGGTGATGGAGCAAGTAATTTCTGGATCTCAGGCAGAGATATACATGAAATTAAAAATATGAAGAACAAATGAGTAAGTGTTGTATTAGAGTGGTAAGTGTTTGCCTGTAAATTGTTGGCAAACTCGAGCCATTAACATGAATTTACATGTCTCCAAAAAGCCAGTGTGGAGAGTTACTCTTAATACATGTCATAAACATCTCTAATTATCAACAGACATAAATTCCCTTAGTGTTTAAAAACAGCAACCCACAAATAAAATGTACAAAATAACTCTGTGGCTATGCAGGTATAGTTTTCTCATGTCTCATGGTTAGGAGTAATTTTCTTCCTGTGATCCCTGCTCAGCAGTCTTGTGTGTGGATATCCATATTCAGGCATGGTGGGAGAGAGAAAAAAACTTAATGAGGAAGTGTCTTGTAACATTGTATTTCTGCCCATTGTGTTTTCTGTGCAGACAGCTCCTACTATGGCCCCATCCCCGGGAAATACTGAGGTTACCATAACATCTCCTTCTGCCATACTCTCTGAGGGACAAAAGAGAGAAACAAAGGAGTCTGGAGACCAAGGCAGCAGGGCAACAGTGAGGTTCATACAATTAGCCCAAGTCATAGAGAACCACCTACTCAACTCAAATGATTTAAAGTTATCTTCCATATGCCTCTGATCTTACTCAGCCCACATTTCAAACAACTCTACTGAAAGATTTCTGACAGCACAAGAAAGTGTACTTCAGCCCATCTTTCAGAGATGGACCAGTATTCTCAAGCAGTTTGTGATTTTTATGTTCTTGAAATGCCTAAGGGGCTTGCTTCATCCAGATATCTTTTAAAAAAGGTAGCTTTTGATTGGTCTTGCTTGGATAGCTGAAGAGAAAGATTCAGTAGCCATTTCCACTAGTCAAACTCTTCCCAGTCCTCTGCCCTCATATAAATCTGAGTTACAAGGGTTTGAACTCAGCCTCTCAAGCTGAAGTATTGAGGGAGCAGTGCATTCTGAGTTTAGAGGCACAAGGCAGCAGATCCCAGTAAGGACTAAATCTCTCAGATCAGTCACATTCCTGCTGCTGTGAATTTGACCCATATTCAATTATTTATGAGCAAACAGGCTTGTGCCTATGGATAATAGGAGAAATGGAGTATAAATGGGTCTTTGCAGACATGTGCAGTTCATTGTCTGCATGTGGATTTTCACTTGTAATTTAATAAGATTTTTGTGAATATTTGGCCTATCAACCTTAGAAAATAAATTTTGATCTAAGTTTGCATTGTTCAAATAAAGCGCTGTTAGTTCTTCCTTCCACTACATCACAGAAAAGTCACTGATAAAATTTATATTCATAAGCTTTTAGTCTTAAGGAACTGGCAGGAAAATTAAGTACATGTTGGACATTTACCTATATGTAAGCACCAAAAATCTCTTCCCATTTCTTTAATTCTCATAGCACAAACATTTTTGTGTGCGTGCAAGCACTCAGCTGGACAAAGAAATCAGGAACAATAATACCAAATGAAGAGTTTTTGTGTGTACTTGTATCTCTGCATCCCACAAATATTCTGTGATGAAACCACTTATGAATGCACATACATAATTGTCTTTATTTCTTTGTGACATCTATGACATTTTGTAACCTACAAGCTAGTTCTCACCCATGTTAAGTTACAAGTGAAAAAGTATAGAAAGGAAAGAATAAAAAAGGAAGAAGATAGCAGATAATTTTTTTTTCTAGATGCTGGAATCCTAGGAATTTCTTTAATTTAAAGGCTATCTCATTGACTGAATATGGAACACAGACGTATAAAAACAAGAAAGTTGAAACAAAAAGCATTCTGAATCTATCACTCTTATGTTGCACTCATCACCATGTTATTGGAGTGCTGTGTCTGCACACATTCTCAGCAAAGGCACAATTAGGTAGTGCAAGAATTATCCTGTAGGAAAACCATTCTCCTGGAATCACTCTCTGAGTGAATGTAAAAAATATGCCCTTGTGTTTCTGGGTAGTAATAGAAGTGCCAGAATCAATTATCTCTAAGAGCTCTTAGGCAGTAGGAACAGACATGTCTGACAAAGCAAGGGGCACTTGGCATGCCATTAATTGAGTCTAAGATATGTAACACAGACAGCAGCTCTCTCTGATTGCAGGATCCACTTCTCCTCAGGTCCTTCAAGGGGCAAACCCACTACTAGAGATGAAGAACCAGGAATTACATGCCCAGACTGGATATTCCACAAGGCAAGTTAGGAGTCTCTTGAGTAATTTCTATTAACTAACATCATGCACAGACATGCACTTGGGATATAAGATGAGAGAGAAGTGACAGGTCTTGGGGTAGAGCTGCTGCTGCTGCTGTGAAATAACAGAGATTAGTCTGATGTGGCCATTTTGAAGACTGATGCATGTATCTGCTCAAAGAGAGCTAAGCAAATCATCTGCTCACTGAAGAATTCATAAACTGCCTGTTAACATCATCTGGGGAGGGGAGGGTGCCTTTGACTTCTGCTGGCTTCCCAGATCAGAGATTTTCATCAGTAGCTCCTGAAATCAGATATGCTACCCAAGAACTCTAAGGTTTTCTCCCCTAACTCATACATTTCCCTGGGCTAGGTTGTGTTTGGTGGTTTTGGTTTGGGTTTTGTTTTTTGGGTTTTTTTAAATATAAACTCCTCTATTTAAGAAGCCAAGTAAAATAACAAATTTAAACAAAAGAAGGAGAAAAACTTCTATTTACAGTTATATTAATAGACTAATGAGAGATTTTATTAAGCTTGGGTCTCTTTTCCCTTCTCCTTGTTTTATTAATTGACATTCAAATAAAATGAATTTGCCTTATGACTCAGAAGAATACTCTGATCTGACAAATTAATAGTTGAATTGTTTTGGTGTGGTATTTCAGTGATTATCAGGAGGACTGTTAGTCACTGATGAACTTGCTCAAGAAAGATGATAAACTCTCTTGTCAATCATTTTGCCAATGTTAGTTGAAGCAATATAGAAAACAATCCCGCCTTGGACACTTCAGCATAGTTTTGGGGATGCAGTAGGTGCTTTTGCTTTGCTGTTGTACTTGATCCACCCCAGATCTGTTGAAGAAATGTGTGTAAGCAGCCATGTCAGTGGGACTGATATTTAAGCATCTGATTATTTTGCAAAACTCTGACTTCAGAAGAGGATGAAAAATCTTTAAATTTCTATTTTAATTGTATGGAAATCAAAGATGGCCACCAAAATACACCTCAGGATACATTTGCATCCAACATAAATATAGATAAATTATTAGGGGTTATCAAGCACTGTATCAGACTGTTCAATGCAGCAGTGGAGTCGCCATCCCTGGAGGTATTCAGAAGATGTGTAGATGTGGAAAACGGGGACACGTTTTAGTGGTCTAAGTTAACAGCTGGACTCGATGATCATAGGGGTCTGTTTCAACCTAAATTATTCTTCGGTTCTATGATTCTATTCTACATAAAATCCATTAAAAAAAAAAAAAAGAGCCTGTCCTTTATCAGGTACCAAACTCTGTAAGAAACTATCAACGTTGCAAACAGACACAGTACACCTCACTGCTTCTTTTTTGTTGATCACCTTGTCTCCTCTATGCTGTAGACTACAGAGCTGGGGCAAGAAGGCACAAAAACTCACTAAAGAGGTAGATAAATTAATGGAAATAACTTTATTTCTAGAACAAATAACAGCTGCATTTATTCAGATTTTTAAACAACAATCTAGAGACAAAAAGGGTCATCCAGAAGGTTAGCACCTTGAATTCGGTGGTTTTTTAAGATGGAAGGAATTAATGCCAAAAACTTCAATTTCAGGTGCAATTTCAATTTCTTTGGCCAACCCAAGAATGGGAAGTCTGCTTCATTCTGCTCAAATTGGATCTTTTTCAATGAGGAAGGCAAAACCCAAGAGCAGAATCCCAATAAGAGAGGGAATTAAAAGACAGGGCAATTTTATCATGCTGATGTACTTTATCAATGCCACTGCATATGAGAGCAAAGAAGGCGCTCAGGACTAGCAGGTATTAGAAAGAGCTCCACTAAGCTAAACATTGTTAATACTCCCCAGCTTACAGAGGTAGTGGCCAGGATAAATTCATCTTATGACATTCTTAAATTTCTACAGTGTCTCAAGTCTAAGTCATAATATCAGATTATGTTATTGCTAAAAAAAGTTTCAGACAGAGGTTGGCTTTGAGAGTTTTTCTATTTTAATACAACAAAAAAATTGTAACAGTTAATATTTGGGAAAAAAAAATAAAATATGAGATTGATTTGACCATGGAGTTTAACAACCAAAGATCTTACACATCTGCAGTAGCTTTCCAAGTGACCCATAGTTAAAACTAGTTTCAAAATTATATAAAAACAATTAGAGAAACACAGTGTTTTTATAACTGCTGAATTATTCTCTCATTGCTCTTGTTGTTTATCTAATGGTTAGTTACAGAACTAAATCAAGATTATGGCCTTCAGTGCCAGATGTTTTATGTGTATAAAGGTTGTATGCACTGCTCTATCATCCAGCATTAAATTTGAAACTGTAATTTGGCTAAACATCAAACATTTTTAGGAAGAAGATCTACAGACCCAGGGCTTAAAGAAACCAAAACCTGATTCTGTAACCCCATCTTAACATGTCAGCTACAGCTAAGATCTTGTATAAATAAGATCATATCTAACATGTTCTCCATCTGTGTGAAATATCTATAGCCTCTTTCTGTATCCTTAATGTCTTTTCTGACTTTCCATCAAGTTTATCAGAAGATCTGGCTGTCAATTATCCTTTGCTGCTGGGTATTTTTAACTTGAGAAATCTCTTAAGGGAAATGGTGACATTATGTCATGTACAGTGGCCTGGCTGGTCCTGAAGATATTGTACTCCTTGTGCAGACATTGCAGAGTTAGTCTATCAAAGGCTCAATTCAACACAGCTCAAATTGCATGGTAATTTTAGTGACTTCTAAACTGACTAAATTGCTATCCTTTTGGAAACCAGAAATGTAAGAAGATAGGCAGGATCCTTTAATTGTTTGTTTGCTGTTCTTCTTTTCTTTCTGAGACTAGCACTCAAAGAAGGATAGTATATTGGGGTCTTTTTCATATTGGCCAGATGTATTCAGCCCTTTTTTAAACAATTTTATTTCTACTGATGACTTGGATATCTAAACCTGCAAATTATGAGAAGTTTAATTTTTTGAAAGTACCTCAACACCCCTATTTTCTTTGCAAGCACATGTTGAAGTGTTTCAAGAATCTTCTTGTTCTTGAGTGTCAACTCAGAGTAGAGAATGGATTTAAACTCTCTGGACAAAATATTATTTTCATTATTTACAGCATAAAAGGAAACTGAGAAATTTAAGAAATTTTGGTGTATGTATCAGAAATAATGGTTCTGGTATTGACACACAGAAATTTAATGTTTATCAAGAATACTGTCCCTTTAAAGGGAAGAAAATCCCAAACCAAACCAAAATAACTGAACCAAACAAAACCAAACCACTAACAAACATCCCAAATCTAAAAAATTTGTTTTTCAAACTGCCAGTGGAATTTGAAACACCAGATGAGTTTGAAAATCTCTTTGCATTTACAGCTATTCTACTCATAAATGTCTTTTCCATAAAGTTTTATAGAATCCCGTTGATGAGACTCTGCTGAAAAGCTAAAACCCCTTACAGTTATTGAACATGAAAAGCTATCTTAAGGACAGTATTATCTTAAAAAAAAGTCTCTCAGAGCTTAAGATTAAAAAAAAATTTTTATAGACTTATCTAAAACTAGCATCTTTTGTAATATGTAGTCTAACTTCTCAGTACTGATACTTGAACTAGATGTACTTAGGCAAAATATTTCTATTTTTCTGAAGACTGCTGTGATCATGGTGAGATACCAATCAACTAATGAAGTCAATGAAGACATGCAAATGAATTGTGATTTAGCTCCTGGTATCTGTATCTGGTGTGTCTCATCCCGTTACCATTTCCTTGACTTCTAGCATTAATATGATCTGACAACTCTTAATATCAACTGAAATGACACAATGTAATATGACAACAATGTAAAAGAATACACTGCTTACAGACTGTTTTTCACCCTTCACTTCCAATGGGGTCTACATAAGCTAAAATAAACCAATGTGATGAGATGCCAGTTTATCATAACTGTTGTGAATGCCTAGGAACAATACTGCCTACCATTTTACCAATCTGTTCTCATGCAGGTGAGATTAAATACATTTTAAGTAGAGTTATGTAACCTAATTTATATATTAGGCTCCTGTGTTTTTGGTTCGCCAGCAGTTTATATACAGTCACAAACGGGACGGAACACCCTAGATCAGTGTCTCGAGCTTTATTTCTCCAGCATCAGTCTCATTACATTGTTACAACAATGCAGCAAAAGATGCTGACAGCTCACTGACCTAACAGAGTGCCAAAGGAACTTAGCGCTACAGCATAAGACAAATGAGGTCTAAGTTTCATCAAATCACAGGAAGCAAGAGCATATTGACAGTAGTTCTTCCCAATCACCTGAAGCACACGTAGCTTTGGTTAAAACAATAGCAGTTTTCTCTCTAATACAATGCCTCGTTCATAGAAGACAGAGCACAGAGCCTTATTCATATTTAACCTTCTAAATGTATACTTAAAATATACTTTTTGCAACTTAGAAAGACAAATCACATAGGCCTACTCTGTTTTATTTCTCACGTCTACACTACTGCTTAGAACTTTTTCTGCTGGCTTGGCATCTCACTGTCCTTACTGTCTTTGGGGCCTGTCTTTTTCAAAACTTTCTCAAAAAGCCCCTAACCTATGGATCCCAACACTGTGTAGCCTGAACGTATTCTATTCATTAGAAGCTTAACTTGGAAGGATTTTCGTAAGTTTGAGTGTATGGGAAGAGGTTGCATTGCTGAGACACTTTATTTACTCAAAGATTCTCAATCAACAAATATCATTGCTCTTAAGCTTTTGACTGTCAGGTACTGAGTTGCTGTATATCAGCAACTCCATGAAAAATCTCCATTCTATTATTTTGTCACTTAATGGGGTTACACAGGAGGATTAGTCTCTGTCCCACAGCTACAATATATGACCACATGACCTTTTGGCCTTTTTTTGTTGCCCCAGTGAAAACTGGTTAGCTCATAAATTAAAGTTATTATGTGCATTAATGAGGGCTGACTAAGGTATATACATAATTCTGTGTCCATTCCACTTGCTCTCCAAGGGGTTTTGACAGAGCAGGCTGTCTTTCTCAAGGGAATAAGGTACACCTCACTGAGAGCAGAAGCACCTTAAGATCTGAGCTTATTCTATTGAACTGTCTTGGAGCAAAGGCAGACAGATGTGCACAGCCTTGCAACAAAGCATGGGTTTAAACAACAAACAGTATTGAAAAACTGCTTGATCTTAATTCACATAAAGTTGTATCAAATTATCTACCACACATTACAATTCTTCGCCATGAGCATGAAAGCATAACTGGCTCTCCTCAGGACTAATGTATGCATTGGAATAAACCTCTGTTTTTTTCACATTATAAAATCTTTGTTTCCTGTTGGAAGCACAAGAGTTTGACCTCTCCGGTAAATATGATTAAAGTTCTTAGAATCTTGCAGGCATTTGCTCGCTATTACTCACAGCATTTTACTAGGAAGATAAAAAATTTTGGCTGTTTTATTTTATATCCTGGTAAAAAGTAGGAGGACAGAAAAGCTGAAGTATTTACCAAGGCTTTTGTCTGTATCTCACCTAACCCCAAGGACTCTGGACAGCAGGTGCTGAAGTTACGTGATTACATTCTATTTGAAGTAAATACAGGAAAACATTATCTTTAAAAGACCAAAAGCAGTGAAGCACTTTTTCTTCTTAAATATGAATGGTTATATTAATGTTTTTAATATTTATTCCATTGTATTGTTTCTAAATGGACATGTATTTTATAAATGTTAAGAAAATCTGAAGTTTAACCTTGGAGAATAAACGTCATAAATGTGTACAGTCTGTAGTGCTCTGAGCAGTGCTTAAGCTGCCAGATACAAGAAGCAGTTCATATTTCTCTGCCATTGCACATCAGCTGCAATCTCTCTTGTATTTTTCTACTCGGAAATTTTCAGATTTTTTTTTTCCCTGAAAGGTTACTTCAGTTTCTGTAATTATTCATAAAACACCACACTTCCACTCTGATGTTGGGCAAACATACCCCTCACTGCTGCCTGCTAACACAGGTTCTTGATTCTGATCTGATTCTCTTCCTCATTGAGATTCTTCCTTCTTGTTATTTGCTAGAACGTGAACATGGCATCAAACACCTGATGAGAAACATGAGATTCTGGAGGGAATATGACAGCTTATGTCCTGGTTTGTGCTGGGATAGAGTTAATTTTCTTCCGAAGTAGCTGATATAGCGCCGTAGGGCTTGGACTTCTGTTGATAACACACTGATGTTTTAGTCTTTGCTAAGTTGTGCTAACCCTAAATGCAGCTTCCCATGCACAGGTGCACAAGAGGCTGTGAGGGAGCGTGACCAGGACAGCTGACCCAAAGTGGCCAAAGGGATATTCCACCCCACAGAACATGTTCAGTATATAAACTGGGAGGAGTTGTTGCTGGGGTTGACCTGGGCATTTGTCAGTGGGTGAGCAGTGGTATTATGCGTCCCTTTTCTGTCTTGGGTTTTAGTGCTCTCTTTCACTTTTTTCCCTGGTTTTTGTTGTTATTGTAATTATAATCATCATCACTATTGTTTTGCCGTTTCAATAAAACATTTCTATCATCAGTATTCTATTTTAAATTTCTGATCTGAACTCACAGATTTTACCTATTTATCTAATTCTTCTCATGTCCCTGGAGGTGGAGTAGAGACAGTGGTTGCATGGTACATAGTTGCCATCCGGAGCTAAATCATGATGTCATTAAATGACAAATAATGCAGAAACTTCCCTTCTCTTGTGATACGGAACAGCTTTTTCTCCCTGTCAGATGCTTCACATCTGTCATAGAATATTTGATACCCCTGCATCCATCACATACTCTGTCTTAGATCAAACGCCATGCAGTTCACATCATTTCAATTCATTACAAAGCCAAATATATGTCTACACTGGGACCAGGAAGTACAAGCTAACAAATCCAACTAAATATAGTGAAGTCTTTGACACTTCTGTTGGTCTGTACTGCAGGAGCAGACAGGGGTTTCACAGTTTCGTGGCGTGGAAATCTTTCAAAGGAAATTTAACCCAGCTGCAGTCTCGCTTCCGCAGCCAGTGGAGCTGACGGGCCGGCTAGCCGCTCTCGGAGTGACCGGCGGAGACTACGGATCCCGCCACTCCCAGGTTCTCTACGAGAAGTCCGAGTAGTGGCTCCGTCTGCTGTGTGGTGATGCAGGCGAGAGCAGGACTGCGAAGTACCGAGGTGAAGGAAAGAAGGACCGCGCACGCGTGCGGATGCCAAGGCGCTTCATAACCCTAGGCGGGGCCAGCGACAGCGTCAAGGAAAAAGCTTTAGGGAGGCACTGATAAAGGGGAAGGGGTAACGGAAAGAGACACGAGGGACCAATGAGCAAAAGCAGGGGAGGAGCGAGGGACAAACTGAACCAATGGAAAGGGCCCAGGGGAGGGAAAAGGCTCAGGGGACAAATCATATACTAGCTGAGGGATGATTGACATAGAAGATTCTGGACATGACGGGGGAACAGGTGGGAGGAACAAACCATTAGGAGAGAGAACATGGGGGGAACCGAGGGTCAAACCGAAATCTTAACTTACAAAAAATAACAAACTTTACAGCAAAACCCATATAAAACACACAATGCTACACCCAGCTACAGAAAAATCCAAGTACCTGTGGTCATGTGAAGATGCTTTCACCTTTTACATTCACTTATTCCTTCCTTATAGTTTGATTATAGCTCAGGTAGCTGTGTGAGAAACACTAAGATTCCTCTTTTAAGTTTTTCTGGAATTCCATACTGAGGGGATTCCCTGGAATGTCTGAATCTGCATTTTGGATAGGCAAGACAGGTTTACACCATGACTACTTTTTTAACCATTATATGTGTATTCTCTATTGTTATTATTTTTATTTGAATTAAATACTCATTGGCAGGAGAACATAAGCAATTAGCATTGATTGCCAGGTGAGATGAGGAAAATGCTATTCTAAAGTTCAAGAATGCTGACGTAAAGGGTCAGATTTTTGAAATGAGCCGAGGTGCAGCAAGTGCTCCATAATCTTAGCGTGAAATGGGGTTCCCATCTTCATCTCTCCAACAAAGAGAATGGAGCATTTATGGACCTTTGACCTTGAGGGGATTGTGAGGAGGAGTTCATTGAAAGAATTACATGCCACAAAGCCAGATATGATTTATTGATAAACAAGAGGAAAGGAAGGAGATGGCACAATGAGCAAGGAGGGCATTTACTTTCAAACAATTTCATTTTTTTATGTACTGTAAAAATTCCTCTTTTTCTAAACCTCACTGTTCTACTACGCTTTCAAAGAAAACAAAAAAATTACATTTAGAGTACTGAAGTCTTTGTGGTGCTTTCTGAATGTCCATTTTAAGGAAAACGTAGTAGATCTTCCTCAGAACTCTGTGACTTAAGGACATGCCACCCTGTACTTTAACACTCTTTTGTCTCAGGCATGAAAATCTGCACATATATAGGTAATGTGGGCCTGGAGATGTAGCAGGTAAATTCAGTCTATTTCATCTGATGAGCTTTAAATCAGCCTCAACTACTAAAAAAAAAAAAAAAAAAAAAAAAAAAGCACAAACTGTAAAACTGTCAGAACTCAGCAATTATTTGATATTTTCAAGTGGTCTGAAAAATGTGAAGTATGTAAATATCGGTGTTATTACCAAAGCCTCATGTTTATAGCTCATTGTTTGTACAACCAAATGCTCATAGGCTTTTGAAATTGCCACTCCTGTGCAAGGTCAGTCTATCATCACATCATCTAATTTTATCCATATGAAAGCTAGTCATCGAAGGTAATTATCTACAGCCAACACAGAGAATATAGCACCTCTACAGGCAATCCATCCTAAATATCTCAGATATCTAATCTTGAAAGGAATTAATTGCTCAGTACTGATGCCAGTATCTCTTCACTATAATCACAGGGAATTTAAGCAATTTGGTTATTTAAACTGCCCAAATTTTTTATAACCAAAGTCGAGCAAAATAAATGGCCTTTAAGGCAATTTGTCCTCCAGGGAGAGTTTTGAGAATCCACTTGAACTATGTGAGGTCTAGTGATTAGCAAAATCCTTAGCACGCTCTGTGGAATTTTCCCTGTTGAAAACCCTGTCCATTTGGGCCACAGAGGGTATAAGTTTTAGAGGGAGCTTTGTTGAAGATAGCCCTCAGAATCTACAAGGAGGGAGGGATGGATTCATGCATGAATACATGGATGCTAAAGGCTGTTATAAAATGAAACAGCTAATTGAGTCTGGAGCCTTTGAGGGTTTAATGGTAATAAGCAACACCCAGGAATAGCACAGTAATTTGAACATGACAAATTCTGGAGGTTTCTTTGATGTGTGATAGAAAGTAATTTGAATCAGCATGAGAGTCTGAATCAAACAACGTAAGCCCTACCATAACCCGCTGGGGCTGGCATTCTTCTGGCTCGATAAAAGGTTTCTCAAGGCATTAAGTAAAGGCCATAGGGGGTGGGAACATAAACACAAACAGAAGCCACCAAAATGTTAACTCCAGTTTTCCCTTCCATCTCATCTCTCTTCCTTTTCCGGAATGAATTTGTCATCAGCTGGTTAACATAATAATGTGTGCTTTAAATATATATATATATATCTATGTATATATACTGGACATTTAGCAAAGTTTCTAGGGTGGAACTCTTGTTAGGGTAATTTTTCACCGACTTGTAACAAGCTTGGACACAAATATTTTAAAAACGGGGCAATTTCCTATTTAAACACCACGGTTTTGGTCACATCAGTTTAACTCAGGTTCAGCATTCTCTGACAAAGCAAAGTTTGCAGCTCATCCCTGGCAGGTTGGAGCTGAGGTAGTGGGAGGTTCATCCATCGCCTTACACAAACCTGGCTTGTTCATCGAGATCAATGTGTGCCATTGCCCAGAGGCATCTTTTGGGGTGGTTCTTCTTCCCAGAAGCGCAGCTTTTGTCACATAAAATGTTGAGTCAAATCAGCTGCAGCTGCCACTCCATGCACTAAGATGACAGCTGAAGTGTAAAGCTTTAGCTGCTGAATGCTGCATCAGAACAGCTCGGCTTTAAAGCCTTGAGATTATTTAGAGCCGCTGTGTTTAGAACCTTTAGGGGAAGAATACCAGACAAGTTAGATCACTATGAAAAATGATCACTAGGGACTACAATACATAATAAGGTATACAAATAAGTGTCACACAAAAGTGCCGTAGAAAAATGAAAAACAAAGTTTGCAACATTCTTCCACATAATGGCTTTATGGAAACATTACAACATTACACAAAGCTCGGAGTACAATACGAACCCCTGCAGACTCTGAAATGTGGTAAGCTGTAGGGTACAGGAACCCACAGAGAAGCAAAAGCAAAGGTTTAATGGTATTTTAAATGTTATGACTACACAGAAGGAGAAATCAGCAACCTAATCCTTTTCAGAATTCTTTGTGCATGGCAGAATAGGCAGGAACTCTGATGCTGTCCTCTAAATCCAGCTGTGACCGAACAAACGCTGGTAAGGGCAGCAGTTAAGGGACAGAGTTTGCAAAGACAGGGCTTAGGATATCATCGAGGTCTGTGCAGCTGTTTCAGTGCTCTTCTTATTGCAGTACACCACTGGCATGTGCATACATTTCCCTTTTGAGAGACCCCACCCTCGTGCAACAAATAAATTATGCTGTCAAAAGAAGAAAGACTAAAAGGCTCCAATATCAGACTCCATGAATTTTCCTTGAACTAAAATTCGCTCCCATGGGAGGTTCCTGGAAACCTAAAGGGAAGAGATTTGGCTTTTAAAGTAGGGTGCTGCTAGGTTAAAAGAAGTCACTGCAAGATTTAAAAGTATTATAAAATTGCTCAAGCTTCTGTGGAGTTTCATCAGCTGGAATTCAAACAGCACTAATATAAGGAAAAGAATTTAACAATGGATATTAGCTTCTGCTGGGAAGGTCTGCCTACTTTGTCCTATAACCCTTGTGTTTTTCTCTATGAATCAGATGGGGAAAAAAGGAGAGGGTTCATCATGTGGAAGTGTCATGGACATGCATTTAATGTGCTAAAATTTCCTTTCAACATAGCTAAAATATCCTTTTACAACTGACAGATAACCAAAGATGTTCTTGTTTTAGTTGACATGGCCTTCTGATTATTATTTTTTACATATCTTGGGAAATTTAGTCTTGAACACACATATCTCAATCTTGAAAAAAGAAAATTCAGATTAATGAAAACTATTAAACAAACTAGAAAAGGAAAACAAAGCAAGGAAATCGAAACACATCTTTTAAAAACATTTATTTTTTTGCCTTGAAACAAACCTTTGTCTGTCATAAGTCCTCTTATTAGCCAGCTGTTTTGTTAACTGAAATATTGATCAAACCTGTCACACATTCTTTGTCTGTCAGGAACAAGAGAAGGTGGTGACCCTTTCAGGAAATTGTAGTGACAGGTCTGTAATTGATAATTACTTGTTCAGAAAAGATTTCACTTTGCTCCCTGATGTAAATTCAGGCTACTTAATTTCCTTTGATTTTTTTTTTTAAGTTTCAAGCTTTGTCTTCTGAAAACTTCAGAGTTGATAAAGAAATACAATATCATTATTGTGATTATTGCTTTTTCAGAATACACTATATAGATTTTTTTCTCTCTTTAGCTGAGGTGACTGTGCTTACTGATGAGAAGCTCTTTATCTTTTTTCTCCAATTTCTCATTATATGAGAAGAATGCCTATAGAAAAATCCTGCCATATTGGTTTTTTTTCAGACAGGAACTATAACCTGCAGTTATTTCCAACTGTTTTTTACTGTTGATGTCAAAGGGTCACAGGATCATACAACAGTTTAGGTTGGATGAGACATTAAAGGTCCTCTAGTTCAAACTTCTCCGCCATTGCCATGGACAGTTTCTGCTAGACCAGATTACTCAAAGTGTCATTTAACCTGGCCTTGAATACTCCCAGGGATGGGGCATTCACTGCCTATCTGGACAATCTGTTCCTATGCCTCAGCAATCTCACAGTGAAGAATTTTTACCCAATATCTCTTCTAAATCTGCCCTTTGTCAGTTTGAATCCAGTCCCCCTTGTTCTATGGCTACATGGTCTTGTAAATATTCTTCCAGTCACAACAGGCTGTTTTGTGGAATTGGATAATTCCCACCCTGAAGTGACTGAGAAACTAAAAAAGCACCTTTCTTGGGTTTTTTAGATACCCATGAGGCCCAGATTCAGGTTCCTGTTTCTCAAGGACTTTAAGATAACCAAATCACCTGCTTGTTCATCTTCCTTACCAGCACTTGAAAATGCCTGGAAATAGAACACTGCATCCTGCAGAGTAGAAAATCTTCTCTCTCAAATTTTTGAGTAGTCAAATAACTAAGTTAGGCAATCCTTCTGTAATTATTTTGTACCATTAAATGTTCTATCCATCAGAATTTAATTGTTGTAATTAACAAAAGAAGTATTCTTCCTCTTCTCTCTGTGTCACTGACATGATCTTCTGCATGCCATTACTTGGCATCATTCACTGACTTGAAGATTGTGTGTCTTCATTTGACGAACAAGGCTGTCACCTTCCCTGGATTTTTCTTTCTTTTTGGTATGATCAAAAGTAGTAAAATATTTTTCCCCACAACTAAACTACAGTAATCATACTCAGAGGTTACACACACCTGAACAGCTACTTCTGCAACAAACTTCATTTTCCTCTCAGATGAGCTACACTGAAATCAATTGGCTAAAAAGAAATTTGATGTTGAGGCATGTTTTTAAATATAATCCCAAACTGAAGGGGATATTAGTTTGCCATTGTACTCTGAGTGCCTGATCATGAGTAATGTCTGCATTCTCTTCAAGGGAAATATCCAAAATTATGTCACAGAACATTTTACCCAAATTTTGCCACATCTTGCAGAGTGGATGTTCAGTTTTTTACAATCCTATGTCAATCCTGAGATGCTGTTGCTTTTCACTTACTTAGGTTGTTTAAGCTTGGAGTTTCCACCTGATCACTAATGAGTTGATTCTGTCTTCAGATGGATTATCTGAGACCTATTTGACTGTATTCTAGCCTTCAGAGATCAAGCACAAGGCCAAATAATTCCCTCCTAAAATAAGGTGAAATGTGAAATCCATTTTACTTGAATTCACACCATGAAAATTTAGGTTTTTAGGCCAAGATGAGGTTCCTTCTATATGTATTCAGCCGAGGGAAGCTATTTAGAGAAACATCCCAACCTGAGTACTCCCGATAATGAACATGGCCAGAACTTTTGAGGATGTCTCTGTTTTCTTACTAACCATAGGCAGAACCTGAATCAAACACAGAGTCACATATGATATCCTGACTAGGAAGGGGCCTATCAGGATCATCATCAAGTCCGTCACCCAGCCTTGCACCAGGCATCATCCCCAAGGATCACAGCTTGTGCCCAAGAACATTGTCCAAACACTCCATCAGAATTGGTGCTGTGACCTCTTCCCTGGGGAGACTCTTCCAGTGCCCAACCACCCTCTGGGTGGAGAACCTTTTTCAAATATCCAGCCTAAACCTCCCCTGAAACAACTTTAGGCCATTCTCTCAGGTCCTGACACTGGTCATCACAGGGAAGAGATCAGTGCCTGCCCCTCCTCTTCCCCTCATGAGTTTTCAGACTGCAAGGGTCTGTCAGTCTTCTGAATCACTCTTAGCTTTAGAAACCTTGATGAGGTAAGCTCCAAACTTACTGACAAATATTTCCTTATCCAATTCAAGAGACATCAAAATAACATTTTTCACATCTACAAAGTATCTGTAATTCCATGGCAACCTCTTCTGCCAGAACTCTGGATTGACATCTCATCTGTCTGTCTGATGTATACCCTCTTGCAGTTTTGTCATTGCCTTTGTAGTATCCTCAGAAGCAGTTTTAAACTCCTTTCATTCACACTGAAGCAAAGCAGGTGTAATTCAGTGAACAGAGAAATAACTCTTTGCGCAGCAGCAGAATTAGGTCTTTTTAAAACAAAAACTATGACAGGGGTATCAGGCATGTCATGCATACATCCTCTCAAAGACAGGGATGAAAAGGCTAAGGAGAAAAGAAAAAAGCAGAAAAAGTGTGTCACTTAGGAAGGAGTTGGCCAAGAATTTTATCTGCATATTTCAGTAACTGTTGCTTTTTTCATTTCATTTTTCAGTTAGGCAAAATTGTGCTTTGGTTTTACCATTTTTTGAACTTATTGTATAATAAGAGTATTTCTTCTAAGTTAAAGGTTTCACAGAAGCCTCCAAAAATATAGAGGATCACTGCTTACAGCTAGATGTGGAAAGACTTGCTGAAGTTGATATTTTTCAAGGTGATGCAATGTCGTGATATCCTGACTCATCTGTTGTAGCTATTAGACTGTTCTTATTAATATTGTGTTCACTCTTTCCCTGTGTCATTGGAACATTTTCCTCCACCTTTACTTTAGATAAACTTCACTTGGCTACACTTTTTGTGTAGTTTTATTCCTGGATGTAACCCTAACAATAGACACCCCTCCCATTACTGCTACTTCAGCTCTTCTTTAATATTTTTGCATAAAAGTCCAGTTTCTCCTGAGTACAGCCTTATGTCTCAACACTGTTGTTCTCAGGAGTTTTATCAACCATAGGTGGTGCTGTGTTGTAATTCTTTGATCATGTTTTTTTTAAAGTAGCTAAAAGAGGCATAGAGGCCACCAAGAAAGAATCAGTAGTTATAGTTTTCAGAAAAAAAAAAAAATAGAAATGGATGAGATTAGTTCAAAACAAACTCAGTGGGTGTTCTGGTGTACTTCTGAATTCTCAACTTCTTTTACTCTCTGTCTTTCTATCTATATATTTTTAAGCTTCTGTGTATTTCTTTTCCACCACCTCTGGCTGTACTTTTAATTCTGGTGCTTACTGGGTAGCCTATTTGGTAGATATCTCACAGCTTGATACCTTAATTTACTTTGTTTATGTGCAGAAAAGCATCATCATAGAAGCTTCTGTTCATATTTAACTTTATCAGTGTTTATCTTTTTTGTTGATCTGTACATATTATCTTTCCATCAGCATATGCTTGTGAAGTTCAACTGGAGACAGACTTGAAATCATGAAATGGAGTATTGAGCCAGAATCTGGTCTGAATTTTCCCAGCTAAGAAGCCAGGGTGATTTACCAAGCAAAAAGTGCAAACATTGCCTGAGTCCTTTGAAACAGCTACTTTTCTGTATGATGATGACCTAGAAATGTCCTGGGAACGCCATTTCTGACAGGCTTTCTGTTTTTGTTTAGCTGAAAGGGTCTGGAAGCATCTTGTCATAAGGTACCACTTTGAAAACAAGGGCAATTACTATAAGTATTTTTTTTTTATTCCCCCCACCCCTGCACATTCTCTTTAGATTTGATTTTTGTCCCAAGATTAATTCATTATTGTGTTTTAAAACCAATGCCTCGTTTCCCATGTGTTGCAGGGAAAGAAAACCTTGCTCAATTCACGTTGTTGAAATCAAATCAAATCATTATGAAGGAGGTATGTCAATTCATTAATGACACATCATTATCTTGCAATCAGTGAGCTATACAGTCAGGATCAATTCAGCAATAACACAAATAAACCAGAACCTCTGACACTTGCAAAATGCTAACTAAAACCTGTGATTTTTTGAGACATCCTCCCATAACTATTCCCCAAAAGTTTTAATCACACCCAAATGCATGGGTATGCAGACAGAATTATAGAATCAGAGAATGATAGAATTGCTTAGGCTGAAACAATTAAGATTAACAAATCAAACCATTAACCAAGCACTGCCAAGTCTGCCATTTAACCATGTCCCTAAGCACTGCATCTACCTGTCTTTTAAACACCTTCACAGATGGTGACTCAACCAACTTCCTTGGGTTGATTGCACAAAATTTCTCGCAGGACACTAAATGGAAGAACACAGCCCTCTTCTCTGAGCTGTTTTCCCCATTTTCACAACATTCCTGTTGGAGATGTGCTGGCCATACCACTGTGGGTACGCACATCAGTACCTGCAGTCCCTTAATTCCCACCTCTGTGCACTGAGACATGCACACACTGGCTGCGGGTCTCCCCTTGCTGTCCCTGCACTGCTAGGTAGGAAAAAAAACTGATGCCCTTATCTTTCAATTTTTTTTTTTTTTGGTTGGGTCGTAGGTAGCATTCTTGCAAACACCTGTGCACGCTAGTTGACTCTTCCACCACTGCATGTTGCAGCACAGGGCATGTCCTTGGGAATCCTGCTAGGTGTTTGGCAGGCTGTTTTTTGGGGCAATGAGCTCCACATGTTCACTACTGATCAGTTATTTACTTTTCCATCTTTTGTTTGGTATAATCAAAGAAAATACACAGTTCTTTGTTAAAAATTCCCTGAAACTCCCTCTAGATATCACCCTGTGAGACCTCAGTTTACAGAGAATGTCTTGGTTTTATAAAAAAGAAAAAAATCTTCCAAAAACATTTATTTTAAAACAGAGAATATCTTATTTCCTTTTTTCCTTTGCTTCCTGCTTGGCTACGTATCTTCATTCATTTTCATCTTGTAAACACAATAAAAGGTCCTAGCAATTTTTTTAACGGAAGAGCTTAATAAACACCAGCTGGACTCCAGAGAAGCACTATTTTGATTTTAAAAAATATTCATTTTGGACATCTCTGCAAATGTCATGGACCACTATAATATTCATGTTCTTCCTGCTTAAAAGAAAATGTACTGATCTGAAAAGCAAAAATTAATTTGATTGGCACTCTAGTGAGTAGAGCCTATATTGTACTTCTGTTATCTTTGTTGTGGGCTGCCATCATTATATATGAGTGTTTAGCAGCTAATTGATGGACAAAGTTGTATTCCAGATAAGATAACTTTATGCGGAGATAATAGTCACAAATTCCATTCTGTTTATTATGGAAGATTTTAATCAAGCCAGGAAACCTCTTGATTCAGTCAATCACGAAGCAGTTCAATCCAGTGCTGCTGTTTCCTGGAAGTGCAGTCAACCTGCTCATCTCCAATGAAAGGGTCTTTTTTTCCTGCCTGCTGTATGACTTATGCTTAAATAGTTAGAAAATATTCTAGAAGTTGCTGAGGCACCTAGAAGGGAAATCTCTAAGGTATTTGAAGCCTTATGTATGAATTGCTTCGAAGAGCAGAGCTCACCGACAGCCAGGGGAGCAACAGATATGTTTATGGCTCGTCTTGATACATGGGAGAGGTCAGTAACTAGCTGAGACTGTACATTATTCTCTTCCATTCAGCAATACATGCAATGAAAAACAGCAGTGCAGCATAGAGGTGAAAAATGCACATGTCACCATAACTGCAGTCTTCTGTGGAAAAGTGAGGAAAAGATTCTTAGGGCTGGAAGAGCAAGGAGATAGAATGAACAATATGATGTTTATAGGAAGGTATGTGTTTCAATGGTAACAAGATGTTGGTCATACAGAAAAAGTCTTCAAAGGCATCCTCTGAAAATATGAACTTGAGCAGGAGCATGTGAAAAGTCTGATGTACATGAGGTCTATTTGGAATGTCTAAAAAAATGAGAAACTTCTATTAAAGTGAGATCAGTTTGTGAATCCTCTTTATATATACATTGGATGGGAAAATATCAGAGAAGAATTAGAACCACAAGTTAAATTGGTCTTAAACTAGACATACCTGTTGCTGAATTAGCAATTATTAAAAAAAATACTAGAGAAAATGTAGGCCTGGAAGAGTAAGTGAGAAATTACTTCTGAACCAATTTCAAGACGTAGCTTATGTTCCAAAAAAAGATTCTGTGAGTTAGGGTTTACAAAGAACTGGAGTGACCAAAGAGATTTCTCTCTGTAATGCATCCCTAAACGTTTCTTCCAAATTTACACTGAATGGAAGCTAAACCTTTGATCTGCTGATCTGTTAATCTCTTGCTAGCAACTTAGTCTGAAGGAAGACAGCATGGAGGAGAGATTCATATGGGTCCTTCATATGTGCCAGCCTTCAGAGAAGATCATTTTCTTTCCTTGCATTCTTTGGGGTCTGCTGGGATCATAAACATATGAATTATCACAGACTCACAGCTTAGACACTGTCTGTCTTGCTGTCCATCTTTTGAATTTCCAGGCACTACATATCAAGCAAGACATGTAAACATAAGCAGTGGAGTGGAGTGAAGAAAAATATAAGGGAAGGACCTAAGGGTCTGAAGTCCTTCCTTTTATCCTAGTTTTCGGACAATTTTAGGGCCTACTAAGATGTGCAGACTATTAGAAACTCACAACCCCAAGTCTTCCAATTTTTTCACACAGAGTTTTGTAGTGCACTTTTGCCTGTTGAGCTGGGGGTTACTTTCCTCACTTTCAAATGCCTTTTTTAGCACTTCACTTAAACTACTCCCCTTTTCCTCTCTGTCCTGATGCTAAGCTGATGTTCTGAACTTTATGTGCAATTGCCAGCCAATTACCTTTACTTGTTATAAACCTTTTTCCCCACCTACTTTCCTTTGTCTCTTGTTATTATTCTTGACTGAGATAGAGGTCATGTCTTTTTCATCATATCTGAAGAGAACCTTACAAAGATATAACACTAGATAAATAGTCATTATTGAGGATGAAAAGGTGACGTTAAATCATCCAAAATAATTCTACATTTTAGAACAAATTGGGGTCATCTCAGCTTTCTCAGACACATAGAAAAACTTATCTTTTATGGACCTTTGTGGAGAAAAAGAAGAAAAAGAGGCATCAGGTCTGCTTCTTTCAAACACAAATTTCCAGATTCTACTTTTTGCTATGTTCACTACCTCTCTTCCTTGGCCATCCATTGCATATTTACCTGCCTAGGTGGTTGCTTGTCTAATAGAAAATCACAGCAGATCTAGGAACCTTTTTTCTGCCACATTTATATGATAAATATTTGCATATGTATTAAAAATGAAATCTCTAAATCACACAAAACATGCAAAAACAATTTTTGATCTGTTTACGCAGTCAGCCAACATATTGCTAATAACATAATTGCATAGGACAGCATCTCTAAACCTCCAATAAATTCAGCTTATGGAAGAGAAAATGTACTAAGAGATTGTTTTTCTTACAGATTCATTCAATATAGAACAAATAAATACACAGTGAATAAAATACTTTCTTTAAGGGCTGAAGCATTCTTCCACATATCTAGAAAATTTACTAAAGTGATCCAATTTATGCAAAGATGGGACTTGGATTTTGGGGTTTTTTTAGCATCTTACATTTTCAGCGTTTCTCTGATTTTTTATTATTGAAGAATAATTTTATTTAACTTTTTTTTTTGGGTTTTTTATACCAGCATCTCTCAAAAATTCAGCAAACAACTGCTTTCAATCTTGAGCCATCACAGTTATATTGATTGTCCAGCAAACTCTATACTCTTTCCATTAGGGACTATAAAATGCTTTCTTTTCCCTCCCTTTTATATACAGGACATGAATAATTTCTGAAAAATATGTCCAGTTCCGCAGCATTTCAACTCTTAGAAACCCTTATTAGGAAAAATATTTTAGTCTTGACGTCTTCCTCCAAGCATCTCTAATGCTAACATTGCTGCATCTGTTTACAGACACTATGGCAACAAGACCTAAATTTTCTGTGATTATCTATTCTGTAATAAGTTACCAGCAGAATCAGACATAGATTTCAAAAGAATCTTATTCTTACTTTTTCCATTTCACATTCTATTCCTTGTAAAGAATTGAGTAGAACACAATTCTTGTGTTTATCAACAACAGCATCTAGTTTTGAACAGTTATTAAGATACAGAATTTTCTCAAACATGTCATCTGCCACTCTGTAATAAAAGCATGCCAGTCCTTTGGCTGACATCTCAAAATAAATGCACAATTAAATTCAATAGAAACACCACAGGTTTATTATTCCTAATTTTAGGGCAAGTTTAAGGGAAAAAAAATGCTATTAATTTTACTTCAAAAAAGCCCACTCAGAGAGGCCGAAAATCACTTCCTTTTTTTTTCTTCTTCTTCCTTTTTTTTTTTTTTTTTTTTTTTTTTTTTATTAATTATAGATCAGAAATAAATGCAGGGGGAGAAAAGGCACAGAGCATAAATATGGTTAGCTCAAGTTCACTTAAAATTCTCTGACAAGAATCCTCTGCCATTCCTCAGCTCTTCTTAAAGGACTTCTTAAAGTGCAAACTCAATCACTCATACCCAATGTTTTTAGACCCCGATCTCTCCACAGCCTCACAGTTGCTGAAATGTCACAGGTGCACAACAAACCAAGCCAGTATTTCAAAGCCTTGAAGCTCATTGGTCTCTCTACAGACTGGTGTTTGTGAAATATTCAATTTAATAACAATGACCCATCGTGTGCCACTATGGCATCTGATAACTCTGAAAAATGCAAATCCATGTGTCCCACATAGAGGGGAATAGTGAGTATGAAAGGTAGGGCTACTGAGAAATGTAACATAATTTAATAGCCTTTAAAAGACAAAACTCCTTGTAACATTACTTAGGCAGCAATTTTGATTCAAGTAATGTCAGTAACATTATTTAAAATCCTTTTAGATAAGAACACCCACCCCCGCACTCATCTCTTCATCAACTGACACCTGTCAAGAAGAAACTGTGGGGGGAAGGACTGCTCTTTAAAAGGAATTTGAATAATGTTAATACATTGCTCAAAAATATTTGGCAGACACTTTTCTTCCTAGCAGCTCTCTCTTTGACCTACATGTGCTTATGCAATACCCTTGAAGAAGAACAAGGAAAATATCTAAAACTTCAGTTGGAGTTAAAAATTTCTTTTATTTTGAGAGAAAGAGAACTAGTGGTAGTCTTAAATTACTTGAGTTTTCCTGAGAAAATAAAGCTGTATGAATGATGCAGTATGTTATAGATTGTGAAAATACTGCATTTAGAATCACAGAATGATAGAATTAATTAGATTGGGGAAGATTTTTAAGATCATTGAGGACAAGCATTAATCCATGACTAAGCCATAATGACATCCATGCCATACATTCATGTATTTTAAATCTTTGGGCATATTTGGGGGTTTCATGTCAATGGGAACATACAGGCAGATGTTACATGACCTTCTAGACACTGTCCTGACATGCTACCTGTGTCGCATAAGTTACAGTACAAGCCCTCTGTTGGTCTCCGTGTGTTTGGCAACAGCCATGCCACATTCAACTCCTGGCTTTGTCCACAGTAGAAGCTGCCAAGAGAGCAGAAATGTGCCAGGTGTATGGGTATATGATGTAGAAAAGAAGGGTTTACATTTGTACTTCTTTCCTTTCTCATTGCCCTCTTTTATGAAAATGAATGCATGAGTAGCCATTTCCTATTCCATCAATCTCTGCCAGTACACTGAAGTATCAAAATTGTAGTGACTCATGCAGGCTGGGAAAGATAAAGTGAACATATACTACTTTGACTTTATCACTGCTCTGTAATTCAATTGCCTATGGTTTTTTCATTCTCTTTTGTTTTGACCTTCCTGATCTCATAGAAATATAAGCTTACATTGTCCAAATGTAGGTGTCTGAAGTTCTTTCAGTCAGAACAGAAAAGGAAGCTACTGTTCAGTACTTCTGAGTGACCAGAATGGTTTAGTTTTATGTTCCAGTGATTACAATCCCTGGTGGTGAATTAAGACTTCTGGGATTGCGTCTGTATAATCACTTAGAATAAGGTAGTAGTCCCTGTCCCTTTGTAATGAAAATGGACAACATTAAAGGGAAATGTTTGATAAATATTTAGATTTTGGGTCTTGACACAGAGAAATTTCATCATACAAAGATGCTGAGATTACACAAGACCTGTGTAGGATTCTATTTTACTTTAAGACTCCCAAAAATTCAAAGAAGAGGGCATATTCCTAAGGTTATTCAAGTTAGCAGCCCTGTTTCTCTTCAGCAGTTGGAAGCAGACTCTAAAGAAATAACTGTAGATGTAAGTATCTGCTTTACAGGCATTTAAAAGTTAGGTAATATGAACTTCTCTCGTTGGACATCAGCAACTTCCTGATAGCTCTCCAAGGATACTTACACCATGGCAAAGGTGCATAATTCAAGAACAATTATACTGCCGATGAATCCATGACATTGTACTCCAAAGAAGACATGGATATGTGCATACCATACGTGCATGAACAGGTAGCTCAGAACACTGCACATCTTTCCAAGGTGTTTGATTATGAAAGAGGCACGGATGTTTAAACCAAGATAGATAGCACAGCAAGAAAATTGTGGTTTGTGTCACTTCTCTTAAAGACATAAAATTGATACTGTCATCATTAATAGAAGAAAAACCCAAGGAAAAAGACTGGAAACCACTGAAGTAGGACAACATTTTTACAGTGAAATCAATTAAATACATGCTGCTCTCTTAAAATGCACCACTTCATTTTAAGAAGCTTAAGGTATGAATAACAAGGCCATAAAATGTTAATAACTATAATAACTGTAGCTTCTACGATATTTTTTAACTGTGCGGAACTGTAATGTGACAAGGAACAATAAAAAGAACTTGCAGACATTACTTGGGTTAGGAAAGGTTGAGAGATTTTACTGAGAAAGTTCTGCTCTTTCACCTCCTTGACCTTGAATGAATAAAGGTCTAGAAAGGTGAAGTGACCAGGTAGTTTTTTCAAGCCATGGCTTGGGAATTGCCATCATATTTATTTTGTTGCTGCTGTTTATATATACTGTAATGCCTAGAGCCCTCGTCATGAGCTGTTGTGCTAAGCACTGAAAAATACAGATTAAAATGACAATCTCTGTCTCTCAGAGCTTGTATGTAAAACGTAAGGCAAGAGAAAGCAGCCTCATGCGAAGAGACAGGACAACAGAAGGAAATATTTTATTTCTTGGTCAGCCTGATAAGCAATGGCCAATTTCTTGAGGGTTTTTTTCTTTTTCAGCAGGCTCAGTGGTAAAGGATCTGCAAGAAAGTACAGCTTTGTAGAAGATTTTGGAAGGCCCCTGTCAGACAAAGAGGATGTCTGGTAGGGGTCCCAAAAATGTCTTTTTCATGTCTGGGAGCAGACTGAAGGAGATAGGACACTGAGCTGTAGATCTCAGCCAATCCAAAATGAGAAAGGTCCTTTGGAGGATATATGAAAAGAACAGAGCCAAGGGAATTTGGACCCATCAGAATCAATGAAGGGTAAAAAAAATTCAGATATGCTGCAAATGGATAGCAAGCCAAGGAGAACAGGATGCCGTGTTCAAGCCAGTTTCTGAAAGCTTGAAAAATGTTCAACATTCCTTCTCTGCTCTGCTGCTTGTGAGCACACAACTAATACAAAGGAGAGGCATCTTCAGAATTATTCATTATTGCTTCAGTAAATGTCGTTGAAATACAAGAGACTCATTCTGCCTTTGAGAATCACCCATCCAACACAAGAGAGAAACATCTGGAATGTTCACTCTGGATGGGTAGTTCCACCCAAATTTATGTGCAAGCTTTTGGGGGTTGCTGAAATTGATAGCCCAACTAAGGTGAAGAGCTGGACCCCCATGTCCCCAGGTCCAAACAGGAGCAAGTCTGGGCATGTGCTCCCTGTAGCCACATGCCTGGTCACATGAAACAGCACATTCTGGCAAATTCAGTGTTTACATGAACACAAACGGCAGCAATGGCCTCATTCTGTTCTCTGGCAGGTGGAAAGCCCACTAGTTGGAAAAAAATCTTTATGTATGGATATATATATATAATGTGGATCCATTCATCAAGGGGACTCTGTCTGCCCAGTAGCTGGCACTGGAACACGAGTTTCCCACTTGCCCCCTCTAGACACACACACACACACACACACACTGTTAACTCAGTCAACTCCCAAACACTACAATCTCTGCAGCATTTGGCCTGTACCCCCCGTCCCTCCAGTAGCCATGGAATTGTAGAATCATGGAATCATGGAGTGGCTTGGGTTGGAAGGAACCTTTATCTAGTTCCAACCCCCACGCCAAGGTATCCCTTGGTTAAGGGATGCATTCCACTTGACCAAGTTGCTTAAAGGCCCACCCAACCCAGCCTTGAACACCTGCAGGGATGAGGCACCTACAGCTTCTCTGGACAAACTGCACCAGGTCCCATCACACTCAGCTGTCACACTCCCAGTTACACATGCACCCCACCAGCTTATGACCACTTCACCCTACTCACCAGTTGGCCTGACTTAATATTTACTGGTGTTGGCATACTGCCATATGCACTTGCACTTGCTCCAGTTGCTGGTACCAAAAATACAAAACTCCAAAAAAATCAACAGATGTTTCTGGTGACGGTATACCTTGTTCTGCTCAGGGTTGCTGCAAAGCAATACTTACAGAAACCTTTGCAGAGGCAATCCTAGAAAAGCAATCCATTGTTGCATTCATTCCTCTTGGCAATGAGAAAACTAAATTACCTATTATGACAAAATTGTACTTTTTGCCTGAAAAACTATGACACAGGATTAGGAAGCTGCTTATCCTCAGAAGCACCTAAGACTGCCTCTCCTATCAGCAAAAAGAAAAAAGGATCCATGCACAATGCAATCATCTTCCATTCAGAGAACACAAGATGAGGAGTCAGAATACTGTTTGCACCACCACCTTTTAAAAATGCTGAGTTGTTGGCACAGTTTGTGAGGCACAACTTTCCAGAGGAAGAGGGCAAGGGTGCCCTGCCTTCCTTTGAGACATGTTTCTTCTGGGGAGCAAAGGGAAATGAAAATTATAATTACACTTTCTCAGGTTCAATAGGAAGCAATGCTGTTTCCACTGTCACCTCCTGTTGGGCAAAGAAGTGGTCACAGGAAAAAGGATAGATCAGAGGGGCCAGGAGTTTTCCATGACTTATACTCAGCTCATAGAATCATGAAATCATAGAATGGTTTGTGTTGGAAGGGACATTTAATGTCATCTTGTTCCAGCCTCCTGCCATGGGCAGGGAGACCTTCCACTAGACCAGGTTGCTCAAAGCCCCATCCAGCCTGGCCTTGAACACTTCCAGAGATGGGGTATCCACAGCTTCCTCAGGCAGCCTGTGCCAGAGCCTCACCATCCTCACCCTAGACTTAGTGTAGGACAGACCCTGTGTCAGTTCCTCTAAATGACCTTTAGATTTATAGGATCATTAAGTTTGGAAAAGTCCTCCAATGTCGTAAAGTCCAACATTTGTCCAAACATTACCATGTCAACTAAATCACAGCACCAAGTGCCACATCCTGTCATTTATTGAACACTTTACAGGCATTGCATCTTATAGCATGAGCAGCAGTGTCCCATGGCCATGCTGCCTCACCATAGGGCTTAGCCAGTATTTCCTGAAATGTGACAAGCACCAGGAAAGTATTTTTGTGCAGATTACAGGCAGAAAAAACTGATATCTTCACTGTTTTTGTTCATGTACCCTTTTAAGATTTTTAATCTGTCATGAATGACTGCATGCTAAATATCTAGGCAGATAGATTAGTTACATGCCTACCCAAAGAGAAGTAATCACCTCTTTCTGTAAGAATTTGTTTGCATGGGAGATTGCAGGAAATTAATTCCAAATTAATTTTTAATGGTTTAACGAAGCAATGTAAATGCATATTATTTGGAAATCAATGTATATATGAATTAGCTTACTTAAGTCACTTTACAGTCATATAGTTATGTAATTTGGAGAAGTTTTCATGATTTTTTACTGAAGACATGAGCCCCAAGCATTTTAGAAGTGACAGATCTCTTTGGACCCATCCAAAACCATGCTCCAAAATATTAAGAATAGAGGTAATCAGAGATGTTTCCATTGAAAATTCCAGTCTGCATGTAAAAAGAAAAATTCCAAAAAGGTGTTTAGGGACAAAAAATCTAAATACAGAAAAATTCCAGTTCTAAACAAAAAAAAATTCTAATTTGAGGCTGTAACCCCATAAAATAAAGTGTATTTGTTCATTTGTTTAGTTTCTTTTGTTAAAAATTTATATAGCAAGAGACTGTCAAATGAAAAGGAAGTATGATCATTTTTAAGCCTTTTTAAGCCACATAATTCATAAATCAGAATAAAATTCTTTAGAAGACAAAACTCAATCTTTTTACAGTCATCTCTAGCATTTCTGGAACCACTTAAGTGAATAGTTCTGACTGTTTAGAGGAGATCTCAGCACAAATTCTAAGATCTGTACCTAGATATGTTGCAGTATTCAAGCAGCACTGCCTCCAGGCTTCTGCTTATTCTTTTGTTTCTGATGTGTTTACTGCAGAACCAAGTGGAAAGGACACATCTCCTTCCACTGTGCTGAAATACCTATCAGGCAAAGGAAAGCTCAAAGGATGCACACCCACATCTTCCCACTTTGAATCCAAAACTTTACTCCTAGGAAAGTGAAGTTTCATAAAATCCAGCAAATTATTTACTAAATGTCAGCTGAAAACAGTAGGAGGGCCCGTTCTCACCTCTGAAAACACCAGAGGAAATAAAATAGAGGGAAAAAAACAAGCCTGCAAATGTCACAATAAAAGACAATGAAAAGGAAATAAGAGAGGACCTGGTCCTCTTTATGAGCAGACAAATCTAGCTGTTATTAGAGTAGTCTCGGGTCAGTAGGGATACTAAAGACCCCTAGTGTATTAAGGAACAGGGCCAGCAAATGAAGGTATTGTAGAGGGAGGAATTCACATTTGAGGTAGACACTCAAGGGTGCAGGTGTATGCCCCTGCCTAGTGACACTGGGCTCTTTTCACAGAACTTGGACACTCCAAGAATGCTATTGAACTCATCACACACATCCAAAAGTCAGATGAATCACAGCAAAGAAATATCTCTCTCCAGTGAGAAAAAAAATTATCTTCAGTGATCAGCTAAGGTGGCAGACACACCACAGACAGATACAGATGACAGCAGTCTCAGCCTTTCATCTTCAAACACTCAAAACAAATTGTTAACTATAACTGAAGTAAAATTTTATAATTTTTTTACAATGCTTTCTATCTTCCTATAGAACTGAACACCCTGCAATTGTGGTGTGTAAAACATCTCATTAACCTCCAAGGGTAGTGATTTCTTATTCAGTAGTAATTAGGTAAGTTTATAGTGTGGAAAAGCTACAGGCGGACATTTAGTAATTCTGCAATGGGAACAAAAATTTGAGTAAGGAAATGTCTCCAATTTGTGATGGATTTAGGACAGATATAAGTCTCAGTCTTCAGGGTCACCTATTCAAACTTTACTTAGCGCAGGCGAGCTGTTACTAAGTGCAGACTAAAATTAAATCATTTGCCATTATTATTTAATTCTTCATTGCTCTATATCAAAACTACCTCCACGCTGCTGATGACATTACTTGCTAACCCACACATGCCACTGTTCTGCCCATAAATTAAAATATGATGCAGTAGCTTGTGGTTCCATTTTGCACTATTGGCTACATAGCCCTTGTGAGGTACAGACACAAGTCTCTAAAAATAGTATGTGTTAAATCTGTAGATTATATCTATAGATTATTCTTATAAGGATCATATTTTGCACCTGGGAAAAGAGGAAAAATCCCATGTCTGACATAACAAGCATTTCATATGTTACAAGGGCATATAATAACCAGGACATGGAGGAATGGCTTCAAACTGAAGGAGGGCGGGTTTAGATTAGATACTAGGAAGAAATTCTTCACTGTGAGGGTGCTGAGGCACTGGAACAGGTTGTCCAGAGAAGATGTGGCTGTCACATCTCTGGAAGTGTTCAAGGCTGTGTTGCATAGGACTCTGAGGAACCAGATCTAGTGAAAGGTGTCCATGTCAATGGCAAGGTGGTTGAAGGTAGAGGGTTCCTAAGGTCACTTCCAGCCCAAACCATTCCATAATTCTATAAATGGAATTTCTGTACATATACAGATCAACTGCACCTATACTGGAATTCTGATGTAATATTGATTATTTGGACATTCTGTGTATTAAAAAGAGTGAAAAGTTGCTGTTCTATGTTGGCCCATTACCAAACTATAATTAATCAAGTTGCAAAACAAAGAGTTTAGTTGGTTAGTTTTCTGTAAAAAACATTTAATTTTACTTGGGTTTATATATTCACAGAGGACAATTTTATAAAAATCCTCTTTAATAACAACAGCAAATTCTTTAATGCAACGACCAGCAATCTATCAATTAATGGCTTATTGTTGTGCTTGTTGTCCTCAGATGATGTGGGTTCTTAATATATACCAGGCAAACTGCATAGCTGTCACCAATTTCAGAAAAGTTCTAATCAGCCATTTAACCAATTTTCATAGATTTGGGTTTTAATATCAATGAAGCACTGCTGTCTCCTTACCTTATTCTCTATCATGTTTCTAAGAAAAATATTTGCCTGGGGGGATATTTTTTCTGGTCTTACTGGGATGTATTCTTAGGACACATTGAAAGAATGGAGAGAAGGGGGAGAGGCCAAAATGAATCCATTTAATTGAAAGAAAAGAAAGGCAGGAACTTTGTCAGAAACGCACAAGCTCAAGACTAAACAAAGTGCTCCGACACTCTTTCTTTCAAAGAGTCTTCACTCTAAGAAGAAATGTGTGATTTAGCCTCTGAAATCCAATTGGTTTCTTTTTTTTTTTTTTTTTTTGAGTAAACTTTGGTGAAACTAAATATCAGTTTCATAAAACTTCACTGTTGGTATTGCCTGCAGCATTTTGTTTGGTGATATTGTCACTCTTGATGCCCTTCAGAGGAAAAATTAATTCTTAAATTTACTGGCTTACCTAATGGCTTACTTTCCATAAAGAATATATTTCAGCCTTTACTTTCCATATGTCATTATTGACAATAGAAGGAAAAATAAATCTTATATCTTTTTGGTATCAAACACATTCCAAAAAAATGTGTTAAGTTACTTCTGGTGCTAAAGAGAATTTTGCAGCTGGTCAAAAGTGAGGGAGCATTTGAGGCATGCCTGATAAATCATTTTTCATCTTTCTCACCCATGTCCCACAGGACAGGCTTCTCTTTCCTAAACTAAGTTGTCTAGTATTATAGAAGGTTCCCTGGGATATCCCATTAGGTTTTGAATTGCTGTTCCAGAAGTTGCTCGGTCATATCTACCCGCTCCATGGGAATGTTTTGGATAACCTGGCATGTCTAAAGCACCACTTGAGTATTTAGGCAATTGAATTCTTTCCCCTCTTTCCAATCCAGCGCTGTAACAGCATCCTTATCAACAATAAAATTTATGAACTGAATGATGAGAAGCATAAATTCACACTGGGTGGGGAGAAGAAGCTCTAAGAGGTGATAATCTCAATATTTATATACAAACCATGAAGCCTGGGCAGCTACAGCCCCTCTGTCTGCCTCCAAGCTGTTTCCGAGCTTGGAGCACACACTGTGAATATAAGAAGAAATTATGTCTTTCTAATTATTCTTATAGAGTTCCTCCATGTGACATTAAACTATGTGTTATTGCTAGTGTCTTTTCCTTTGAGGAAAGGCTTGAAATTAAAAAAAGAAAATATGATAAGGATCTTGTACCACCATATAAGCAATTTGCAGTCCTACTTTACTTGACATATAAAATTCACTCTTACTTTTGCTCTTTTCTTATGGCTGATTGTTCATTTGCAACGATTCTGAGATTTTTCATGCACTTATTTATACGCTGTGTCCATGGAAATATAGGCTTTCAGAGCATCTTCAGTGATTCCTTTAAGAGAAAAGGTCAAATCAAAGAATTCTGTGCTTAGAAGTATTATAGTACCCACAATATTGCAAAAGTATTATCACATGCTTTGAACTTCAGCTAGAGATGAGGAAAATAAAGTTATCCGTCTGTCCCACATGCAGTGGGCTGTATGTGGATCATATTTGTCCCAAGCAACATATGGATGACCATAAGTGCATTAATTGACATTTTGTGGCCTGCAATGCATGGAAAATCTACCCTAATAACAACTAATTTAGTGATTTCTTCTGGCTAGGGCATATTCAAAGCAGAGAATGGTTTAAATATGCCCATGTGTCTCTATGGTTTTGGGTTTTTTCATGGGAAAGGGTGAAAATCTTTTAGAATTATCTTAATAGTATTCGAATTTGGACAAACGACCAAACTGTCTCTCATGATTCAATGCTAATAGGCTTTGCTCCTGTGGTAAGAAATTTCTTGGTATAGGAGAGTCAGTACTGCCAAATACCTTAGCCTAGAAAATTAAAATTTCAAAATTTTCCTTTTGTTCCAGTACATGAAACAATATAAGACACATTAAGAAAGATTTCTAATCCTTTTTTGATTTTATGTGCATGTGGTCTTGTAAATTATTTGCACTTAATACTTCCAAAGCAATTTCATTTTTCATGAAAATTACATCTTTAGTGACATCTAAAATAAATTGGGGTTTATATATACAGCTTCTTCTCTACAAATCACTGGGCTATTGTACTATGGAGGTATAGTATACAGCTGGAGAAGTACTTCCTGCTTTACAAATTGAGAAATTAAAATACATAGGGATGGTCACAAGCTCTGGGCATGTTTTGCAACAACAATTTTTCAAAATGTGTTAATGCACAGAAAAAAGCCATGAAAATTACCAAGAAAATAAAATCCAGAGGCCAAAACTTTCTGCTCAACTGTAATCAGCTAGGTAGGCCGAATAACCAAATCAAGGAAAGGAAATGCTGTATTCATATTACCTAATCCTGGAGAGTAGGGCAGGATTTAGTTAGCTGCATGAAGGCCTTGGGTGACAGGTCAGCTGTGCAGAACATCCCAGCTGCAGTCCAGCCCCTCCTCTATGGGGGTCAGGGTTCCTTGTGTCTTGTCTTTCTTGTGGAGGACATCCATATGATGGATGGAAGACAGTCTTTTCCCATAACCCTGCTGGGAATTCCCTGCACCCCAAGAAGAGGTAGAGAGAATCCTGGGATCCGTGTTCAATGTCTGTTATGTCCTTTCCCTGAATGTGACTGAGAAGCAGGAAAAGAGGATGCTGCATTCCAGACAGGTGGAAAGTTATTTCTTCCAGAAGAGCAGCAGAGCTGGATGGGGCAAACCAGGAGAGAAATGGGTTTCTGCATGCACTAGGAGCCACTGGGGCAAACACAGAACCAGAGGCAGAAAGATGAAGAGGACAAGAAGGCTTTTAACCCAGAGCTTGTAGAGGGAAGTTGGGAAGAAAGGGGCTTCCCTATGGAACAGATCAACAGAGGGGTGTTTTGTTTCAAATTCTTTTCCATTTTACTAAACAAGTTCTACGGCTTCCCTGTTTTACAAAGTTTTATGATCACCTTGATATTCTTATAAAAGTTAGGTCTAGAATTGTCAAGCCCCTTTGGGGTTTTTGGGGCCCTCTGTTTAAGAAGGAGGTGTTGACAGGCTCAGCTTTAAGTCCTGGCTGACTCTGGGACTCATCAAAGACACTTTCCAGACCCAAAGAGAAAATTACCCCCTGAAGCAGGAGGCCATAAAGCCACTATGAATATCTCCATTTGCCACCTTTTCTTCTCTCTGCCTCCTGTCCTTTGCTTGTCAGCTCTAGGTCTCCTTTACCTTCCTAGCACTGCTTCTTCTGCACCCCAAGAAGACAGGTTTTCCTAGGAATTAAGATATAAGCAATAAAGTTCCTATCATATTTATTCTATAGCCTACCCTATCGTCTTACACTGCTCTGAGATAAGATGAATGATTACATAAAGAGAGGGGTTGTTTCAAGTGAGTCTCTCGGGAGCCACGGATATTCCTGAACCAATCTGGGGTGGTTGCTATAGAGAATCATTAACCCGTCATTACAGAATAAATAACATGAGAGTCAGGAGAAGGTCATACCAATCCTGTCTCTTTTTGTAAACTATCTTTAAAGTGTCTGGTCAATGTCACGTCTCACCTGCTCACCTACACAGCCGTTTGCATTTCTGCTCTATCTGCTTATCCCGCAGTGCAGTAAATCTGCAAAGCAATGCCATCCCTGTCACGCAGCTTCAGCATTGCCCTGTACCCTCAGTGCCTGCCCAGACAGCTTATCTGTGTAAGAAAAGTCTTCATTATTTCTAGTGAAGGAGGTTAAATTTAAAGAACAATAATGTTATCATTACTATTTAAATTCTTTATTACTTCATTTTTAATCCAAACAAATGGGCACTGGCTACTGAGCTAAGAATTTCAAGATGATATTTAGCCATAGAAAATACACATTTGCAATAAAAAATAACTTTTCTTCCATTCTTGATCATTGCAATTTCCCTTCAGATTTTCCAAGCAATTTTCCTGTTTGTGTTACAGTATTTTATAGCCAATATCACTGTCAAAGTTTCAAAGTGCTTGCATTTAAAATTATCTCTCCTGGCAGATGCACCTGAAACAGATGCAAACTGTTCCTCAAAAGAACTAAATATCTTGGTCTTTTCCCTTTATTTACACAGGGGAAATGGCTTTCGCCAGCCTTTTCTGGCAAAAAGCTTTTTTATCCTTTTCTTTTAAAGGTCATATTTGTATGAAACTAAAGCAGTCCCTTAGGACAAGGCAGAACAGAAGTTCCTGCCTGTCTAAACTTGGTCATTGAACAGACATATCAGTCCATGAAGCCAGTGTAGTTTGGAAACCTGATCTGTTTTAACAACAGAAGGCTGTATTTAATTACAACTGGACCAAGTTTAGCAGTTGGGCTGGGGAGTAAAATTTCATTGCTATTTATAAAAAACACCCAAAACATGATGTGCAGTGTATTGTGCATCTGCCGAATGTCAAATAATCTGCACTCTTTAGAAGTTTCCATTCTTGTTGCTCAGCAGATAATGGCAGATAAACAGGTGATACAGGGAATGGGGTTTTTGAGGTTAGAGAGAGATTTTGGAGTGAGGAGTGATAATTTGTAAGATACTTAGACTATTCACAAGATTCAAAATTTGAGGGAATTGATAATAGTTGGACTCAATGTTCTTGGAGGTATTGTCCAACCTATATGGTTCTCTGATTCTATTCTATGAATAACCACAGTTAAAAACCTGAAGAGAAAAACCTTTAAAAATTCCTAGGACTGATGTTTGCTATAATTCCAGTTTATTTGTCTCCCAACTAGAACTCTGTTTTGGAAATTAATCATTTCAAAATAGTGATGGCATTTGAAATGGAGGAAAAATGCTAAAATGGATAGTACAACTTTCGGTTAAAACAAGAGTTTTTATTGGCTTGAATGTTATTTCCAAAGGAAATACACATTACTTGGTAAGAAAGTGTGCATTTTGGTTTGGCCCAAAAAGAATACATAGCGAGTTTACATATATGCAAATAAATGTTATTTATTTATAATATTTATTCATTTATATATTTGTATCTGGGTATCAAGATTAACAGTCTCTCATCTCTAGGCTGCAAGTTAATGCAAGTGTTATGAGCACATGAGATGGGGGGAGGGAATTTGGAACCCAGTTCAAGTGTGACAGCTTTGGGAAGGCTTCAGCTCCAGTCAGAACAATGCCTGCCTCTAACCTCTGGATGCACAGATATCTACAGAGCCAACTTGTTGAATCCATCAAACAATGCTTCCATTTATCCCTTTGATGGTGAATTGTCACTGAAATAGAGACTTTGACTAAATAGCTACGTACAGCTGGCAACTAATGCAGCGTTGTCTGTAGCAGCCTGAACAAGGTTTAATGGAGCTTTATTGCTTTTCATGGAGTTCTATTGTTTTCAGGTCTATAATATCTATAATATTATGTCCTATTATTTCTACTAGGATTATTTTAAACACTTTTGACACTTTTTGTTACAAGGAAAAGACACCTGCTAGTCTTGAGACCTGAGGATTTCTTTTTTCCTAGACTGCTGGATATAAGGCTGCTCTTTTTTCCATTTTGGGGTCCATCCATGAGCAGGGATGAATGTGCAATCCCATGCATACACTGTGTGTGAACAGACCAGCACAAACAGGGAACCATACCTTTAACAATACCCACAGAAATAGAAGCAGTGTAACGTCACATGGGCTTCAGTAGTATTGATGGCCCTGTCCTGTGCTTTCCTCTCCAGCTGGTCAGGCTTTACGGTTATTTCCACTTTATATTCCACTGCTTTTCTATTTTAGCATGCCAGCTCTTTCACCACTTTTGTCTCTTCACAAATAAACAATCTGCACACAATTGTTTCTCTCTATTGGCCCTAGTTCTGTCAAGACTGAACTCAAATATTGTGTTTCTGCTATAGTTACTCATGTAATCTCATCCCTAACCAGTCTTACTGCTGCTGCTGTGTGTGCATCGTGTGTAGCCCTGACAAGGCTCTGCTCCCCAAAAGCTCCTAAGGCCCCTTGTGTATGTATTTGTGGGGTTTGGCTGTGTCTGATCAGACTCCTTCTTAAACACCCACAGAATCCATCCATCCTTGCAAGCTTTGGCCCGAGTCTCAAGAGTAACTTGTTGCATCCCATGGTTTCTTGTGTCATGTCCAGTGGCTTTTTTTCTTGCTCTACGTAGAGCAGAGCTTAATCACCTGGCTTACATACCTTAACAACTCCTTGTCCCTGAGTTTTTATCACCCACTTTTAAGGTTAGATCCAAACCTACCAACCTCGATAGATACATTCCGTGAGCCTTGGATGAAATCTTTAATGCTACAGCCTAACTTTGAAAGATAATTGGGAGCCTTTCATACTGAAAGAGTGAGCAATTTTTTGCCACCATCTGGGCACAAATAATTTTCTCTGATCAGTAGAAGTAACCTTCCACATGAAGCAAACCTAGTAATTGGGAATCAGATACCAAGTCCATCTGCCTAATGTGTTGATTCTTTGGTTTGACCATCTGGCACTCAGGTAGAGGTGGATTAAAAGCATGATCTTTACAGTAAAATTGATTCCCCTTTGGCTGAATTCCCCAGGTAACTGTAGTATCATTATTTTCCCATTGCCTGTGTTTTTGACTTTCAGACTAGAAATTTAAATTTAAAGCTGTTTAAGCTATATTTGTGCCTGTTACACTTGTGTTTAATTGCTAACCAGAAAACAGCAATAAATGTTTCTTTCTGACATTATCCACCTCTTAAAATCAGTGCATGACTACAACGGTTGATATCAAGATATCGGGAGCTCCCCATAACTCAGAACTAATGGAATTAACATTTCATATTCTCTGAGCTTTTTAGTGGAAATTACTGTCTCTGTAAGGGTTCTACATTTTTAACTCATTAATTCAAACATGAGGCTACTACCTAATTAAGTGCACAGAATAGTCCCAGAGAATCTTTAGAAAAATGTTTGCATTCAGGAGCCCCAATTTATAAACTGCTATTCATTAAAAAAAAATTAGTTAAATTAGTTCTCTTTTGAATAAGGATGGTATTTACAGCACCAAGATTTGCTGAGGTCAGAATCTATTTCTGGTGTTCACAAGAAAAATTGGAAAAGACAATGCATTGGGTAAACACCGATATATTGATTTATTTTTTTAATCTCTTGACATTACTGACATTACACAGTCCTACACTTTCTAAGTGCAGTCCCCTTTCCCCTTTTGCCCTCCAAAATTGGCAATGTATTTTATAATATATTAAAAAGGAAGAGAAGAACCACATCATTAAAAGCAAAGTTATTTTTTCTCTGTTGTGAAAGGTTATGCTCTGACATTTTTGACAATTTCCTCTTTAAACAAAGTTGCAAATGCATTTCTTTGCTTGGATATGTATCAAGTTCCATGTATTTGTAATGATTGGAATCGTGCCATAAAAATAAAAGCCTATAAAACAATTAGGAAGTACACAAGCTAATAATAATATTAGATTTTTAATGGATTTTAATTAAATTATTCTTATCTGATTATATATGTTCAAACTAACTTTTTAGCAGTCAGCTTTTTCCTAGATATGGCTATCCATGAAAAAAATAAAAAAGAAAAAAAAAAGGGCATCATCTTCTGCTTATTATCAAGGACTAAATGCTGCAGAGAAAGAATTTTCTCTTCCTGAAGAAAAATATTAACATGCGCAAAAATAAAAATACTTAAAAAGCAATAAAATGTCCTTTGCAGACTTTAGGTGAAACAAAAGCTTAATCAAACAGTGACAAAGGTGTGGTACGTTCTGGAGTCCTGATATTTAGTACTAAAACATGGATATCTTGGTTACAGAGAAAGGGTTATGATGAATCCAAGATAATACAGATGGGAAGAGATCAAATTTGAGATTGAGAGCTGTACAGCTTGTCCAGACTGGGATAAATCAATCTCAGTTAGCTGGTGTTTCTAAGCCTAGACAAAGCCTCTGTGGAAGGCAGTAGGGGGTGAAAGAAATGCTCAGCTAGGTGACCTCATGCAGGAATGTCAGCTTTTGTACAGAATGCAGCAATAAGGACTGGTTGAAAAACAGGCAAAGCAAATGCTGGAAAATTCATAGCAAGTGGCATGTGGGAATTACAAATAGTAATTAATTCTCCAGTGTAAATATTGGACATCTGCAATTGTCTAAATTAGCCTGAATTCAACTAGGAGAAGTGTTGTTTACGTCCTACCTTACATCATGTACTGCCGGAATTATAGCAGATAGTGGAAAACTAGAGAATTCTACCTGAACTCTACAGAGAATCTGGAATCTGAATTGATAATGGAAAATGTTTAAGAAATAAATTCAACTCAGTTTTTACCAACTCAGACATGGCCTACACATAGATTTTGCTGGGGAGGCACAGCTGATCAGCTGTGTCCGAATGTAAATTGCTAGGTGTGGGTGCTCACAAGCCTCACATGCTTCAGCAGAGCTGGGACACTCTCTCTTCCTTCCTGGTTTAGTTACTCTTACATGTTGTACTTTGGAGAGCATCATCCCAATTGTCCATGGCCCTTAAGACTTCTAGAGAGCTTAATGAACTCTGATTAATTTAAGCTTCTTTTTGTAGGAGGCAAGTGTGTGATTTCACTATGAATCCTGAAAAAAGGTTCGCTTGATAGTAAATAACTCTCCCCTCAACTTTCAAAAGCCTTTCTGAGCAGAAAGGAAATAATAATGACAACCATATAGATGCCCTAATAAGCAGGTTTATATGCTTTTCTCTGGCTTGGTGTCTTTCCTCTCCTGTGTGTTCCTGGTTAGTAGGTCTGAGAGTGGCCAATATGGCCAGTCACAGCATCCCCATGCCACAAAGTCATCATCTGTGAACATGCAACCAGAATTTCTGAAGTATTTAGAGGGAAGTTATCCAACTCCTTGAACTCTTAAATGCACACCCCAAAAAAATCCTATAAAATGAATGAACCTTTCAGTATACATGATCTAGTAATGAATTGTCAAGATTTATCAGTGCATCTTTACAGAAAATTGTGTAACTCAGAATTTTACAATATCCAAAGATAACTTTGCCCCAAATTTGGGCCACCAAAAACCTTGTGTTGTACCACACCATTCTTTCATACAACTTCCCCTCTCAAGAGGTATGATGACTTAGTTCTCCAGATCCTGTAAATCCACCCTGGCTCATTTAATTCAGTGGAACTTCTGAAAACCGCCTGAAACCAGCACCTAAAACTCGAATGTACACTTTTAAAAGCATACCAGAGAACTCCCTGTATATTAATTCAGTTCCGTGAGGCCTCCCTTCTAGACAAGTGTTCCTAAACAGAATTCATTATTTACCAAATATTTCACAGATCTACATAGACAAACTGTTCTGGTTCACAGTTTAAGAGGAATTATTATGATCATGTTTTAACTTTTAATTGAATTATTATTTGTACTATGAAACTTGGATCTCATTCCTATAGACAAAAAGAAGGAAAGTGTTAAGCACATAAATGAAGAGAATTTTTTTAAGCAGACCTCTTCCCCTTCCATTCAATAAAATTTTAATATTTTTTAATAAAGGAAGGACTATAATTTTTAAGTAACTCTTAAAGGAAACTACTTTTTAGAAAGCAACAAAACAACCCAAGTCTTCTTAATAATACTAATAATCCTATTCTTGCTCTCAGATGAAAAAATAAAGGCTGTTAATTTTTATCATGATGTTCATTTTGTAATCAAAATTCTCACAGAGATGCTGCCATGTTTGTTAAATGTGGGCCTCATTGTATTAAGATAAAGGAGGTTCCTATTCATGCCACAGATTGCTTGTCTTTTTGAGATACATTTAGTCCATTTCCATAGCATGAAAAGAATGGAGAATTGTAATTAAGTGCAGTAGCGTATACAACACTATAATCATAATTGCTAGAATTATATTCACAATTTTCCTCACATGTTTTGCAGATGCATTCTCTTTTATCTACATGCTGAGTAGTTCATATTCCCATTTTGTAGAAGTTGACATCAATTTGTTACCACATGTTTTATGTGTCACCATGTTTTTTTCCCCTCCTCCTTTGTGGAGGAGAACATGGGTCTGATTCACTAGAAGTGTCCTGTAGATTTTGTTGTTTCTCCACTTCTCCAAGCCCCAAGGGAGACCATCCACTTTCCATCTGGTTTGTCATTTTCTCAGCCGTGTATTCGATTATCCACTTTAAAAAAAACCTGTACCAATTGTGTGCTCAACCCATCAGCCTGGAAGTTCAAAAAGTGCAAAGTACTTCTCTCTGGGAGAAAAAAAAACTGTAAAATGCATTTGGGAACAGAGATTTTATTAATTGCTAGTGGCATTTGTAGGCCTTATGTTGAAACCTGCCAGAGTGCTGTAAATGGCATCATTTGTACCAATTTATTGTGCAAAATGAATGTCTCCATCCAGCTTTAGTATTAGTTACTGAGTCCTAGACATTCATAGTTCATAATATATCAGGATTTTTTTTCTTCCCTTGCAAAAAAAACAGTCTATGGCAAGTTAGAAACTGTGACATCATCTGGAATATGGGCTTGGTTGTCATTACTGGCTACTCAGCTTCTTGAAGGGACAAAGATCACACTTCAGCACCTGTGAAATGATGGAGGGAAGAAGTGCAATAGGCCCAGTAAAGCATCAGGTAACATTGGATTTGTGGTCTTGGAGGTTTTTTCCAACCTCAGTGATTGGATGTTTCTATGACTACTATCTCACTCTGGCACTAGACATGGATTAAAAGTCTGGCTCTGTCATTCTTCCATAGAACTGGAAGTTTTCCCTCAGATGGTCAGGACCTTTGATTAGGTCACAGGGAATGAAGAGAAGAGTCTGCACAGACCTTTCTTCACTGCTTCTCTGTACTCCCTTCCTCTCACCTAGTATGTAAGTGTTCTGCATAGTCTCTGCAGCTTTTTCTTAATCCTCTTTTTTTTTTTAATATATATTTGCAGAATCTCTCTGTCAAGAAATCTAACACTGTCTGGATAGACTCTTGCATCCAGAATAAAGTCTTCAAATATATCAGTGGTTACAATTTTGAGATTTTTTTAATGCATCACATTTACTGGTTTCAGAGTACTTGAAACATCTTGCACAAAAATGAGACAAGTGTATCCAGTGACTGACTTCTCCCCAGTCCCTGCACGGCGGATGATGTAATCCCATTTTGACATCTTCTTCCTATCATCTCAAAGTCCTCTGAACAAAAGAAATCAAAGGTTACATGTGAATCTTTTAATGGACACATACCAGTCTTACTTTTGCTTCCCCAAGGTATCTTTTGTTCAAATTTAGTTAGAACTTTAAAACACTGCATGTTTTCTTGCTCTGTTTTTAATTTAAACTTTTGACTGGCAGACATTTCCTTAGGTACACCTTTTATTCTCTTGAGAAATAATTTGTCAAATTCAGAAAAGAACAGGGGGTTTGTAGTGCTATTTTGTCCTTCAGGAATGCATTTATGTTCCATGTTTATATTCTTTACTTATAATGGTAAATGCATAAAATATTAACACTGAAATAGGATCCTTGAGGGACAGTGAGTTGAAAGAGCAGCTTGGGATGGAGAGAAGAAAAGTATCCAAGAACAGATATTTGATTTATTTTGTAACTATAACAGATGAAACACAGCAAACATTTTACAAGGAGCCACAGTGGGTTTGTGTTGAACTCAGCAGAGTCTGTAACAGAAGATCAGCAGAGCTGGTGTTCACCAGCTCTGTGTGCTTTAAACACATACAGAAATGGAGCACGTGATTGGGTTTCCTGGAAAAGATCCTGGTGGGATCTGAGAGGTCTGAGAGTTGCTCCTCCTGGTCACTATGAGTCCAGCTATGGACATGGCTCAGCAATGTGCACTTGCAGCCCAGAAAGCTGACCACCAGAAACAGAGTGACCAGCAGCATCAAGGGAGGTGATTCTGCGCCTCCTCTCTGTTCTTGTGAGACCCCTGCTGCAGTACTGCATCCAGCTCTGGATCCAGCCCTCAGCACAAGTATGTGAGCCTGTGGAATCCTAGAGGAGTACCACAATGATGGTCCAGGATCTGAAGCACCTCTCCTGTGGAGGCAGGCTGATAGAGTTGAGTTTGTTCAGCTTGGAGAAGAGAAAGCTCCAGGAAGACTTTAGAATCTCTTCCAGTACCTAAAAGGGGTTATAAGAGAGCTGGGAAGGGACTTTTGTCAGGGGGAACAAGGGGGAATGGCTTTAACCTGAAAGAGACTAGGTTGAGATTTGGATTCGGAAGAAATTCTTCATTGGGAGGGTGGAACAGGTTGCTCAGGGAAACTGCAGCTGCCCCATCCCTGGAAATGTGCAAGGCCAGGCTGGATTGAGCCTTGAAAAAGTTGGTCTAGTGGAAGATGCCCCTGGCTAAGGCAGGGGGATAGTAACAAGAGGTCTTTAGTGCTCCTTCTGGCTCAAACCATTCTATGATTGTTTCTATGAACTGTGCCTTCAAATCTCTGTCTGTTAGGATTGCATGGTTCAAAGGACAACCTGTGTTGAGATACGAACTTTGAATCAATCAAAAGTAATTTGCCATCACAGAAGGAGTGGAATTGGACGCTCGAGGCAGGATAGTGATATTTCCTCTATCCCTATCAGCAGTCTCAGCTTCTCAGTTTTGAGTCTTAACCCTCAAATCTGCCCTCTAACACAGGAAAACATTTTCATGCACATTCTAAAAATAACAGTACTTAAGGCAAGAAATGAAATGTCTTCCCTGCCTAGAGTCTCAAGGATATCACAACAAAAGCCAGGTTGCAATTCATGACTCCAAGTCTTACATACAGGTCACCCCATGCACCCCACCTTAACAGGGACAAGCCACATGGGGTTTCTGCACTGCCAGGGACATGCTCATGCTCTTTCTCTGCATTTTCTACATTGGAAACCATGATAAAACATCATTTATAGCACCTTGGAATTCACCCTATTTAAATTACATTTTCTTCTGTGTCTGTGTTTGCTCTAGAGATGAAATAGCAATTTATGTGTGACAATTTTCAGCATCACAATGCTGCTCCTTTAAAGATTGAAGGTAAACTTCTCTGAAATTACCCAGGTATTTTGTGCTGCCACTGCAAGCTTATGTCTAATTTTCTCTGTTATCCACACAAAAAAGTCTGTCTGGCAGAAAGCCTTGTTTCTGCACAGGGTTTTGGGTGTTGATGGGTTTGGGTTTTTTTTAATTACAGAATGGGAGTGTAGCCAATCATGAGACTACACTAAATAAAAAGGTGCTTCTGTTACATTCAGCACTCAGTCAAAACAAAGAGAAAAGAGGCTTCATTTTCTCTGTGAAAATTCACTAATCTATTTTTATCCCATGGTATAGAACTGTAAACAAAATAATTTCATAGTATCCATTTCATGTATCAGTGCTGAGAAATTTCAAAGCTAAAACCTTAAAGCTTTGGTTCTGCTTCATTGATTCAACCTGTATTTTGACATGACATCAAGGGAAAAAAAAATCTACTTTTAACTGGCAGCATGTGGAGAGTTTGTCTTAATGGAGAGAGGTCTGACCTGGGCTTCAGAGGATCTGTATTCGTTTTCCCTTTAACCCACAGGCTTGATGTGATTTCATCTAACAAATGCACTAAAAGATAGCACAAAAGTAGAAATATAGAGAGCTCATAGACTCAACAGAATTTGTAAGTGATACATAGAGGGCTCCCAATAGACTGGCAAAACACATTTTTTAAATAAAAAATACCCTCTCCAAGGGTGTTTAAGACTTAGAGCCAGACTCAGTCTCCAATAGAGAGCTTCTCATTTCATTTTCACTCTCAGACTTCATCTGGGATTAGAAAAAAAATTGCATTGTATTACTTGAAGCTGGGATTCTCATAACTGCCAGGAATTTCACTATCTGCTGGATTTTTGCAGTCCTTGGAGGTTTGGATATGCTCCACAGGACAGGCTCAGTTCTTGGAAGCTTATCTGAAAATCACTGATTATTTGGAAACACAGTGAGCAGGACAGACCTTCATGAGATGTCTAATAATTCCTACTGGCTTTGGGTACCCTTTCATTCTTTGTGACACCAGTCTGCAAGTGCATGCCAAGAAACAATCAAAACACATTCTTGAAAGTTACATGTAACTTAAAACAAGTAATTTAAAAGTTATGTGATTCTTTGAAGAGCCAAGAAGCTTCTTTGGGTGTCTCATCGTTCCCTGAGCTCATCTAATGCAGCTCATCCCCCACAGAATGGAGGGCATATATGATCAGGATGATTCAGTGATGTGTTGGGGAAACCTAAGCAAGGTCAGAGTTAGACGGGGAGAAAAAAGTGCTGGAAAGAGTAATTATATAGGGATCATGCTGAGACTGAAGGTGGCAACCCTCAAAGTCATCACCTTTTTTGATGTTGCTTTCCATTCTAAAGCCAGCCTGAGGGATTTTTCATTGTGCCTATAACACAGCACAAGAGCACCCTGAATTTTCACACCCCCTGACATGTAAACCAGGTAAAGGTTTACATCTTGAGGTGTAAACCTTTAAGGACATGTCTGTCTCCTCTTAGCCTGGTATGATCCAGGCTCTGCAACAATTGAAACATTTTTCAACAATTTTTCAACATTTTTCAACAACTGAAAAATGTTTTTCCTCTCTCTCTACTAGCAGTCAAGCTGGTAGAAAGAGGTATTTATTTAAGTAAAAAACAGGTTGGAAATAGGACAAGCTAGGGAAATAAATTATTAAGAGCAGTGGCCCTGGAAATGGAAGACTGAGAAAATAGATTGAGAGAGGTTAAAGGAACGCAAGTGGGCTGGGTATTGTGTGTGCATCACAAGATGTAGGATTCAGGAGAAAGGTACATCACTGTAGGTCTGAGGTTGGTGAGGAAACTGAGGCCAGGAGTGAATAAAATGGACTGGATTAACAAAATTGATTTGGAGGGATCATGTCTGAGAAGTGTGTGAAAGCAAACCTGGAGTTATTGAAGGGAAACAAGAGGGTTCAAAAGGACACACTGAAACTGAATAACAAAGGAGGAAACTGAAAGGCTGAGGTGGAAGGAGAGAGCCATTCTGGGCTAGAAGTCTGGGAGTAGCACTAGGAAAGGCTGGAACAAGATCCTTTCATTAGCAGAGTCATAACAGATTAGGAAAAAAAAACAGCAGTTGAGAAAGGCTGATATTTTTGTTCAACTAGAGAACCCATTCATACTACTGGTGTTGTGTGAGTGGGGAATGAGCCTCTGCTTGGTTCTATCAGCCCACACAGATAGTCTGCACACCTGTCAGCAGCTGGTTTACTGGCATGTTACTCCTTCTAACATCCTGAAGAGATTTTGCCAGTGGAAACTCTGCAATTCACATTTACAGCATAAAGGTTTATGGGACTTGCAAAAGGTGTGCCAACCATGCCTTAAGAGACATATCTCTGCTCTTGCTGCTATCCCTTATTTTAATGACAGAACTCTGTGAAATCATAGAATATTAGAATATGCTGGGTTGGAAGTGGCCCACAAGGACCACTGAAATCCAACTCCTGGCTCTGCACAGGACAGCCCCAAGAGTCACAGAACATGCCTGGGAGAGTCATCCAAATGCATCTTGAACAGCTGCCTGCTCTTCTGTTCCTGCCTCTTTCATTTACCTTGAGTGGTACTGAGGGAGTGCATCAGTGGCCCTTAAGCAAAAGAGCAGTTCATGGTCAGGAGGTGATAGAAATTTAAAAAGAGGAACCCACAAATCTCTAAACGTGCTCCTGTGATAGGGAACAAGTTAAAAATCCTAATGTTACCTTTGCCAGTGGAAACAGCAGAAATTCCTCCTGCAGTGCTGTGAGGAACAAATTTTGTAAGGAACATGCAGAACCTGAGGAGGGTGTCCTCCAGCTTCCCTGGGCTACGGATTGAGAGTGCTAGTTAATAAAAGAGAAGGACAGAGATTCAGCCTTATGTGGTGTTTGTGGCGTGTACCACAATTTATGGATCAGCAAAAAAGTCTGCGCTTTCTCTGAGCTGCTAACACTGAGCTAGAGTGTTCCTCTGCACCTACATGTGTGCTGTGTTCACATTACACCCAGTAAAAACATCATCCTGATACACACATGGTCTAGGTGAGAAAAAACTACACACAGGGAAGGAAAGTTTACTGAAGAAAGCAGGGGAGAAGGAAGTTTCACAAGGAGAAAAGGGGTCCAGCGAGAGAGTTATACAACAGCAACTGCATAACAAAAAGGTAGAAAATCCAGAAGAAAATTCTTGTAAAATGTTTATACTTATTAAATCTTTTAGGTTACCACTCAGAAGTTCTTATTTTTAAATTTAATTTGATATAGCTAAAGTTTCCAATCCTGCCTATGAATAATGTAGGCTTTAATATTAGGTCAAGGGATGAGATTTTGCTTTGTTTTTCACTATTGTAGTTTTTCAAAATCTAATAAACTACATGTGAAAACCCTCCCTAAAAGTATAATTATAATAGGATTACAACAATCAAGCATCCAATATCTAAATGCATGAGAAACCTTAAATCATTTTATTCTTTTCTTATACTTTACCCTGCACTAGAATACAGCTGGAGTTCATTAATATATTTGGAGCATTTCAAATGACAGAAACTCCCATATGGAAATGAACAGAAAAGTGTTCAGGAAAAAAAAAAACAAAAAAACAAAACAAAAACAAAACCCAAACAAAACAAAACAAATCAAAAACCCACCAAAACAAAACAAAAATAATACCTCCATGCTGTATAAAAACAAGAAAACAATGCTCTGTATCATTGCATTTCTTGGCCAAGAGAGATCAGGTCATTCAGAAAAATACAAAACTACACACACACACATATATCTATAGATATATACACACAAATTTTTTATGTTTGCTTAAGAACAGATAAGTAAATAAAACTCTCTGGAGAGCTTGACCTTCTGTTTATTAATACTATTATTTTAGTGGAGCTTGGGATGCAGAAGGGGGACAGCATCTCAGTGTGATCATGTCTATGTGTATTGCAGGTAGTTACCAAGTTCATCATTATCAGATAAGGTTTAGCATCTAGTAATTTGTTTCCTTTTTTATTTAGGACATATAAACTAGTTCACCAAGGGGAAATGATTTCTGTGGCAGTCCTCTATGTCAGTTTTGGTATGAGAAGACCAATGCAACAGCTCGGCCTTGTGCTGAAGACGCACCTCCACAACCTCTCAAATGTTATAAAATGCACAAGTCCAACTGAAATTTGTCTCTCTTTTTCATCTCAATGAAATGACATAGTGATCCATCAAAAAGAAAAATAAAATTTTAAAAAACCCTATATTTCCTATTTTTAGGTCCACTTCATTTTTATAATCAAAGGCAACCAGCTTTGCAGGTGTAAAAACACCAGTGAAGGACTTTGTTCTCTTTGTACAAATTTTCTAAGGATATGGCTGGAGAATGCTTATCTACAAAGCAAGAATTACCAAAAAACACACTATATAAATTTTAATCAGTGTCCTCTTTACTACAGATTAATCCAAATACATATATTTAAAAAAATGCAAATAATGCCTTCATATGCAATCCAAAAACCTCTCCTGAGAAAATATTCTGCCTTGTAATATTTCTTCACATGAGGTCAAAATGAGAAAATGGGACATCCATGACAGATGTTTCTTGTAATGCTGAATTTTATGCTATGAAGGCACTCAGCCTCTACTGAATAGATCTGCAGCCCGAACACTTAAAAAGCAGGATTGGTCTTCTTTCAAAATGTGTTTCTGATGAATGTTGACAGATCAGTGTGGATCTGATGATCAATTAGTTAATGTTTGTACAGTACTTTGGAGATGTAAAACTCTGTAAGTGCTGAGCGTTGCTATTATTACAAGTACTCTTCAAGATCCTAAGGTAACTGTTGGGAGTACAGTAGACACGATCTTAATCTATTAATAGCCCTTTATAAGTGCAGTATTCCGAGACTGCCAAAACATCCCTATTGTAGCAGAATTCTTTTTTCTTTTCTTTTTTTTTTTTCTAGATAGCATGGGTGTCATGAATGTTAATAGCAAGGAACCAAAATTGCTCCTGTCGTGTTCTTCCCATTTTTATACATACAGTGTATGAAAGGGTCTGTTTCCTTAAAATGACAGGAGAGAATCACATCCCCCTAAGACTCCAGTCCTCTGCATAAGGTCTAATTTGGGATTTGAGTGCCAGATAATTAGTAGTTGAGGTAGAACCATACTGTTTTGTGAGTCCCATGGCCCAGTTAGTAAATCTGGTTGCAAAAGGTTACTAGAAGGGGCTTTTAATCTTACCAGCATTTTACTGTTATTGCATGTGGCAGACAGAGCATCCTGTATCAGGGACAGGAGAAAGGAGAAAGGAGAAATTTAGTGTCATAGCAAGTGATCTGCTGGTGAAAATTGGCACAGCTCCTTATTTACATCAGCTCAGAACTTGGCTCCAGGTCTTATAGGCACTTCACATAGTGTCTGCAAATGAGTCTCCAGTAGCCACTAAGGGTAAGTGGAAAGCTACTCAGTGAGGATGCACGTGTCTATTGATGTAAGGCAAAACTTAATAATCCAAAATTAGAAGTTGCAAAAGAAGTCAGTGTAAATTCAATTAAGGTCAGTGAAGAAAGAGCAAGAAAACAATTAGGACAATAAAAATGTATTTTTAAGTTGTTCTCTTATGCCTGCACATGCAGGCATGCACAATGACACTCTCACAACCCCAAGTGTGTACCAGTGTTGGTAACTTTGGAGAGAGGGTTTGTCAAAAAGATATGTTCAGAGACAGGGTGGAGCTGCAGGTAAAAGTCATCATGTGGCTGATTTAATGTTTGCTTCTTCCAACCTGCCCTGATAAAAACACCACACCTGAAATGGGGCCAGCAGGAGCTGGAGGGACTTTCTGGCAGTCTGCACTGATGCTGGAGGGGACATGACTGTCAGAGGTCCCCAAGGTGTCACCCAGCATTGAGAGAATGGGAGCAGTGTGGGTCAGGAGAGGGACACCAATGCTGTGTTCCAGTTATATACAAGAGGTGAGAGGGGAGAAGATAGCTGGCAGAGGTGACCTAGGAACTTTATCCAGTGCATCACTGCATGCTGGGCAACCACTGAATCTCTTGTTCATGCTCCTTCCCCAGAATGAAGTACCAACTCTGCAAAATGCTGCATGAATGTGAAGTAGTGGCAATACCAATTCTGTTTACAGGAGTATTTGATCCTCTCAGCGTTAGAGAAGTCTGTTATTAGTCTACAAATCTCATTTATTTTTACTCAGTGCTGTCCACACAATTACCAGTTCTCATTATGAAAATAATTGCTGCCTGTATCACTGTGGTTTTGTTTGATAATATATTTCATGTTCAGAAGGGCCTATTAAAATTATCTAGCCTGACCTCCCACACAAGGCAAGCATTATATTCTCACTGAGACATTCTTACAACAACTCTCACAGGGGAGCTGTTAAAAATACCAGCATATGTTTATTGGCCATTGTACCAGACACGTAACAAGGCATCACCCCTTCCCTGAACAATTAATAATTTCACTGGATCCTGCAGTAGGGTGAGAAGAAAGAAATGTGGCTGTCCTTAAGATTATTAGTAGAATATGTGGAAAACCCAGAGAATAAATATAGATCCCACTGTATTTATTGTTTTCCCCCCACAGCCATCCTTTTCGTGATGACTAAAAGCAAATCTGCCTTTGTAGTGGTAATTTTCCACCGCCTCTTTTTTTTAATTGGTGTGATTTTTAAAATAATATTCAACTTATTTCCTGAGATAGGAGACCTCTTCCGAACCTCTTTGGTCCTTAAGAACATCTGCGTCGGTGTGACAGGATTTCTGCCTTGAGCCATGGTCTGATCTTTCTTGATATTACACAGCACCTATCACTGTCATAGCCAGCAAAGCAGCCTGATGAAGATGGAAAGCCTACCATGCTAATTTTCAGAGGCATACTCTCAACCTGCTGCACGAGGCATTAGCCTCACATCTCCCATTAACCCCCACTGTGTTGAGTCAAGAACCAAGTGCATAAAGGATGTCAGGAATTATGCACTGGCAGTAATCAGGTTTGCTGGTCACTTAGCCCTATCTGCACTTAATAATGTGTGTTTGGAATAAAAATATTGGATAGTAGCAAAGCTGAAATACTTGACAGCAGGGGTTGTTTTTTCAGACCATCTAAAATACACTTGAGATGTGAATGTACAAGGAAAATTGTCCCAGATTGCTAATGCAGTGTTGGAATTAAAGTAGACTTTTACCTGAGCCATCATTGATACTGTCACAACAATTAAACTTTCCAACACGGTTTTCCTGCTTGTGTGGGCTTATTTATATGATTGTTTGCACTGTGTCTAGGCCAGTCTCTCTCGAGCCTCCATTGTGCTGAGTGTCGGATAAGTCCAAATAACCAGACAGTCCTTGCCCTGTTGGGCTTTCAGTCTGCAAAATGACATCCTAACTCCTCAGCTTGGTGTCACAGTTCAAGAAAAAGCACCCTGGCTGGAGGAGAAAGAGCTGAAACTGCAGGAGTGGTTCTGTCTTCCCCCTTTCATGGAGGAACATAACACATAACAACAGCTGGCTCTTTCCTCTTCACCCTGTGCTCCTGCTGTCAAATCCTTCTTGCTGCCATGGCATCTGACAACCAAACCTTTCCTTCACCGTCACCTTGGACTTCTTTTTCTACAGAAGCACATTATTAGCAACATAAATTATGATCTGAGAATGGTGCCACTGAGCACACAGGATTAAAATCGTATGCTTTAAAATAAAAATGTCAGTCAGACAGGTGCACATAGCCTGGTCTGGGGAACATTTTTAACAAATGTGAGATTTCTTTTAACATAGAAGTTTGGAAGGGAAAAGTATTTGCAAATTCATTTCAAGTTTGATTAAGTAAGAAATTGTTATCAATATTTTTTCTAGATATTCCTACATTTACTTTAATGTAATCTATGCTGGAAAAAGGAAAATACATGGAAATACCAATTAATAAATGTTACTGCAGTAAAATAGAGCATTGGAACTGAATTAAAAATGAAATATATTAAGCTTACTCAAAACAAGGCAAAATATTAGGGAGACCAATACACATGGAAAATAATATTTTTTCAGCTCTCCTCTGAGCTTCTTAATTTGTTTTAATAACCAAGCCTCAGAATTGTAGCAGTTATGCAACCCTGTTTATTACTTGAATTTTAGGGCAAGTTTTATTTAAATGTCGTCGGGAAAGAGTTCCAGGGAAAGGTCACTTGTATTTGAAATTGTCCAGACAGAAATTCCCAATACCAAAACAAAATTACAGTGGGGGTTAGGTCTGAGGTCGGATTTGGGTTCTTCAGCAACAATTTAAACACCATGGACTTGTGCACTACATTTAGATTTGCAAATGCAACAGACAGAAGGAGTTATTTAGGTTATTTCAGGCTTATGTAGAGTTTGAAATGAATATTTCTTATCTGGTTTTGAAAGCACTGCACATGTTATAATTAGAGGTGTGATAAAAAGTCTCCATCCCTTCCAACTGGCATGGCAGCTCTGTTAGCCCTTTATTAGCTGTGAAGTTTACATGAAAAATTTGCATTGTCCAAGGACACATGGAAACTTCAAATTTCAAGTGACAGTACAAGGGAAGCAGGAATATTTGGAAATCCATTTGTATGAGTGACACCACTGGTGGTTGTAGGTCACTCTGTCTTCTAAGTTCCTGACCTTTCTTCTCCAAGCCCTTAGATGCAAAAATCACAAACTAAACTAATCTCTTCTTAAATAGTGTTTAAAAGTTCAATTCTTTTGTTTCCTTTCATTTCTTGTGTTTTCTTGATAATTCAAAAAAGACGTGCAAGGGTTATTGTGTGTTGAGGCACAGCAGGGGTAGAAATTTCCCTTTCATTATATTTTTACTTCAATTTGCACATGCACATACTGCAGTGGATCACAGAGAAGCAGCAAGAGCTTTCTGGGCTCATCTGAAGGCTCTGGCACCTCCAGGTTGTCTCAGTAGCCCTTATTAAATTATTTCTGCTAAATACTTTGCAGCATTCAGCTCTCACTTAAAGCCTGGCACTACTTGTCCCTTAGCTTGTGCCTGAGGATCCAGCCCTGAAGTGTACTGTTTTTCCCCAGATCTATTGTTTGCTGCTGGCACAAGCAAATTCCAAAGGCAGGATACCGGAATGAAAAAAATATTGCAGGCACTTCTTCACTGAGGTTTGAATGTCAAGCAGGCAGGTCTCTGCAGCTTACTCCCTTACGCTATTTCTTCAACAAATTTAGGGGACACCAATTTTTTGCTGAAGAACAGGTCTATTTTGTGTATCAGAAATTTGTGTCACACCAACATTAAAGTGGAGTAGCAGATCACTTGGTTACAGCTAGAGTCCTTTAGTTTACCATCATGAAAAAAGAATTCTTGGTAGAAGAGAGGGCCCCTAAGGCTGTGCAAAAGCAGTCATAAACATTAGTCTTAGATGAGAATAGCAGAGGAATTCCAGACAAACATTCTGGCTAAGATTGGACCACACATGTATTTTCTGATAGAGCAAGAGACTTTCTCTGAGAAGCTGTGATTGCAAGATTACAGCTGGATATTGCTGACAGCATCTTGGGCTTTTTTTTCTTCTTTCTACAATCATTGCTAAATATGAACAAAAATCTTCTCCATTGTCCATAATTTGAGGCATATGAAATGGGAATATAACACATTAAGCAAAAAACCACAATGCTTGTCGGAGGCTCTGTTCCAGTAACACACTGTTTATTTGCTCCATTTACAGCAACTCTCTTGCTCTGGCTCTGAAGTATTAATCTATTTTTCCCAAGTTTCTCAACACTTACACAGAAAAATTCCAACTGACCACTCAACACCCCAGGGCCCTGAGTCACTGGTGGTCCATTCAAGGGACTTTTAGAGGCATGTCAGCAAGAGCTGAAGACTGAGAGCTTCATGACTGTTCTTCCTGTGGTCCAGGCTAGCCCACAAACTGTTCAAATATGTTTACCTAGGTCTGTGACTCCCTAATTAGTCCCACTGTGGTCACACTTGTTTTTAATATTTCAGACACCTTACCCATCAATGTATATTCTGCAGTTACACTCCTAACTGCAACCCAGATTTCTGCTGGCTCACATTTCACCATCACAGAGTGCTGTGCTAATATATTGACTCCTCAAGAGCAGGCAGAGGTTTCCTTCACTGTCATAGAGCTGGGACCAGCTGTCACTTCTCAATCACTAGAGCTCTTTCACTGGAAGCAATGCAAAAATAAGGAACTGGTTATTGCCTCATCTTGTAGGTCTGCAGGACCACTTGCATGCACCATCTTGCTTGTCTGAGACTCCTGGGAAAGCACAATCTATGTGTCATACAAGTTAAGGTGAAATGTGGACTTGTTTTGCTGGGTCTGCATTGCCTGTGAGGCTTTGTCCTCCAGAAAGCCCTGTGAAAGTCACTTCCTAGAATCATAGAATAGAATCATAGAATCATTAAGGCTGGAAAAGATCTGAAGCTACCCAGTGGCATTTAGGTACTTTTTTGTGTTCTTTCTTTGTGGACAGGCTCATATGAATATCTCCTCACTTTTAACACAGGTTTCCGGGCAGTGCTAAACAAAGGGAAATTTCACTAATATGCAATTATCTTCATTGAAAAAAAATTCAAGAGCTTAAATGCTCTCTATTGTAAGAACTTTAGAAAATTTACCTTTGTGGATTTCTAATAAAACAGATAGGCAATAATTTTGAGAAAGCTGAGTTTGCCTTTGGGGAAGAATTAGACAATCTAAAAATTCCGCTCTGAAATGTCTCTTTTGTTGAGCAATTGAAGCTGCCATAATTAAGCAGTGTTTTGTTCTGCCACAGGTTTGTTTACATTTGAGAAAATGCAAGAGAACAATTAAAATTTAATAATATGGTAAACAAGATCTGAATAATTTATTCACAGCAAATAAAATGAATGTTGATAATCCCTTTTTTTTGAGAATAGAAGAAAAAACTGACTTCTAAGACTGTATAGAAATTTTGTTCTTTCGTTTGGAACAAAATTTTATTGGATCCATCATCAAAGAAGAAAACACAAGTATTTTTACTTAGGGACAAAAGTACATGTAAAGTATGAGCTCATTTGAAAAAAGATAAACTTGAATAATATAGAAATTATGAAATGGAAAATGCTGATTTTGAAGTTTTATGTGCCAACTTTTCCCCTAAAAGTAATTTTATATATGTGCACTGTGATGTGTAGCTATGCATTTCTTTATACTTTCAAAGCGTTTTTTTATACTTTTAATGAAAATCATCAAGAACCTTTTTTTGCTATTAACAATAGTGGGGTCTATAAGATTAACTTCAATAAGGATGACCAGGGTTATATTATCATTATTTGTTACACCAGTACCTATAAACTCTAGATAAATTAACAGATCATATTGTAGCTCTGTAGAAAGGCTTAAAAGTTAACAGAATGTTTTGTTATACAGATTCTAAAAAACCTTTTTCCCAACAATATGTATTTAGGTTTTTGTCTGGAATAAACTAAGTCAGAAGGTACATCTTCCATTCATAAAATATTTTCTATCTTATCAGTAGTTACTTATACAGTCAGTAAAGAAAGCATTCTTTATTTTCCTTTATTTGTTTTAAATATACATGAATATTCTAAATACAGGAAAGAGTTCTCTGTGATTTTGCATCTCAAATTAATATGCTCAGAAACCATACTCATAGTTCATGGTTGTTCGCTTAATTCTGTAAGTCCTGGGTTCAGGTGATTCCTGGGCCAAAAGCAGGAAGGAAAAGCTTTTTGGTCATTTTTTAAAATAAAGGAATACCACTAGAGCACCTTGCTGAAAAGCAATAGGAACAATCCATCAGAACATTGTGTACTCCTGCCTCCAACATCCAACAGCCCAATGCTCTAAATTTAAAGCATAGCTGTGGGTTTGAGAGGATGTCTAGTCCAACAGAGGAGAATTATTGCTGCAATGCTAAGGAATGCAACAGAAACAACTAAACCCATAAAACAACAACAACTAAACCCATAAAATGCAGATTCAAAACCATATGTGGACCATCTGAAGTTTAATATCTCCTGCAACCTATGGGGAATGTGATGCAATGTAGGACCAAGTCCTGTGTCATGCTGGACAGAACTGAAAAGCAGCTTTCAAACAGCGTAGCAGAACACCAAGAAACTTTAAAAATAGCTCAGTGCCCACAGTGTTTTGTAACTGAAGGGCTCAGCCTGTCTTCCATACAACTTGAATGTTATATTGTTCATTTTTATGGAATCAAATATAATAAGAAAGTAGAGAAACTGAGGCTGGTAACACTATTCCAAGTTAACAATAGCAAAATGGGTCTCAAATTTCAGGATTATTTTCCTTTCATGTAACAGGCTGTAATGCTATGTGACATCCACAGCAATTTACAGAGTCATTCATGTAACTATTCATCTAAATAGTCAGTCTTGTTCTTTCCATATGCTCTGTCTTTTCCCTTTCTGTCCTGTCCCAGTCCTCCAACCTGGCAGTAATCTGGAGAGAAAAAAAATTAAATTAACCTCCTTGTTTCTTTTGCTGGCCTAACTGCACAAATGTTAATGTTGAATATTTTGGTGGAAGTTTTCTCTTTTTAGAGTGATAAATGAAAACCTAGGGCTTGGGTCTGCAAAAACTTCCTCAGTGTGCTACTGGGGCAGTGTATGGGAATGGCATGAAGGATAAAGATATCAGGGAGATCTCAGAAAACTTGAATGAAACACCAAGCTGCTGAAAAATTTGAAGTCTGCAAGTCTCCTCTGGTCAGTGTTGAACCAGATACCCATCACTGTTGCAGTAAGTGAAAAGAACCTTTGATATGCATCAGATATTTATGGCAAATGATACTTCGCTGGTTCAGTGTGTCCAGAAAAGTATTAAAACAGAGCAGCTTTTTGCTTTGGTTGGGGAAAATGGTTTGAAGATTCCTTCTCCACCAGTAGAACTTATGTAGTTTGAAGACCAGATATGAAATGGGCCAAGCAAGGGGGTCTCCACTCCACCATACCTCTGGGCGCGGCGTGAACTCACTGCAGCTGAAGAGGAAGACTGCTTCTGTGAGCCTGTACACGCTCATAGCATAGATGTGATGTTGACATGCTGGGGTGGAAGAGATACTTGCTGTGGTCACCAGAAACAATTACTTTGACATTTAAAAACATAAATTTCATCTCCAGGCCTTATAAAATGTATAGTAAAAAATCTTTTCTGAAGTCTCCAAAATCTTGAAGTAGCCAACACAGTAGTTAAAATGAACTCACTGAAGAAATCAATTTGTATTTCACTGCAGAATCTATGGCTTAACCTACAGTACCAACTCTGACAATATGAGACATGTAGTGTTAACTGCCTGAGACTGCTAAAGCTCATTAACTAACCTACAGGTTTTTTTATTATTGCTGCAAAGTCCATAAATGAAAAGATCCAGTCATCCATTAAGTGCACAGCATAAATCATTTGTACCTGAAAACTGTGTCTTTTGCAAAGCAAGAAGTCATGTACCAGTAATAAACAGGAAAAACCCAACAAAAACTCACCAAGAACCTAGTAATCTTGGCAGGTTTTGTTCTTCCTCATCCTTCACTACTAGCTCTTGTACTTTATTCTACAAAAGTTTCCCATTTTTAGCTCTTTGTTATCAGTGAGCAAAAATGCCTCCTACAGATGAACAGATATATTTTTTTCTCCATCTGTTGAGGCATTTTCTTTGCTGTGCTCTGGAAATTTGCCAAAAAGAAAGAAGATAACACTTCTGAACACAGGATGGATGGCAGACATAAATCCGATGAAAAGATGGACTATAGCAGCTGACTGCTGATTTCACAAAGGCTGTTTTGTTTATTCTCGCTTGAACCTGAGGTTTTCTTCTTCAGTTTGTGTTAGTGAGGACAAGGATGTTCAAATCAGTCGCTGGAAAAAGTGCAGGGTATTTTTTAATTACATGACTTTTGTCCTTCTTGGATTTTTGGCACTCCAATTAAATGAAGCCAAACTTTACCATTACAGGTGGGAATTCACTGGGGAAGTGAGAAAGTGGTGCACGAGGTATCTGCCTATACTTCATAGCAATAGCAAATTGTACTTTCACTTATCACTGTCTGTGAATTACACAGTTAGAGAACAAGATATTTAGAGATACGGTCTTTGAAAGCTGCTCAGTGTTTATGTGTTTTGGTGGCCTTTGAAAAAAAAAACCAAACAGCTTGCTTCAATCAGGGTATCTTGCAAGGCTGAAGTTTTTGTTCATCAACTGCATTGCTTTAAGATACAGGAATAGTGGAAGACATATTAATGATTTCAACCTATGTAGCATTCTTTAGTGGAAAGTTTGGATTTTCCCTTCCAAACCAAGGAGGGTATACCTCACCAAGCCCAAATTGGTGATTGACTCTTTCACATAAAATACCCATTCAAGCAGCAAAACTCTTTTGGCCCAAGAGAGGGTTTGATATACACCTCAGTGTTAGTTATGATGGCTTTGCAAACAGGTACTAGTCCAACATGGTAGAATTGATTTGTGTGGTGGCTGCTATGGCTGGATGGTGCTCTTTGATTTACTGACCTGAGGATAAATCCACCTCCCAATGGCATGTGGAAGTCAGTGGAAAGTCTCCCACTCTATCAGAGGTTTATGGATTAGGTCCCTTCTGCACAATTAAAAGAAGCTCCTTCTCAGAGAAAAAGAAAAGAGAAGAAAACAAGCTCTAAAGCCAGTTAAGGATGCTCTTCATTTTTTTTCTGAGGGGCTGCTTTAGGCATTGGATTGAACAAGTATATACAAACAGCCTCTCAGCCTCTTGTGAATTACAATTCTTATATGTTTCCTTTGAAATGAAGACTTGGCTCTTTGCCCTAAATAACACAGTAGTAGTTTGTGGGTTTTTTTTTTTTTTTTTGGTTGTTTGTTTGTTTCTTGGGGTTTTCTTTGGTTTTTGTTTTTTTTTTTATTTTCCATTAAATTACAAGCAGAATATTAAATTTAAACACTAGGTTTCTTCACTAAGGAATAGAATGATATATGAATGTCTAGGTTGGTGTGTTTCAGTCAGGCTTTTTTCCTCCCATTCTCTTCATTTATGTTATGTTTAAACAAGCTTTAATTTTTATTTTTTTTAATGTGCTTAGCTTGGGCAAAGAAATATCTCAACCCTTAATTAGCAATTTATGAGAAGAGGGCCTCCATTTACTGTCCACTTCCAAGTCTTCAGTGAGACTACTTATCATTTTGCAGTTATCTTTGCCCTCTATGGTCCTGTAATATACAATATTGAAAGGAAGACCTCCAGGACTTCCTACTTTACATGTGGTATTTCAACGGAGATCACATAATTAAACAGCAGAATGACAACAGGAATACACATTAGTTTAACTAGATGAGCAACAATGATGATTTACTAGCACAAACTGTAAACCCAAGTCCTCTTCTAGTAGTTACATCGAGTTGCATTAATGGCTCTTTTACAATTTGTTTATGACAACATTGCAAACTGTAGAAGTCAGGTCCTTCTTTTTAGCCATTCCCACTTCACTTCAGTAGCTGAAATTTCAGTGGCTGCAGTGGTTTGACAAATATCAAACTGGCCCCTAAAAAGGGACAAGGACAAGTTATCACAGAATCATAGAACCATAGAATCATAGAAACACAGAATGAATGGGGTTGGAAGAGGCCTTAACAATCATCTAATTCCAACCCCTCTGCCAAGGGCAGGGACACCTTCTACTAGACCAGGTTGTTCAGGATTCCATTCAGCCTGACCCTGAACACTTCCAAGGACAAGGCATCCACGGCTTCTCTGGGCAACTTGTTCCAGTGCTTACTACCATCACAGTATTGAATACCTTACCATCTAATCTAAATCTACACTCTTTCACTTTAAAGCCATTTCCCCCTTGTCCTGTGACAACATGCTCTAAGTATCCCAGTAATAGATGCCACATTCTTCTCCCAGATGTGCCAGGAAGTTTCTATTCTGTGCAACCCTTTGTCTCCCAGAGCCACTGTTGACCAGATCAGGTCTTTGCCTGTTGAAGTCTGGTTTATCTGATCCTACAAGGTCATTTCCACAGACCAAATCCTTCTTTATTTTACATGCTGGCTCTTACCTGTTATTGTTTCACGACCTTGAACATGATTTGTATTCTCACTATGAGACTTGCAATATTTTCAAATATTTCTTCCATATAAACAGCTCAGGATTATTATCCAAAGAAAGTGGGGATGAAAGTAGAGCAGACGTGATAATTATAGAAATGGAACCCAAACCTCAGAAATCTAACGCTTGCTGGAAATGCTTGCATCAAGGAAAAGGGCAGGCATGATTTTACTTTTTCTTTTTTATTTTTTTTGGTAAAGTCTGTGATAGAGCATATACGCTGTGGGAATTTGCTCGAAAACTTTACAGTGTATTATATTCTAAATAAGACAAAAAGCAGTAGATCAGTGAAAAAAGTTACAGTTTTTTTACACTTTTTGCACAGTAACTACATGAAATGTTGATGGTACATGTGCCCTGGGATATGTCAAGTCTCTGCATTGCTTGTAACTCATGAACAGCTGCCTGCTCTTCTGCTTTACCTAACTTCAGACAGAAGATTTAGTCAGTCTCCTTGAAAGTGTGAAAAAAACTTTATCAAAACAAATCCATTTATAGTTTCCTTCCTTCCTTCCTTCCTTCCTTCCTTCCTTCCTTCCTTCCTTCCTTCCTTCCTTCCTTCCTTCCTTCCTTCCTTCCTTCCTTCCTTCCTTCCTTCCTTCCTTCCTTCCTTCCTTCCTTCCTTCCTTCCTTCCTTCCTTCCTTCCTTCCTTCCTTCCTTCCTTCCTTCCTTCCTTCCTTCCTTCCTTCCTTCCTTCCTTCCTTCCTTCCTTCCTTCCTTCCTTCCTTCCTTCCTTCCTTCCTTCCTTCCTTCCTTCCTTCCTTCCTTCCGCCACTTCCTTCCGCCACTTCCTTCCGCCACTTCCTTCCGCCACTTCCTTCCGCCACTTCCTTCCGCCACTTCCTTCCTTCCTTCCGCCACTTCCTTCCTTCCTTCCGCCACTTCCTTCCTTCCTTCCGCCACTTCCTTCCTTCCGCCACTTCCTTCCTTCCTTCCGCCACTTCCTTCCTTCCTTCCTTCCGCCACTTCCTTCCTTCCTTCCTTCCTTCCTTCCTTCCTTCCTTCCTTCCTTCCTTCCTTCCTTCCTTCCTTCCTTCCTTCCTTCCTTCCTTCCTTCCTTCCTTCCTTCCTTCCTTCCTTCCTTCCTTCCTTCCTTCCTTCCTTCCTTCCTTCCTTCCTTCCTTCCTTCCTTCCTTCCTTTCAGAAGTAAAGTTCTTAATACAACATTGCTGGGGAAAAAACAACAGCAATAAAAACCAAACCAAAAGCAAAAAAAAACCACCAAACCTCTCATCCCAAAACCACAAATCAAGCTGAAATCAATTTTCTTCAGTCTTTTAACAACATAAAGGCTAGGTGTTCTCATTTGTGGTACAGACCACCCCTCCAAGAAATTGCATTAGAATCCACCAAACTAGCCACAAGGAGAAGGCTGTGTTTCAGATTAGTTTGAGCCTTAAATATGCAGAAAAGCATATGCTAATAATGTTAAGCTCTTTAAGAATAGATTCTTCTCTTATCAGATGTGTTCTTGCAATGTGTGGTGTAATGGATGGGATTCATCCCCTGGGAAAAAAAACCAAAACAGGCACTCGGTAAAAATGGCCATAAGAACTCCTCACTAATTGCTCTTTCAACTTGATCAACTCCTAATTGGCTTAAGTTTTTAAATGAAATTCCTATCAAAAGTCCTTCCTTCATTACAAGAACTTCTTATATTGTTTCTAAATTATATCACTACGCTAGTATCTGATACCCTGAGCAGTAGTGAGTGTGTCAGTGTTTCGATTCCAATTTTAAACAATAATTTTGTTTCAATCAACGTATCATTGACTCCTGATTTAGCTAGATACAACAGTACAATGACCCCAGTAAGTGAGAAGAAGTAAATTTAATGAGAAAATTGTTGCTGGATTGTCTGGCAGAGGGAATGGTGTCTGATTTTCTTGCCCTCTCAATTTACATAAGTTTCAGTCTGGCCAGGAAGAACTGACCTTGGGCAAAGTTGGGAATAGTAGTACTGTGAGCTAGGCTTCCCTGCGTAAGGCTGAGGCAGTCTTCATTACTGAGGCAGCACGCACCTTTTTAAGCAAATCAAAAGTTGCAAAGGTGTATGAAGATTTATTTTAGTGAGAAGTTTTTAGAGACTTGCATATGCCTAAGTCCTCAATGACACAGCAGTTTTAGCACCATTCTGGATTCAGATGTTGTGGCTGAAGGTAGGTTAGATGTCTGAGGAAAGGAACACATTTTATGTCACCATTCAGCCTAATTACTGAATTATTGGAGGTGTTTTGTATAAAGGATTTAAAGATGTGTTGCTTTTCAAGTTATTCTCTGCCCCAGGATTCCCGTGGTCACTCCATTTTTTAAGGTTTGGCATTTTCTTCCCTTAAGTTGCTTCTCCAAATATAAGACTTATCCTACCTTCTCTACCAGCTGTAATCAGCACCAGGTCAAAGCAATTAATTCTCTTCAAAGAGTTGTATCTGCACAGACCCATATGGCTGCTTCCCATGTGACTCTGTCAGCTAATTAAACTTGACTTTATTTTGCCCTCTTCCATTTTCCTCTACCTGAGGAATCAGTTCTCCAGTGCCTCAAGCTCGGCACCCACGTTCAACCCCTTTGAAGTCAGCTTCTTGCCACTAGGAAGTTTTCCTATGTATTAAACTTAATTCATCTATATATTTAATTCAATTACATCATTTTAATTATGTAATTTTACATCTCCTTAAGCAGAAGGTTTTGGCACAGGTACAAGTTTATGGCTGAGTAGATTTAAAGGGACGACTGTGAGCATCATAGTAGAGAAGAAGTCTACATTTATTACTGCCATGTTGAGGAGCTGGGTTTAGGGCAGAGAAACCAGGGCAGTTTTCCAGGATCTTAGATGCTGGGCTCAGCAGGCCAAGTTATATGGCAAAAAAAATTATCCAATCTAGAAATGGCTTCCGCTTGGGGCAACCACATTTCTATTGCAGCTATTTCTATGGCTTTAAGTTGAAAGAGGGTAGATTTAGATTGGATATTAGGGAGAAAACCTCTGCTGTGAGGATGGTGAAGCACTGGAACAAGTTTGCCAAGAAGAGATGTGGATGCCCCATCCCTGGTAGTCTTCACTGCCAGCTTGGGTGGGGCTCTGAGCAACCTGGTCTAGTGGGATGGCGTTCCTGTCCATGCCAGTGAGTTGGAACAGGTTGTTTCTTAGGGTCCCTTTCAACCCAAACCATTCTCTGATTCTATGAAAGAAGGTTTAGAATGGTTTAGAAAGCAAAACTAGAAAAATATTTTATTTCATTCTTATGACATCTTAATGCAGGATTGATCCTTATACTGTATTTTTCCAGTCCTTTGTACATTTTAGTTTTAAATACCATAATGTAAGGTCACAATTCAAGAGATTTTTCTCAGAATATGAAGTTTTAACTTTGGTCAGTTTAACAAAAAAAGTAACAATCCCACTCTTTGTGTGACCTCCTCTCCACATACTTTCCCTCACTCTTTCTGTCCTCCAGTGCTAAATCCCACAATGGGGTTGCTACAGGCTTTCTACAATTTGTTAGTCAGTCCTTTGATGCATTTTATAGAGCAGACTTGGGTCTAAAAAATGCAGATTTGATTCATTGGTGGGTAGAGAAACTTATGACAGACTTTTGAGGCAGAAAAAACATTTTGTTTGATCTGTCACATGGCCTTTTATTTCAAACTCTCTTTACCCTTTCTTAAAATCTCTTTAAAAATGGAACGGAATTTTGGCAAGAAACAACTCTTTGAACTGGAAAGTCAAAACATATTGTTTTAATGTTGAAAAAGTAAAGCAAATAATATTATTTTTGAGCTTTTTACCCTGGGTGAGGTTAGGTTGTGACAGAAATGGGCAAGTAAATTTGGTCATGTACTGACCATCCTGAATAAGCACCCTTCAGAAAAAAATATTGCCTGCCACTTCTGCAGGTAGATTTTAGGTTATAATCCATTAATAATATTATAATCATAAAGGACTTTGCAATTAATTTTGAATATAAGCCATTCCCTATAGCACTATTCATCCTGCTCTCAGAAATATTTGCCATAGGATACAGATCCAACAGGATCACTGGCTTTGGTTTTACCTCGTTGCACTATCTATTTATTCAAGCCTCTTTCTTCCCTTCCACCACCACCACCAAATATCCGTAAATAAAATCATAGAATGCTTTTCATTTAAAGGCACCCTACAGATGATCTAATCCCAACCCCCCTGCCATAAGCAGGGACACCTTCCCACTAGACCAGGTTGCTCACAACCCCATCCAACCTGGCTTTGAACATTTCCATTGTTCAAGCAGCCATAACTCCTCTGAGCAGCCTATCCATCTATTGTTTTCTGTAGTAAATACAGTGGGAAGTGAAATAATATCGGTTTTGTATCTGGTATGAAATAGTTAACATTCTGAAGCCAAGACCATCACTTGAATCCCAATATACCTCCCATTTAATCCATCTGCTGAGGAGGGATGCAATATCATCAGTCATCAACCAGGAGGATTTTAGCTATGCCCATAAAATACTCACATGAGTTCCCTTAGCTAAATGTTAATTAAAACACAGACTTTGCAAGAAGTGGCCTGGGAACCCCAGTGGTTTTTCTCTAGCTTTGCTATGTCAGGACTCTCCATACATGAAGTACTGAAAAAGGTTTGCTATGCCTTAGAGACATAGGATAAGTGGTCAGTAGACCTGATTCCAATCTTATCTGTGCCACAGAGAGCTTGTCCAAAGTATTTCCCTCTGCTTCTGGTTCCCTATGTACAAAACTTCTCTGATAGCATCTGCATGCTCGCCAGAAAAAAAACTCTCTGTGAGGCCTAATTAAGAGTAGTGTAAAGTCTTGAAATCCTTGGGCAAACAATAGATAAAAATACAGCTATTGAGTTTATACACAGCAAAAATACCATTTTAGACAGCTCCACAGGGAATTTCCTGAGTAAAAATGGTTAAGTACTTTCCTTAAGCTGAAAAAATATGAACTGTTTTGTATACTCTCTATAAAGCAGCAAACAAGCAAATAATCTTGAGTGAATGAATTATAGAATTAGTAAGTTTGGAAAAGAGCTCCAAGACCAAATCCAGCCTTTGGCCAAATGCCATCATGCCCATTTAAAGCATATCAAAAAGTGCCATGTCTACTTATTTTTTTAGCATTTTCAGGGATGATGACTCCACCACTTCCCTGGGGAGCCTGTTCTGAAGCTTAACCACTCTTTCAGTGAAAAAACAAAATTTAATTGGTGTCACAAAGCATCTACCTGGAAACATTCAGGTAGTATGGTCACCTTTTTTTTTATGAATTTTCATAAAATTTTGTTTCTTTTCTTTATTATTGGAAGGATCTATAATATGTTTAATTCTCTTTAATTTAATGAGTTAACAAGGTGATATTAAACAGAACGCTTTCAGGGTATGCATGTGTGAGCTGGCAGTTTTCTTCCTTTATAGTCTCCCACATAGATAGAATTATGGAACCCATCATGTATACAGTAGGGTAACAACACTGTGCAAACAACCTTTTAAGTCTTATGGTCTGGGTATTTCCTAACCCCACCATTATTTTTAAAAATTCCTTCCGAAACCTTCAAGTGATTCAAAGCACCGTTTAAAAAAGTGTATCCAACCTTATTAAAAAATGTACACAGTTAATTATGCTGGGCATAATTTACATAACAGAACAGTGTCACCACAGCAGATCAAGGCAAATTAGTGTAAAGAAACAGTACCAAACCTTCTGGCTTAATGAGTTTTGCTCATGACATGAACAAGTGCTAAGTCTTCCCTCTGCCTTGCCCTGGTGTATATAATTGACCGTAACATTGCATGGATAATTATTTGAACATTTAATCTAAACATGAAAAAATACAGAATGCATTACCACTTTCTTTTGTCAATAGTTTTTATAATTAATATTGAGGGATTAAAATAGCTGATTATAGCTTACATTGCCATAGAGCTGTTGATACAAACTGTGAGATCATTAGTTTGAGTCACTCAAGTCCCTTCTTATCCAACTCTGTTTGACAATTTTCAGTATGTTCTGGCAGCTCAAGTGTCTTTTTACATGGAACAAAATTTCCCCTTTCCTGTTTTTACCTAATTTGACACTTGCAGCACTTCATTTCAGAACCCTGTAATATGCAAACAGAATGTGTGTCCTGGGAGATAAATTTTCGGTCTTAGGTTTAGGGGACTGTGAGTCGAAACCTTAAAGGGTTTTCTTTATTACACATTTTGTGTGCCTGATTCCCTCTCACTGGAATACGGATGACTACATTCTCACCACATAATTATCTTTATTGCCTATAAACAGGCTGCATTTGACTTGAACATTTCAGCTCTTTTAATGTCTGGCAAAGAAACAAAACCTATAGTAAATTAAGTCTGATTTCCATGAAGCTCTATGTACATTCAAAGGTTGGTATGTGTTTTGTGTGAAGTCTATAATCCTTGTATAAAATGTTTAATTAACCTCTTTCAGAACATTTGTAATATGTTTCCACAGAATTCATGAGATTGTGTGGGCACCCACCGCTGGCTAATTTACAATATGTTCGCTTCCGCTTCCCAAAATGTTGTGCGTAACCTAGTGGATGATCCTAGATATAGATGATGTCATTGCAAATCTTGCTATTGGTTTTTACACCAAAAAGATTAGTGATTTTTTCCCTTTTTTCTATTTTTGTTCTATTTTTGTTTCTTCACATTTACTCAACACAGGGAGCTGAAAGGTTTGCTTTGTTGTTGGGATATTTTTTGTGCAATACAATGGTTAACAATGTAAAGTATTTGTACTGTTACCAGACTGAAGGTTTCTTCTGATTTATAGAAACATAGAGACATTTAGGATGGAAAAGACCTCTAAAATCAGTGAGTACAGCCATAAACCTAACCTTTTAATGGCTATCCTTGCTATGCCTCAATGGCCAGCTCACAGCCAGCAGCAGTTGGAGGAGCTTTTTTACAAGTTACACGCTCTGAGATGGGCTTAAAACATATTCTTCAATGTGTTCCCCCAGATGGCCTCATGTTGTGCTAGGGGAAGCTTAGACTAGATATTAGGAAAAATTTATTCACTGCCAGGGTTTTCACTCATAGGAATAAGCTGTCCAGGGAAGTGGTTTAATTGCCATACCTGGAAGGTGTGTGGGTGTGACACCTGAGGACACAGTTTATTGATCCCCACTGTGGTGCTGGTTTAATGGATGGACTCAATAATCTTGGAAATCTTTTTCCAACCTTAATGATTTATGATTCATTGATTCTTTTATTCTCTGGATCTGTGGTCTTTATTCTTGACTTTCCCAGAGGTAAGAGACATCATGTGTAGTTAGACCCAGGAGAAAAAATGCCCTTTTCTTTCCCACCTTGGTGGATTTTTGTGCTAAGAGGAAGAACTTCCTCAAGGGGTATTTACAGAGGAAATTGCCTGGTTTTTTATTAAGTGTGGGTGATCAGGAAAACAAAGATTAAACATGTGAAGAGGTGAACAGATGCTATGAAGGAACTCTGTATTCAGGTTCAGCTGTGTTGACTGAGTACAGGGAAAGCAAGGAAAAAAGTGATTGACATGTTATGACTAAGGAGAGGCTTAGCAGCAGCCAATTTCCAATTGAAACATGAAACTAGGCCCATGTTTGGGCCTTTTTATGAAATTTATTGCTGCAGGTCTTCCCCTGTATCAGGAAGTCATCATCTCATAGAACTCTAGATATTAGTGGTTACCTCTACTTCATGAAGAGCGGGGGAGATGAGTAGAGTGGAAAAGAAAAAAACAGTTCACAGACTTATAGAAAACAGGAGAGGGATAGAAATTACAAGAGACAGAAATTAAATTGATACCAAAAATTGATGATCATAGATCATCTTTTTCAGCATAATATCTGTCCTGTATTGCTTTACTCTGGGAAGGGCTTCCTTACCTTTTGGATAAGATTTAAAACCGAGGACATGAGATATTGACACAGAGGTGCAAGGAAAGGACTTTGTATTATGGATAACTTCCAAAGTCCCTGACAGTGACACAATCCTTTTGATTGGCTGCAGGATAACTCTTAGGTCAGCATTTTCAGGGGAAGATGGAAACAAGCAGTTGCGCATCTGCTTTGACCTCTCTGTGAGAGAGACAAGATGTGTTTCTAAAGATTAAGGTTAACATTGCCAGCTATTCCCAGTATGGGTTTTTCGTAGGAGAAAGTTTAAAATGGCTGCATGTGAAAGTAAATCTTGACAGCACATGCCTTGGGAGGTTGTGAGCAGTGGAGAGCCTTTTGTGAATTAAATTTGCGCTAATGTCTCGTTTTAGGGAGATGATGATAGGTGTTACTCTGGATATGTTGTCACACAGATAATGGAGTCCATGTATCAAGCCCTGTGGAATAGGGATAATCTATTTTATTGATAATAGACTGTTAAAGAACAATCAAAATGGGCAAAAACATTCTTATGATTTCGAACAGCTACAGAGGAAGAAACTGACCACTGCTCGGCGGTCACCACGGTAACATGCTGATGTTTCTTACAAGTTCTTTCAACAGGTGAAAGGGAGAGGAGAGAAAAAAAATAAAATGGTTATTGTTTCTGTGTCTTGTGAGACATTTCATCAAGAACAATCCTGGATGACCTATGGGCACCTTCTTTCCATCCCAGAAGGCTCCAGGCTTACTTTATAAGACCTAGTTTCCACCACTGCTCAGATGATGGGATAAAGTCTTTACCAGATTTTATCCCATTATCAGGAAGTTATTTCTCTTTAAATTTCTTTAGTCTGCTACTGCCTCTCAAGATAATATTTTATATATTTTTAACATGTTAATATAATGTATAATATCCATAAATACTGATATAATACAGAATATCCATAAATATATAGGAATTTCTTTTTTCTTCAATCCTTGTAACTATGAGGACCTTCCCTGACTTCTGCCACAAGCAGCAGTGGGGAGCAGTGCTACAGCACTGGCCTGGGTTTACACCTGAGATGCTGTATTACACAGCATTAGCAAATTTATCTTGCCTCCCTTCCCCATGCTTGCAATCTGCCAAAGGAAATATCCCGATAATACTTGAAAAACACTTAGTCTGGAACCATGGGCAGATTTTTGTTTGCTGGTTCTGAGTACAAAGAACAACAGTAGAGGATTATGCAGCTGAATGAGCAGTAGTGATAAGAGAAATTCAGGGACAAAAAATGCCTTATTCCTGGAAAGCCAGACAACATCTGAAGCTAAAAACAGATCACTGCTATGAGACTCTCACCAAGCAGAGAGAAAAAACTGACAATAACTACCTAGAAGCTGCCTGCTGTCCCTAACTGCTAATACACTCTACCATGTCAATTTGATCCAGAATAGTCTAGCTGCAGTGGTCCACATGAATATGGTAGTGGCATGAAAAAGGTGCTGCAATGGATGTCTGACTGGCAGCAACAGAAACAGAGCCCATTTTTGCATCCTCTGACACCTGGCCCAAAGAACAGTGCCACCAAAGGACTCTCTGCAATTTGATCATACTTTTCTTTTTGGAGAAAAATGAACACATGGTCACAGGAGATAGATGACATGAGCCTTCTACTGAGGATACCCTCATCCCACCTACTGCTTGTTCATAAAGCCTCAGCCAAGCACTCTGATCACAGGACTGAGCTCTTCAACCATCCAGGAGCATCTGCAGCATGGTGTTAGCCTGTGCATTTCAGCACTTCAGAGCCCAGAGCACATACTTAATATTTGGCTGGAGAGACAGACTGCTGTTACCTTTCCTGTATTGGGGTTGACAGCTGCAGCTATAAAACTGCCCAGACAACTGATTCAGTGAAGTGATTTAATCATCTGGAGACACAGTCAGCAGCAGGCAGGGACAATTCATGCTCAAGAGGCCTTGAGCAACCCTTTAGAAAGACATATGAACCCCAAAGCCCCAACACAACTGTCTGAGTCTGGTCCACCTTGGAAAACCCTTAAGAACTTTCTAGCTCTTTTCTCTTTTCTTGTGAGCTTTGAAAAAACAATTCTGTTTGAACAGGTCAGCCCAGAGTCCTCTAAATAAATAAGGGCATTTTTACTTCTTTCTTTCTCTGTTCTACTTGGAAATATCCATAGAGTCATAGCATGGCTTGGGTTAGAAGGGACCTTAAAAATCCTCAAGTTTCAACCCCCCTACCATGGGCAGAAACATCTTCCACCAGACCATGTTGCTCAAAGACCCATCCATCTTGGCTTTGAATACTTCCAGGGATGTCACATCTACATTCTCTGGGCAACTTGTTCTAGTGCCTCACCATGCTCTGAGTAAAGAACTTCTTCCTAATGTGTAATCTAAATCCACTTCTTTTAGTTTAGAATTAATTTTCTTTGTCTTATTGCAGACTTCTACATTCATCATTCTGTTATATTGCAAAGAATCATGGAGTTTTTGATGTTCCTAGATTGCAGACAGTGGCTATAACACGGGAAACTTCATCAAATTTATATCACACAAAATGAAAGAAAGAAAGCTGGCAGAAAATCTTAAGTGAAGTACCAAACCACAGGACATTCAGGCAGGAAATAAGTATTTAGTCATAAGGAATGTGAATGTGCAATGAAGAAAGGACATTAAAATTCAGTAAACTGAATATTGCAATGAATGTCACATCAAACACAGGCAACTATTATTTTAATGTGAAAATGTATGTGATCTAGAGAGCACATTGGTGTTATTTTTGGTTTCGGATTGTGATGCATCTGATCCGAAGTGTGTTACTAATGTTACAACTGTCCAACCTGCCTGGATGATATGGTAGGGGGCAGGAGATAGAACTGGCATTTCTGGTCTAAAAGGCACTTGTGTTCACTTTGCTATGAGCAGACTTTTGGTATTTAGCAAACAAACCATGACCCTGAGGCAGCTGCTGTTATATTGCTATGACTCTTAAGTTTCATTGCAGCTATCCAGATAGCAACCCCTGTGATCTGATAATGCTTGTAGTTTTAGCACCTATTTTACCTTTGTTTCTCCTCAAAATGCAAGCAATTGAGCCATTCCTTGCGCCCTGGTTTTGTATCACGGGTGAGCACCAAGCATTTCATTGTGGAAGTGAAAAGTGCAAGAGATGCAGGGAGGCTCCCAGAGACCACCACACCAAAGCTTCATTGTAGAAACTGAGGGGTGATAACCAATGTTCCAGCAGGGAGCTCAGGAAGGACACTGAGGGATCCTACTGAGACCACAAGCTGGCATCAAAAGGCTTTGGAGAGGGCCAGTTGCCAAAAACAATGATCTTAGGAGCCATAAGCAAAACCCCAAATGCACTATTGGAAATCAATAGTCAGCTTTGACCTCCCTTGCCCCAGGAATGGATTCCTGGTAGCTTGTCTTCACATAGCTTCTGAAGTGCTGAAGTGGAAGTGCTTTTCTTCTTATAAAATGAACCATATCTGTGCCCAAATTTTCATTTACTGCTCTGCTCACACACAAGGTTGTGAGTGATGAAACAGAGTTGAAGCAGAGAGACGGTTTTATCTTGTCCAGCCTCCTTCTGTGCATCATAATTATTTATGTATTTATTAATTAATTATTAATAATTAAATTAATTAAGATATTTGGAAATACCTTGGTGAATAAAAAGGTACATATTTGAGTTTTCTGATTCTTTCTATTTCCCTTAAGACTCCATTTGAAGCCTGCAATTATTTTTCCCAGTACAGCATTCCCATGTCTTGCCCATATGCCTGTCCATGGCACTCCAGGCATCACCGCTTGTGCAGTCTGTGGTTGACCATGCAAGACATTCCAGTGCTCAACAGTGGTTCTGAAAAATTGTCTCAGTCTTTCCATGTTTTATGTTCATTGTCAGTTGGCTTCTGCCCACAGGTCCTCTGGCTTCATGACTGCCAAAAGAGAATAAGTTCAGATTTTGTCTTCCTATTCTCAAGTTCATGTAGAAGGAGATTTGGAAGGGTTTGTTAAATACAACTTATCTTTTTTACTCAAATAAGCATGACAGATAATCCATTTGACATAGATAATCAACCAGACATAGATTGTTGACTGACTCCTACAAGCTTATGTTTCTCTATAGACATTTTCTTTGAAAAGAAGCACAGCCACACTGAATGGAGTTGTTTAATTATTTTAAAGAGATTATTTCATATTCTTTCTTATGCCACATGGAGGCTTTCACCCATCTCACCTGGCATGTGATTTAAATGCACAGTCTAAGCAAATTTTAACTTTTTGACTTGGATATAAACAGTATAAGACTCATGAAAGAGCAAGGCTTGGTAAGATATGTTTTCAGAGATCTACAATATATGCTGTAAGCATAAAATAACGAATGGCGCAGGGAAGGTAAAACATGCTGCAAAGTATCTTAGCACATAAAAAAGTAATAAGGAAGGAAACATGGAAGTTAAAAGTAGGCAAAGAAAATGTGGTACAAGGATATGCAGCCTGTGAAATACATTGCCAGAAAAACAGCTTTGAAAAGGGGGATAAAGCTGGACTCCCTGGGTGGGGGCATGCCTTACCCACCATCTAAATATGTACTGGGACAAGACTGATCTGTGCGCACACCTCCCTTCTTTTTGGATACAAAACTTCTGCTTTGGGGTGTAATTTAAGCATTAGCTGTTAGAATAAAGGGAGTTTTACAGTCAGAGACTTCTGATATTTTTCTCAAAGCAGCATGTGTCTGAGATTTCCAGAGACTGCATTCTGGATATAATGAGTAACTGGTCTGACCAGAGCAGAAATTTCTTTGTGGCAAAAGGGCTGTATTTATGTATGATTTCATAATTATTCCTCTTGTTCACACTGTAGAGGCTGCCTTTGCTTTGACTGTGCTTGATAAGGTCCGTGTACAGCCAGGCTTGTCCTGACTAGTGGCTCCTCTCCCCAGATAACAACATGAGGAATTTCAGGACAGCTAACAAAGGGAGAGTAATATTTTCAGAGAATCATAGAATGGTTTGTGTTGAAAGGGATCTTAGAGGTCATCTAGGTTTAACCCCATTGCCATGGGCAGAAATGTCACCCACTAGACCAGGCTGCTCAAATCCCATCCAGCCTGGCCTTGAGCATTCCCAGGGATGTGGCATCCACAGCTTCTCTGGGCAAGCTGTTCCTTACCCTCTGAATAAAAACTGCGTCCTAACATCTAGCATAACTCTCCCCTCCTCTAGTTCAAAACTTTTCAAACCCTTTCCTCTTTGTACTTATCACTATCTTCTCATGCAAAAATCATTCTAAATCTTTTTGTAATCCCCCTTTGATTGCTGAAAGGTCACAATGAGTTCTCCCATATATGTGGAAGTGCAGCCAGTTCAAGATGCATTTCAGACTAATCTCCAATCATTAGTTGTGACTTTTGCAATCTAAGTTGTTTGTCACAGCAAGTACATGGCACCTGACAAGACCTCTGCTGCTTGTTATTAACTTTTCGGGACCAGAGGATTGGATCACTGGGAGGCTTGTCAAGTCTCAGCAGACAGTTGATGCTTTGGCTTAGAAGTTTATTTGGTGCTGCTCATTCATTGTAAACAAAAGGAAGAGTCTTCCGTCAACATTTCTTTTCATTATTTTATTCAGTAATTGGAGCTAAAGTAATGCACTTATCCCCAAATGTAGACACTCTTGTATTTAAGGTGACAATTTGTTGTAAACTTATTTTTAATCCTTTTGTGGATATTGTGGTATGTAAATGCACTATGCTGTGCCAACATTGCATTAGGGCTTAGGCCACTAACAAACAAATGTCCATGTGTTTGACTAACAGGCTTTAAACTTTTGTTCCTTACCTTATTTGTCCCTCTGGAAAGTCCTATTATGTAAGAGCATTCAGTGTGTATTTGTGTTGAAAATGTGTGCAGCACAAATGGTGTACCCCAGGATTCAGAAGTAAGCTGTGGTCAAATTTTAAGTGTTTCTTACAGGTGAGAGAGTGGAATAAGGAAAATAAAGGTTAATAAAAAGAGACATAACCATAATAAACACAGAGATATGCAATTGAAGAGATTTTGATAAGCCTTTAAAAAAAGTTTTAAAATGACTACTGCAGTTTCAATGAATTTCTTGTTTGAGGGAATTGGTATTTTAGTGGTAATTAGGCTGGTAGAAACAGATTTGGATATACTGATGGATATTTGAATATGGCATTTCATAGATTCATAGAATCACAGAATGAGCTTGAATTGGAAGGAATCTTAAAGATCATGTATTTCCAGCCTTTCTGCCATGCTCAGGGATACATTCCACTAGACTACATTAATCTATGTTTTTGTCTAAAGGCATTGTATTTGCCCAAAATTCTCTGTATTTGCCTGAAAGCCATCATTTACCCATCATGTAAAACCTATCATGTTTTTATACCTAACATGATAGGTGTTTACAGAATCTGCAAAACTGAATGGAAGAAGACAATGTCCCTTTCTTGAAGAGTTTATGGTCCCTGGACCTGCAGAGCACAGAGCACATATCCCAGCAGCACATATCAGAGCACAGAGCACATATCCCAGCAGCTTTCAACATGTCCAGCAGTATTACTTAGCACACCATGGTGCTATCTTTAAATAGATTTTTTTGTAAGATAAGGCCTGAGTACAGTAACCAGACAGATATTGATGTGGCTTTATTTAAAATAATTTTTGTAAGTGAAGAAAACCCCCAAATAACAAAAAAACAAGCAAACAACTGCAGCAAAACCCACATCAAACCACAAAAGTTAAAAGTTACAGAATTACCAGCTACAGCTGCCAAAACCCACTAGCAAAATAAGGTTAATCCCTGAGTTCAGAGTGACAGGTTGAATTTCAGGACAAACAAGCCCTCCTGTGTTCTTTGGCCCAAAAAAAAACCCTGCAATGATGTTCAGAATAAACATTCCCAACAAAGCTAAGTGCAAGTTCCCTGCCCGTGCTAAGTCGGTGGAGATGGCAGGCAGGCATGTACTGATTCAACTGAGCATGGAAAATGGACACTGTCATGGTGATGGCTCAGTGTCTGAACAAAGAATTTATTCCATTTAAAAGTTTGCCTTTTCATATTGATTTTAGCAGATTTAAGGAATAAATCTGATGAGTTTAGTGGAGGAGAATGAAGGACTTTTGAATATATTCTGTTGCCAAGTCTCAGCCAAGACAATTTATTGCCTTATGTCATTGTTTACATCCAGAGGGCACAGGGAGTGGAAGCACAGACAGTAACAACAGCTTTTATACTTGTTTTGCACCTTTTTTATCTCCACAAAACCAGGGCAACAAGTAGCAACTCTCACATACTGAATTTTTCCACTGTTTCAAAGTAACTCATATTTGAAAAAAATATAGAATTTACAAAAGGTAATGGACTACATTTCTGCAAATGCCTACACCTCTGCTTTATGGCAAGAGGGACTACTGGCCTATTAGTGTGTGCCAATTGATGCACATGCAGAAAGGGGAGATTGTGCCTCATAAACACATGTGCTGAAGTATGTGGATTTCACAATTAACTTTGTTTCACAGTGTTCTAAAGCATGATAATGTGTAAACAGTTGTTTACATATCTGAAATTTTCACCTCACTCTCTCGCCATTTCTGCAGAACTCATCTCTTCCTGTGTGCAGTAATGCTCAGCTACTTGACAGAGCAATAGGTGTGCTGGGGAGCTTTGATCATGCTGAAGTTTGGCAGTGGCAGGGGATCAGAAGAGATGCCTGGCCCCTGTTGCCTGATGTGCCCAGAGACCATTGGGCACAGAAGATGCAGGATATGGGGTGTCTCAGGGAGTCAGCTCACTGATTTTTGAGCTGTCTTTGGCATGTGTTAAAGCATCCTGGGGACTGTTTTAAACAACTCCAGTTGGGAATAAGCCAAATGCAGTAGTATTCTGGCCAAGTCCCGGCACTCTCCTTTCTCCAGGGCCAGTCAGGATTGATGGTATATTAGCAGGGTTCATTGACTGCGTGCCAGCAAGGGATGTTATAATGCCAAGAGAAATCGCAGCTGGTGAGATCTGAAGAGCTTCCAGGCTCTAAGCATTGCTATATGAAGTTTATCTGAAAAACAAGTCCTGAAAGTGTGAGGTTCTGGATATCATTTTAAAAATTAGAAAAAGATGGCAGAAGTAAAAGAGAGAAAATGAAAAGCACTAAGAAACTTCAGTAATAATAAGAATTGACACTTGGAAAAAAATAGAATAATTTAGACTAGAAAAGACCTCTAAGAGCACTGAATCCGGCTGTTAACCCAACACTTTCAAGCTCACCACTAAACCGTATACCCAGGTGCCACATCTGCAAATCTTTTAAATACCTCCAGTGAGGGTCACTCAACCACTTCCCTGGGCAGCCTCTTCCAATGTCGGACAATCCTTTTGCTGTAGAAAATTTTCTTCATATCCAATCTAAACTGTCCCTGACACTACTTGAGGCCATTTCTTCTTGTTCTGTTACTTGTGAGAAGAAACTGACTGCCCACGGGCTACAACTTCCTATAGAGCAATAAGGTCTGCCCTGAGTCTCCTTTTCTCCAGGCTAAACATCCCCAGCTCCCTCAGCTACTCATCAGACTTGTGCTCCAGACCTTTCACTACCACCAGAGCTTGTGAAGAGTTATGGAGACACTTTGAAATAGCACTGGTTTGGAAAGACCAGTAAGGCCATCCAACAGCCAAGGCACAGACCATGGCACAGAAGAAAATACTGAAGAGCTGCCCAGTTTCTGCAGGTCCCCAAAATCTATTTGCTGCTCTCTTGTGTTATGCCTAAAACTACATCCTCTCTCTGCTCTAAATCCACTAGATCATTTCAAGATAGAAAAGTTAATGCCTTGGAGATCTCAGGTTTTAAAAATATTTTGGCAGAATATGGAAATGGATTTCCAATTACAGTGGTCAAGTTCCATCATAAGTCTGGCTTGTATCTTGCAGTATGTTCAGTCCTAGAGATCTCAGTTCCTTGCTAGTCTCTGCTCCTTTCCACAGTCTTTTTATTGGAGAGCTATTATGACACCCTGCCTTGAACTGATAAATATCTGACTAGTAGCTACTCCAGTGATGCTGATAACCAGTTTATGTGTATCTTTCCTACATAATTATAGAGATAAAAAGGGAGAAGAGGAAAGCATATTTTGTGTATGTTGCAATCATATCCCATAAATACTTTCATCTTGTAAAATGAATAAACTGGTTTAATCCCTTCTCATAAAATGTGCTCTCTATCTGTGTCACTCTTCTTTGCACCTGTGTCTGCATTTAGGGAAGTAAAAGATTTCAGCAACTAAACCTATCATAGCCTATCTTCGCAGTTGCTTCTGTACCCACATACTAGTAGTATCTGCACACTTGTAGCCTTAGAGTAGCTGACTGTTATGCAGTATTCCTCATTTTAACTTGGCAGATTTCATTATTTGAATTTTTTTTTCTGTAGTTTAGTATATCTCTCATCACCACCACCATGGTTATTACTGTTGTTTTTGTTGTATTATCATTTCAAAAGGCTGCTCCTCTTAACAGCTCTCAATTAACCATGACAGCAAGATGGCCCTTACAGGAGCTGGTGTTCCAGCTCTTCCTGGCACTCCAACTCTTCCTGGCAATGCCAGTACTGAACAGAGGGTAGTTGTTTTAAAAATCTGCAGCATGAAAAAGTAAGGGCTTAGAATCACATTGGCATGTTACATCATCTAAAGGGCTTCTTCAAGGAACAGATTTTTAAGGACTGTGCTAATTAACAGTGCCAATCGGCATTGGAAGTAAATAATTTGATTCAATTCTTGATGAGAGATGCTCTTTAAGAGTACCTTCTGGTGAAAACCATCATTATAATTGGCATTGTTTCATATGTTTTTTGGACATTAACACACCTCTTTTCCTAACACCAGGTAACATCTCAAATAGATGTCCATTCTTTTACTACATTCTCTTTTAATTATCACTTTCTTTCTGCCAGTGCTCAGTGGGAGTTAAAGTGGGACCTGGCTGAGCCCTGGAGAATTTAATAACTTTGTGATAATTCACTGAATAGTTTCTGGGAGCCTGGTGCAAATTGAAACCTGTGCCTCTGGGGAAAGACATCTCTGAGAGGCCATCATGCTTCTTGGGTAATGTAGGAAGCCAAACCTCAGCTTTGTGTCAGAGGATCATTCTCACATTTTAGAGGTTTCATTTTCAAGTTCCATGTTCAATTTTTTCATTTTCTTCATGTATCGTTTGCCACTGAGTGGGACAAGCTTCTAAGCTATAAGCTAGATCTTGAGTTGTTCTGCATGTCTGACTGATGCTGTATGTTTTATTAGATATGTCCCTAATAATTATGCACAAACATGAGCCCTAAAGGAATCATCAAAACCTAAAAATTGTCCTCCTACATGCCCCTCTTGTCCATTTTCCCTTGTAAATATATCACTAACAGTGTTTCCTTATTATGTCCCAATCATGCTTTAAAACTCAAAACGTAAAGAATCAACTTCATTGCCTATTCTTATAATGACTCAATCTCCCAAACTTCCACTGTGAGTCAATGCAGTTCCATGCACTGCTACTTTGCTATTCTCCAGTATTTTAAATTTTTGTGCAGGAATACATAGAGTCTTCATATTTTATTCATAGATGGTGATCCTAATAGAACTGGACAGGAACTCTTAGGAATTTAGTATGTACTGTTATCCCTGAAAGCTCATTCACTTTCTCCATTGGCTTGACCCATATCTGACAGGCAATTGTGGGACTTTGTGGTGCAGCACTAAAGGACCCTTTCAACTTATCAATTCTATGTGACAAAGTGATGCTCAGGAATGCTTTAATAAATACCAGTCCTGTGGTTTGTGTAATTTTCGTCACTTAATCAGAATTGTTCTTACATGTAGTTGTCTGTGTCAGACAGCTTTCTCTGGTTCCTCAAAAAGGTGAACCACTGGCAGCAAAATAGCTACTGCTCTGTCTTCCTAATAATGCTGTTTGAAGACCTTTGGAGGTCATTGGTTGAACTTTCCACTCAGACTGGGACCACCACAAACACCAGATCAAGTTAGCCATGACTTCAGACAAATATAGAAAAACTACAAGGACTGGGATTCCATATCCACCCTGGATAACTCCGGTTTTTCACAAAGTTGAAGACTGCTATGGAATGTCTCTTTTGTCAGACTAAACAAGCTCAGTTCTCTCAAACTCACTTCATACGTCACTTGCCTTGGCTAGTTATAATCTTGGCAGCTGTCTGCCACATTCCCTCCAATTTTTTCCCTTAAATTAGGGAGGTCTAAAACTGGACCATTATTTCAAGTGTGGCCTCCCTGGGCGTAAGTAAAAGACTTATTTCTTTTATCTTGCTGTCCTTATGGAACAGTTCTGTTGTATTCTCATGCAAATACACTGATTCATGCTTAGTCCACAACAAACTCTTAGGCCTTTTGCAGCATCCTCCATCCACATCAGTTGAATTAAACCTATTGTGGTCATGCAACAGGTCAATTATTTGACTTATTATTTGATTTTTTGGCCTTGTGAAGTATAATGTGGTAACTTCTGGTTTTGTTAAGAATGTTTCTTCCCTTAACCTTCCCTATTTTTTTCTGATAATCTCTGTTCTGTTCTAGACACTCCTTTATTTGCTCTTGTATAGCATTAGACAAAGCCATCAATGTTCAGATTCAAGGATCTTCATGACTTACCACCAAGTAAGACACAGCGTCTTAGTTACCAGCTACAGAAGTCCACCCTTAGCACTTATGTGCAATACCTTCAAACAGGCACCTGGATGCTTTTCACCTGGCTCTTTGCAGGAACAGAAATATTTTATTGCAAACCTCTGTGAAACTGTATAATGAGTATTTGTATGTGTATATACAATCACCTATAAAGATATAAATCTATGCAATATAGAAGCAGTCTCAGATTGATTGCACAGCTCATAAAATGTCCGTGATGCCCCTTGAGAATATCGTATTGGAAACCTTGTGTTGCTCTGGATCTCACCCCTCTGTAGCTCCCTCTCTGTCCATATCCCATTTTGGTTTCTCGTTTCATCCTGAGACAATAAGTACTGAAGTCAGAAACTGATTTTTTATTCTGTGTATATTTAGACACTGACTAATACAATTTAACCTGCTGCTTTGAGCAGGTGTCCAGTCACTATCACCATAATAATGATAATGATAATAATAAACCCAAACAAGGCTTATTTTAGCAGACACCTGATCTTGGCTTTCTGAAAATTAGTCATTCAATATTCTTAATATCTAGCATACAGTCTGTCTGGTTCTGCTTTGTCATATGTCTCACAGGGATAAAGTACTTATGTGCTTCCCTGTAGAGTAAATATATTAAATGGTGCTTTTATGTACCATAGTACAATTTCCTATAACTAGGAATGCAAATGAGATACCCCTTTTCACATCAAGCTCGTCCTTTCTTCTGTACCACTAAGAGAGAAAACAGAACTGCTTCCAACTTTTACTGGAGCTGGGCTCAAGATGTAAAAACTTGCACCCTGCCCACAGAAATTGAAAGAAGAAAAACCAACAAAAAGTCTTCTAAATAGAAAAATGCAGATTTTATTTAGATTCTGAAAACAAGCCAAATGGAGCATGCTGCTCCAGGGTTTCCCACTCTGTTTAACTGAATGGGACCTATAAAACAACTGAAAAGGAATGGTTTGCAAGGGCATGTAGTGACAGGACAAAGAGGAATGGCTTTAAAGTGACAGAGGGAAAGTTTAGATTGGGCATTAGAAATAAATCCTTTACCATGAGGGTGGTGAGACACTGGCACAGGTTTTCAAGAGAAGTTGTGGCTGCCCTATACCTGGAAGTGTTCAAGGCCAGGTTGGATGGGTCTCTGAACATCCTGATGTAGTGAGAAGTGCCGCTGCCCACAGCAGGGGTGTTGGAACTAAATGATCTTTGTGTTGCCCTTCCAACACAAACCATTCTATGATTCTATGACTGCCTTTTCCTCTGGGGAAGCCAGATGGCCCATCACAAGGAAGCATGAAGCCTAAAGGGAACAAAAACATGCTAGAAATGTGTCACATGGGATAAAAAGAAGGCTAGAAAGGTGAATGCGGGTAACAGATACTTCATGGAAACTGTAGTAGAATACAGGTTTAAGTCTTCTTAAGTTCTTCTTACCCAAACTTTCATTTATGGTTGTTTTTTTTTCAGACTTAACATGAGCCAACAAACACCCCTGTAAAGTAAATGAGAACTAGAGGTCATAGAATCACTGAATTATAGAATATCCTGAGTTGGAAGGTTGGAAGGGACCCAAGTCCAGTCCAAGGTATCATCAAGTCCAGTGCCTGGCCCTTCTCAGGACCATGCCCAAGAGTCTCACCATGTGCCTGAGAGCATTGCCCAAACATTTGACCTCAGACAGATTTGGTGCTACAACCACTTCCCTTGGGAGCCTGTTCCAGTGTCCAGCTACCCTCTGGGTGAAGAACCTTTCCCTAATATCCAACCTCTGCTGACACAGCTCCAGGCCATTCCCTTGGGTCCTGACATTGACCACCACAGAAAAGAGATCAGTGCCTGCCCCTTTGCTTCCAGGGCTGTTGCAGACCACAATAAGGTCTCCTCTCAGTCTCCTCTCCCCCAGGCTGAACAGACCAAGTGCCCTTAGCCGCTCCTCATACAGCTTCCCCTCCAGAGCCTTCACCATCCTGGTAGCCCTCCTTTTGATGGTCCCTAATGGTCTAATGTCTTGCTTTTACTGTGGTCCCCAAAACTGCCCCCAGCCCTTGAGGTGAGGCTGCCCCAGTGCAGAGCAGAGCAGGACAATCCCCTCCCTTGCCCAGCTGGCAATGCTGTGCCTGATGCACCCCTGCACATGGTTGGTCCTCCTGGCTGCCAGGGCACTGCTGACACATGTACAACTTGTCATGCGAATAATATTTTAAGCACTGCCTTGAGGAAAATTTGGTATTTCAGTATTTTTTCATATCTTGAAATGTGAGCTAAAATAAACAAACAAAAAATTATTGTCAAGGAACTGAAAGTTTAAAAAAATCACAACTTGTAAAGGTGTGATTTCTTGTCACATTTCCTTGCCTGCTTTCAGAAGTGGCTGGACTCCATTAACTTAGAGGCTTTTTCTGACCTTAATGATTCTATGATTCTATAAAAATCATGCATTTTTTCAGTGCAAGAGTCTAACATGTTTTTTTTTGAGTCACAGTCTTTAAATAAGAACAGTTGTCATGTTTCCTACTGATTTTTCTAATTACAAAAAGCTGTGGTTTTAAAGAACAAAATAAAAATTCCAGCTCTAAACTGTCCCCTAGCTCTGATCAATAAACTGAATCTACTTGGTAGATGAGTTAACTGAGACTGTAATGATATCCCAATTTCGCTTTCATTGACGTAAAGTGAAAGTGACTCCATTAGAATCAATTGAGTTACATCAGCAAAAAGCACCTTTAAAAGATGTTGGATTTCAGCTCAGAAAGATCTTACTTAACACTAAATTAGGAGTTGATGATAAATCAGGATTGCAGTCGAGGAACTCAATCTCACAGGCTATTACTTTAACAGCCGATTCACCACAGAACTCTTTAGACCTATTTCTTAGCCCATAATTATGAACTGTATATATCTAAGCACCTGCCTCCTGTGTAAAGAAGATAATTTCTTCTCAATCACACTGCTTAAAGTCCCCTTCGATTGTCTTGTTGCATAAACCTCTTTCACAGAGTTTTGTTCTTAAGCCACAATCAAAAGACAGATATGTTCTTTAGTCTTATGCAGCAAGTAACCTTTGGGAAATGCACTGTGCAAAAGCACAGTGACAATGTTAGATGCCTGGGAAGTAAGAGGGGATGTTAAAAAGTTTTGGAAAGCTACAAATGAATGGTGTAAAGCATAAAAAAAGTGTTAACCATCAGTTTAACATCAGTGACCATACCGTATGATTCGCTATCGTGATAGACTAGTTCAGCAATGATATTTAAAGGTTTGAAAGGAGAAAATTCTTATTTGAGAAGAACAGTTGTTAAATGCCTGTTTCCTGACTGCCCACCATCACCCACAGTAGGAGTTGAGGGCACAGGGCTTGGTGGCTCCTGGGGTGGGAGAAGACAGAGGCATCCACTCAGAGCAGAGCAGTGTCTCACCATCCAGGGCCCATCCCAACAATCTCAGTCAGTCCATGATGCAGCCCAGTGATGTCCTAGCATGACTCCTAAGCCCTGAAAATAAGTTCTTGATACCCTAAGTGCCTATCAGGAACAGATCTTGGACTGTACTTGACCATCTTGGGTATGTCCTGTGCAGGAGTCAGACTTAATGATCCTGGTGGGGCCCTTCCAACTCAGGATATTCTATGATCCTATCAGCAATACCTAGTTGTTGCCTGGGATGAGAAACATGCTGAGAACAGAAGAGATCATTGCATGTCAGGATTCAGGCCCTGATGTGTACAATTGTACACGTGCAACCATGGTGTTTGCTGCCAGTCAGGTATGGGATTAAGATGAAGATTGCCTTGGGGACCTTCACCACCTGCAAGGACAGGGTCAGCTCTTTCACAGGCTCATCTCTGGGCCACTCAAATTCACCCTCTCCAGTATCAGTTCTGCCAAGCTGGTGGTCACCATGGGCAGATGGTGTTGAGGTTGCATCAGAGCAGCAAATACAGTCCTGGCTTCGGCTGTACCTGTGAACTCACCCTGTGTCTTGCTCTATCCCAAAAGTGCCTAAAAAGGGATCTTTCTGTCTTCTTCAAAGTTTGCACTGTCATGAATGACTAGTCTGAAATATGTAGCTTGAGGGCCCTGGTGCATCTGATAACAATGACTTTGCTCTTTTTAAAAATGCTATTGCCAATTGCAACTGCAAAGAATTGTGTACATGTTTAATAGGCTGCTTTATTTAAAGAATATTTATCAAATTAATTTGATTATGTTTTTTTTTCTTAAACAACTATGCTACAATAACCCAGAGCTTGTCCAGAAATAAACCTTCAAAACTCACTTTTATGATTCACTGAAAGGCTTGAAGAGCACTAGGAATAATTTAGCAGCACCTGTGTTAAATAGCATTCAGACAGATAAGGAATTACATGAGATACTCAGAACTGCAGAGCAGAATTTTTCTTTGTTAAAAATTAAATAGTATGCTCTTCTCTGCAGTATGCTCTTGTGCATACTTGTGATTAAGCAGGTTGTTTCGCATCTGTTGATGTGTTCCTTCTTCCCCACTGTAGAGAACTACACTAGGACTCCATGAGAAGCAGTAGGAACTCATCCCTAATGATGAAGCAGTAGGAACTCATCCCTAAATGCAATGTTTTCCCCTCTGAAGGCAAGGTCTGAAGTCCAACTGAAGCAGCTACATCACACTTCAAGGAAGCCCTTAAATCGCCTCCCCATAATCACAGGCAGATATTCTGCCATGCAGACCTCTTCATCCTTCTTGAAAAAGTAATAGTCATCCACAAAAAAATCATATGGAGTTTTGGGGAGCTTTAAAATACTACATTCCACACTAAATCTGTATTATTTCTTCTCATATGGCTTCAAAGTTTATATGTATTTAAAAGAACCTTTGTCCTTTGCAAGGAACCTATTTTTGCCAGTAATTCACTCTGCTACTCTGACCTTATTTGCTGATGGCATAATTTGTCATGCAACCCTACATAAATACACTACATCAATAACATTTTCTCAAGGCTATTTTCCCCTGAACCACACAAGAGCAAATTGGTTATTTTTCTTTTAAGCAAAGAAGCAGACAACATATAACTTTTCTTGTAAGGCTCTGATGTGAAGCAGGCATGCAGACAAGGTTTGTTTTGGTTTTATTGCTATATTTAAGAGGAAGACAAGGTGGTAAACTAGAGGTAAAGTTCAGGGTTTTTTAAAATCTACATTTGAACGTGACCTTTTCCTTTCTTGTTCAGTTTGCACAGAGGAATAATTTCCAAAGTAGCGTGGGAAGGAACAATTAAAGTTAAATGTTAATTTTCAAAAATGAGGCCCAGCTTGCCTTCTAGTTTCTGAATTGCTCCTGGAATACAATTCAGGCTCAGCCTCCTGGGGAAAGGTATTGGAACAAACTGCTGCTGTAGCAAACAAGAAGGAGAATAATAACTTGTGAAATCAGACTGGTCTTTCTGAATAATTGAGGCTTAAGGTAGCAGTGTTCTCCACCAAAGCTGTTTTTGCTATAATTTCCTTTACTGTAGATTGTGGACTCCTACAAAGGGGCCAGGATCTGCATCCCAGGTGGCAAGGGCAGAAGACATTGGAGTCTGTTTCTGGTAAGGGGAACCAGATGAGAATGTAAAGACAACAGCTTCAGTGTCTTCCTTCATCAGTGTTGAAGTCTGCACCACACACTACCAATTGGCTAAACCAAATGGAACTTGGCACTTTAATGTTCTTCTTTTAAAAGTTATTGGCTTAGGCAGATTTCCTCCCAGCATGGGCTCAGGACATCAGGACCAGAGGTGATCAAATTTTGCACCCTTCATGCTGAGAGCAATTATCATGCAGATCTACCATGCTCTCTATGTGTGCTTCTCTTATGTGTTCTTCCATGTGGGCAGCATCTGTAAGATCAAGTTGTGCCAGTGTTTTACTGCCTGTGGTTGAGAACTCAGCCTCCAGGTAGTCATAATATCTTAAGTGTACATAAGCTGTAAACTGAAGTCTTTAATAAAAGTTCAAACAATTTTTTTGTTCACAATGAGAGGCAATATTCCAAATCACATCTGGAAGTGCCAGCTATTTCTCCATATCAATAAACACCATTCACAGATTTTGGTGGGCCTTAAGGAACATTCCAATTTTATTACATGTTACAACCATGAGAGTACCATACATCAATTCCTACCCAAAGTGCAATAGTCAGAGTTGAAGAAAAGTGTGTGGTGTCTTGTGAAACAAACATCCTGTTCTGGCTTTATGGTTTCTAATAACAGAAACTTCACCACAAAATTTTGAAAGTGACTCCACAGATTAATAATTTCCATTTAATTATCTTTTTTTTTCTTGCTGAATTCAAATAATGGAATCATAGAATGATTTGGGTTGTAAGGGTCCTTAAAAATCACTTTGTTCCGCTCGACTGACATCAGCAGAGATTTCACCTACTAGACCAGTTTGCTCAGAGCCCCATCCAGCCTGGTCTTGAACACTTCCAGGGGTGGAGCACCCACATCTTCTCTGGGCAACCTGTGCCAGTGCATCATCACCCTCACAGTAAAGAATTTCTTCCTAATATTGAAGTTAAACTTTCCCTCTGCCAGTTTAAAGACATTACTGTTGAGGAACACACTCAGTGCAAGGATCTGGGTGAGCAGCTGCAGTTGGAGCTGCAGGTTTGAGCTCCAGGGGCAGGAGGCTGAGCCCAGAGGCTGTGAACATCTTCACATAACAAAGACACCTGTGGTCCATCCTGGTGACCACAACTCCACAGTTCCCATGCTTGGCGTGGGAGGGGGAAAAACACAGGGGCTCCTTTGTTCTTGGGTCCCTCCTTGGAGCCACCAGCTCTACACTGTGAATAAATGGCTTTATGGAACAAGGCATCAGAGACCCTACCATGGGAAATCTGGTGTCAAGCCAGTCAGGAAACCAGTGTGAGTGTGAGTGGGGGGTGTGGGGGGAGTCAAGCAGGGACCCGTTGGGTCACTGGAGCCACCGCTGCGAAGGAGCTTCAGTCCCAACAATGACAGTCCCTGGCTCTGGCAATGCCACTGCTACAGCCTGTCAATGGTCAGACCAGGAAGTTTCCTTTAAAATTACCACTTGTTCCATCCCTACATGCCAGTCATCTTGGCTTTCCTATATTGTTTTGCCATAATATTCTACACTGAAAAGGCTTCTGTTGAATTTCTGTGGTCCACACAGACACTTAGGGACCATCAACTGACCCCATAGTTTTCTCCTTGGAAAGATGGGAGTACCTTCTGTCTGCTAGGAGGCCACATCACCTTCCAGATTTTAGTTACTCCCCTGCTCTGCTCTGAATTCTTTGCAGGTTTTTAGCATCTCTCAATGTGCTAATAGCAGAAATGGACGAATTATTCCATGAATGGTTTCATTATTGTCAAATGTAGATGTATTATAATCTGACAACTCCCACTCACCATCCTGTATTTCTATCCATTATTTCTTTTTACTGCAGTGTCACCTGGGAACTCATTATTAGTTGATTATCCACCATGGCCCTAAGTACTTTTCAGCATCACTATTTCCCAGGTTAGCAAACCCATATCATTATTGTAGTTTGCATTCTTTTCCTACATACATTGTCTTTGGCCATATTGAAATAGACACTGTTTCACTGAAACCAAACTCTGAAGTTTTTCATTAACCACTCCCACCCCTCTTCTGTCACTAAGAGACTTTTTTCCAGCACTAATGTAATTATCCCAGTCATTCTTAAAATGTCCAAATAACATAGAACATGGGAGTCCTCTGATGAACTGAGGGGAAACACAGGTAAAGTTCCATATTAGTAATTATGTTTTCATAATTATACATAAAGCAGTTTGCAAAATAATGTGCATATTTTTTATTGTTATCGCAGCTTTTGTCATTTGAATTCATGAAACAGCATCTGTCACCATGACACCAGTTCAAATGTTTTGCAGAAATGCAATACATTGCATCAACAATATTTCTCTATCATTTAAACTCATCAAAATAAACATTTAAGTAAAATGACAAAATCCTTTTACTACAATGCACACTAACTAGTTGCTTGTTTGGAATTGAAGGTTTTCAATAAATCATTTATTAGTTCAGTTCTGCATCTGCTATTCAGTTTCTTTGTGTAGGTTACTGCAGCAGAGTATTTTTTCTGTGGTTTGGACATACATCTTTCCCTTTATAAGGAAAAGGCTGTAATTAAAACATTTTTCCCTTTCCAAGTGATATTTCACTTCTCTTTTTGCCTAATTTCCAAACTAATTTTTCAATTAGATAAAATCACTACTATTTTAAAATAATTCTTACAATAACTATAAATATACTTAACCCAGGTTCTCTATCAACCCTATGAGAAAAATTGTTTTATTTTGTTTATTCATTGTTTTATCTTGGAAAAAAATACCTAGTTGCATAAATTAACTCTGACAAATCACTCTTAAAATGAAAATGAAATATTTGTAGAATGGAAAATGGAAGAAAAACAAATTCTATATTATATAAGATTTTTATATGAGATGTTCATATCTAGAAAAAAATTATTTCCCTTGAAAACATATTTTTTGCATGAAAATAGTGAATATTTTCAGAAACCTAAATACCCAAATATTTAATTCATATTTGTACCCCATTAACTGAATCTAACTATTGTCAATACTAAAGGAGTATAAAATAAAGAAAAGAATATTTATTAGAGATTTGATCACAGTTTTAATAAATCTGAAATTTCTATACAATTTTACCAAGAAAAAAGTATTTTTAGAAGATCCAGTCATGCTAGCATCTTGACCTTTTATGTCATTATATCCAAACACTGAAATGGCCTTTTCTTTCCAACAAGATCTGTTTGGAAACCAGGAATTTTGTTTGTTTCCTTAGGAAGCAGGGGCTCTTGATTAAACACCCCTGTTCCCCACACAAGAAATGGCCTTTTCTTTCCAACAAGACACCAGAGTTTTGAATCTTAGCATGTTTTTCCTAAACCAATGTTTCTCTTTAAAAGTATTACAGTGAAGGTGGAATTAATTAAACATAACTGCATGTAGCCCCTCTAAATATGCCTCCATCTGAGATTATTGCCCTGGCTCCTATTTCTAGTTGCTGGAGGTCCTTTCAGGGCACGACTTGTCTGGCTGAGTTCAGATGTCTGTTTGAGGAGAGATAAACTGCACTTGAGCGGGGGGTGCTTTTCTCACTGCTGGGAAAGGCTCTCTGGGGTTACTGGCTCAAATGGAGCTTTACCCACTGCACATATCACACGTTAGGGAAGGTGTTGCAGCAGATGCCTGTGGGTACATGTAGTGCTATTTTTCTGGATTTCCTGAGCCTGGGAAGGTTTCTCTGGCCTGTGAGAGAAGACAGGGCAGGTTGCTTACAGAAATCCACTAAAAGTTTAATTAACAGGGGAAGTCAGTGTTTCTTGTTAATTTTCCCTAAGTGTGTCTCTATCATAAATATGTTTATTGAGTGGGGGAGACCATGAGGATACTCATTGTCCTCAAAACCCCTTTGTCTTGCTCAGCTGTTGAAAGGAGATATAATGCAAATAGAAATCATCCTAAAGACAGAAAAAACAGCTGACTTAGACCAAATCAATTTGAAGATTTGCTCCCTGTAACAAATACATCATAAAGAATATTAAAAGACAGTAATTGTGCTGTAAAACTGTGGAAGGTTTCACACAGCAGAAAAGCATTACGGGTGGATCAAGTGCTTGGAAGTTAAAAGTAGACAAATTCAAAGTAGAGAGAAATGAAGTATATTTAACACAGAATTGTTTTTATGATTCTAACAATTTTATGCTCAAATTAGATTTAAAGGTTGTACTCCAGTATAATGAGAAGTGATTCAATGATGTTGCTAGATTGATTTCTCTGACATGTTTATGCAGATTATAGTGGGTGACCATACAATGATGTCTTTCTTATACAATGATGTCTTTCTTATGCAAAGTCTTATTCTTACAGAAGTCATTGACAGAAGTCCATGGTGTTCATTAGGAGCAGAATTACAGTGTTAGTCTCTATTATGCTATACCTAAATACTGTGTAATATCTGGTTTCTCAGCCTTTGTGAGTTTTTACAGAATGCACAGAGTTTATTAATGGATTATTTTATATTTCTTAGCTAATGTTGTATGCTGATACCTGGAGAGGGTGCTAGGATGTGAATACATAGAAATTACTAATATTACAGAAACAGCTGAAGGGAAAAATAGGAGTTACAGAGCAGTATACACTGCTTATTGCAATCAGTGTACTTACAACATTACATAAAATGGAATTTACTGCATTTATTCTAAGCAAATTAAAATTCATTGTTTAATCTTTAGTCTGTCGACTGAATGCACCCGTCACTGAAGTGTGTACTTCTGGAATAACCTGAGACCTATGTTCATAATTAAAAACCAGTATAAATTTCTGTGATTTTTTAATATCTACAACTTTGGATGAAGAGGGAATTAGAACATACAGCAGAGCATGTCTTTGTTTCTGCCTGTCATGTTGATTGGTATTTGTCTTCAATCCTACATGGAGATGGTTTCTCTTTTTGAAAAGAACAGAAACATTTTCTGTTGCATTAAAAATCATCAGGTGTCCAGAGCTGCACTAAATAGTCAGTTTTAAAACTGTCTGTGAGGAACAGGTTTGAAAAAAAAACAGAGAGAAAATCAAAGGCATTTTTTATGTTCTTTACCTAAGTGGTGGGTTTTGGTTTTTTTTTGGGGGGGGGGAGGGGGAACTTTTACTTATTTTATTTTTTTTATTTCATATTTATATATGTGTATATTTGAAATTTACCAGAAGGGAAATGTCTGAATTAAGACAGAATAACAATAACCTCCATCCATTTTAGTGAAGGCAGTTGGTTTATTTTCAAGTAGGCATGGAAAGTAGCTCCTCTGCTAGCACAGTATTCATAATTCCACTTTGAACACGCTTAGTTTCTAAGTCCTTTATTATACCATATATTTCTAGCCTTCCTTATGGAAAAAGGGAGAATAGGAGGAAAAAAAATCTCCACAGTTCTCACGTCATTCAACATATATTTTGTTCATATTCCATTTGAGCAGACTTCCTCCAAGTTGTGCATCAGTTATGTGTGTTTCAAGCTTTCCTACCGATGGCAAGAAAAACAGAGAAATTTTTTACCTTGGTTTTCAAAGTAGTGGGGGGTTGTCTTTGAAATGCAGGCTCAACTCCTCTCTTTCTTTGTTTATGGATTATTGTTCCACATGGGAGCAATTTTAACAAGTCCTGATTGGTCTGTAATCCAGAAAGAACTAAACCATGACTTCTACCCTGACTTTTGTTACATTGAAAAAAAAAAATGGTGAACTCACAATAGCCTATCTGTTTTTCAATTGACTGTATTTTTAACAGATTAATTCCTTCTTTTTTTTCTGCCATGGGAAAAGTCACATTGAAAAGCGATTGAGTTTGCATGCTGGAGGACTGACACAGGGTTCTCTGGTGATAACTGATGGGCAGTATCAGCAGCAAGACAAAGGGGGATTATAAAATAAATAAAAAAGGATAAATCAATGCAAAACCAGTTGCAGAAAACCCAAGATTTTAAGTTTGGGCTAATCCCACTCCTGTCAAACCATCAGAGGGTCATAGAAGGGAGAGTCGGAAGGGATTGTGGAACCCACCTCCAAGCTCAGAGAGGACCAGGGCCAGTACTGGAGCAGGGCAGCCAAGGCTTTGCATAACCATGTACTTCAGACCAGATTCAGACATGGACAAATATTCTGAGATCCACAATGGTAACACTGCCTTCTTTACTTTGGTTAATTAAACATATATTTAAAAAAATAAATAAATAAAAGCCCTTGTTACTGACATTTACCAGGTTGTGCTAAATATCATTGCATATTTTCAAGTAGGGAAAAATAAAAAGAAAAAAACTCTCCCCATGGTCTTTCCAACTATAACCATTCTCTCAAAAAAAGAGAAAAAAAGAGAGAACTACTGAATTTCTAGGATTTTCAGGTGATAGATACTCAACTCATCTGTTTTATTAAACTCTGCTGGGGACTAAGAATTTAGCTCTTATTCAGCACTCCATTAGTAATGATTATATTTTTTGCTGCATAATGGTTTATAAACTTTATTGCTGTGCAGGTATTTCAAGTCAGTGTCATCTATCCAGCCAGGAAATCGTGAGGTGTATGGCATAGAATTTATTTCAATTTTGTGCTAATTACTATGTAATAAGAAACTGAAAAATGACATTTAAAAATATTTATAATGTTCTCAGCAATAACTAACAGTATTTTCTTTCAGATTCCACTTATTAGAGTGTTTTCCTTAAAATCTAAGATAGAAAGATCAGCTCTTCTGAGATAGGTGCTTGATTCAACGCAACTAATAATGGAAGATCTTAGAAGTTGGTTGAAATTGTAATGGTGTGCTAAAGAGCATAATGTGAACATAAAGAATTTCAGAGTTCATTTTGAGAGGAACTTCTTATAAAATCTTACATACATGCAGAACTGCCTGTATCCCTTTGCTTTTCCCTCCAATCATAAAACTGAGGCTGCAGAACTTGGAATCCACTTTTACAGGTTTTAAAATATTTTAACAAGGAATAGAGCTAGTTGAATTTGCAATAATGGTGGGGTTTGCATGAATGCAAAAATGTTCTACTATTACTGATTAAAATCTCATTTTATTACTGATTGGTGGTCTGTGGAAATAATTTATTTATTTTCTTCTGAAACTCCTGATATGCCTGTAGCAGAGTGGGCCTGTGGATATTTCACCAGCAGCTCCAGTTTTCTTGGTAGATGACTCAGACAGAAATGCTAGCTGTGTGGTACAGCTGTGGAAGTCAGCTGTGGAAAAATACAGTCAAAGAACATTTTAAGAACCCCAGCTGAAGCAAAAGTGGCTATCAGGGGACCGGTGAAAGGCACTACTGCTATGTTTATTGATACAATTAACATCTGACTTCTGAGACAATCCAATGAGCCACAAATACAACTTGTGCAAAAAACCTGCTCCTTCAGTAAATTGCAAATCCTGTGAGACCATCATTCCATCAGCCACGGCTCCTGTGTTAAACAACCTACCAAGCAAGCAGCCGCAAGAAACCTGAAAGGTGTGTTATGATGCTACATATTAATTTAACAGATTGCTTAATAATCTGTGAATAAACAAAGTTATCAAGCTAATTAGCATTCAGGGAAAAGTTATGCTGCTTGAATCACTGAAATTTTGAGACTGGTTAAAATTGCTTCAGACAAATAAAAATAAATACATTCAAACAACAGTGAATAGTCCAGCAGTCTAGAAAGTCAAAACCCAGGGTTTACTGATTTATGTACATTTCATGCAGCAATTAAAAAAAAAAAAAAGCCAAAAGAGCTCAATTTTTCTAAACTTGTTAGGAAATCAGAGCAACAGAGAGAACTTTGGTGGATATTTTTAAACATCTCTTGTTTTTGTCATCAATGGTTATCACCAATGTAAACTAGCACAGTAGTTTCTGAAAATTCCTTCAAATTCAGACAAATATAGTTAACTGTTCATATATTGTGCCAACATCAGCCTCCATTTGCTCTTCTAGATCCTTACAGGTGTACATGCATAGAACTACAATGGCTCATGTCAAAAAGGGTCTTGGGCTTCTGACCCTCCTTTGTTAGCTACTGTTAGTTAAGTATAATAGCACTGCTGTTTTCTTTTCCAATCCTACCAACATCTCCATTTCAAAGGTTTTGAGGCTCCAAGGTATTATAATAATTGTGTAAGCACATAGAGTAGATAAAAAGTTAATATAAACAGTAAAATTGCTTATAAAATACAGCATAATCTCTACATAGTCTACATAAACTTTTTCTTGAGAAATGCAAATTAATTAATTACATTTATATATTACTTGTCACTTTGTGTAGCCACACAAAAACTGAGTTCAAATTTCTCACTTAACTAAAAAACAACTATAACAATTTTCTGCACTAATATTTAGACATAAACAATTGAAAAGTAGTAATTTCTTGTTTTATGCAGTTATCAGATGCTAAGAAAGTCTGTACCACTGAAAGTGGGTGGTAGGCATGGTCAGAAAGCAGCACACAAGGAAAAGTGAAGGGAACTTTGAGGTCCTTGAGAGAGGAACTCACCTAAGAGCTGTGGAATTATTTTCTTGCATTGAGTAGCCATGCAATGATATTAAAAAACTGTAAATGCAGTGCAATCTTTCTTGTTTTTCTCATATGGGATACTTACTCTCTTCATGTGGTCTGTGGGCAGACAGTCCTACCTCCATGCTCTTCATTCTGTGCTCTTGGGTGTCTCCTGGGATCTCAGCACTGCTACTAAAGCCCCTGTGAAAGGCAATTAAAAAGCAAACCTATTGGCACTAGACTTAGCTTTACTATAAGATGACCCATACCCCTGCTGGAAAAATGAGCAAGGCGCTGAAAACCAAAAGATGCTTATGAAAGATCATATCTCTGGAGGAAAAGAAGTCACCAATAACATTCCCATTTATTTTCTTACTTAAACACTTTCTTATTCTCTAGACACCAGTTAGTTGCATTGCAATATGGATCATATTCCTGCTAGGTTCTTATTTACTTCTATTAATGATGGCTTAGGGTGCTTCTCTTGGTCAGGTGTTCAAAACACACTGACAAAGGAAGCTTGAGAAATTTCCTCCTGACCCTGTTCCAACAAATGACTCCTTTACTAACCCACACTCATGTACGTGCTTTATGCCCCTGTGAGCCATCTGTAAGGGGCACAACTAACAGGATTCCCAACTTTGCTTAAGAGGTGCAATCCCTGGCTGTAACTTGATAATTGTTGCAGTGGTTCATCTCCCTTCCCTTCCCTTCCCTTCCCTTCCCTTCCCTTCCCTTCCCTTCCCTTCCCTTCCCTTCCCTTCCCTTCCCTTCCCTTCCCTTCCCTTCCCTTCCCTTCCCTTCCCTTCCCTTCCCTTCCCTTCCCTTCCCTTCCCTTCCCTTCCCTTCCCTTCCCTTCCCTTCCCTTCCCTTCCCTTCCCTTCCCTTCCCTTCCCTTCCCTTCCCTTCCCTTCCCTTCCCTTCCCTTCCCTTCCCTTCCCTTCCCTTCCCTTCCCTTCCCTTCCCTTCCCACTATTGTAGGCAAATTACATTGCAATAAAAGGTGCTCATATACTGAGATCCCCAGAGTAAATATTTGAGGAAAGAGGACTGCATTTGCAGAGATACACCACAGATTACATATAATTTCCATTCAAAAAGAAAACAAAAGGTTAAATATTTCTTTTTAATGCTTCACAAATTATTAAATTAAATCTTAACATGTGTCTTCCTAAAAGTTACTACATTCCTTCTCATGTTACTTTGGTCATTTAAATCAAGCTATGCTCAGTAAACAGGATAGATCTGCTGTTTCTTTCTGCCTGTCTGGCGTGTGAAGTCTGAAGAGATTTGTCCTGTTGCCTGAAGACAACTAAATTATATTTTTTCACGACTCCTAAAGGAAAGCAAATCTAGTGGAACAACTTCTCAGATTATAACTTCATTTCTGTGAGACATCCTAGGGGAGATATTCCTTCAGGTGTCTGAATTACTCTGTCCAAGGCGCTCAACATGCTCCACACTGCCAATGTGCCCTCAGATCTCACACCTTGTCAAGCACCAGTGATGCCCAGAGAAATGAGAATTAACCCATCATATCTTAGAAATGTCACTGCACCAGGATGCAAGCAGATATGAAGGGAAGGGTGAAAGCATGCAACAAACTATTTGCAAAGATTCCAAGAACTATTTTTTCATGCAACATTTACTCCCCCAAATCATATGTAAAGGCCCAGACTCTACGTTGAAATTTGTCCTTCGAATAAATCTGTATCACTTAAGAAACATGACTACTACAAAACAAATAACTTTTCATTTAACATTTGTGTCAATCTTGTTTTAGCATGATTCCAAGTCATGAAACATACACCAGCCTTGCAGTGTTAGAATGTGCAAAAATATTTTGAAAAATTAAAAAACTGGAAAAGTCTGCTTTTAATGAGACTGGACATCAAAGAGAAACACACAGTTATGTGTAGGGATGCATGCAGTGGAATCTGTTTTCTGAGAGACTGCCATAAGGATCAAGTGCCATCGCTTCTGTTGAGCCAAGTCTCTAATTTAGGCTGCTACTTTTGGGATTGCATCCCTCCAGAAATCCTGTGTCACAGCATTTAAAAGCAGAGATTTATACACAGACTATTTTCAAGTAGTAATAGTGGATCAATCTAGGTCTTCATTTCAGTGTTTCAAAAACATACACACTGGCAGTGCCTAAATGGCACAGCAGAATGCAGAGCTGGTAGTAGAGCAGATGCTACTTCTTACCCTTCAGCTATGCTTCTTTAAATTTTATTAAAACAAAATAAGCTCAGCTAAAAATACATGTTAATATGTCTGCATTAGTTAACAGCCTGCTAGGAATTCTAATTATTACAGAGTTTGTCATGGAGCACTACAGTATGCCCTTTCTTTAAATTTTTAGAGACCACTTAGGGTGCAGATTGTTAGCTGTATAAATATTTGTTGATATTTAAGATGCATAATTCATTTGTTTCCCCCAAAAGCTGTGTAGCCTTTTTTGAAATACTGTTCAAATGATGTTATTTTATTGAAAACTATGCTGCTTAGCCAATTAGGGTTCTTGCAAGAGATGAAAAGTTATGAATTAGGGTAGATGAAGGAAGGTGTATAGGGTAGAAAAATAGGACAGACGAAGAGTTGTGAATTTGGAGATAAAGTTCTGATAATCGCTTTTAAAATTATTCTTGGATATTCACTTAAGCATTGTGACTTTATATTTTTAACCCAGCTTATAAAAGACAAGACACAGGATTTTTAATTGATTAAGGTAAAAGTATCAGTTGCAATGATTATTCATCCAGAATGAGATTTTTACTCATGAGACACAGAGGAATTCCTTATACTTTTCTCTTTTTCCTGTGAAGGTGCTGTAGGAATTCAGGGAGTTATTATTGGTCAGGATTAGATCAGAAACAAGTTAATCATCAAAATTTCCATCTAATTCACAAGGCAGGCACTCTCTGGCTTATGTAGTTCAACATATTTCACAGAAAAAATATGGTCATTAGCTACTGTTGTCTTATAAAGAATATTTCAATTAAAAGTCATAAATAAATTATCATAACTGCAAATCACTCTAAGTATCTCTTATTTAATGCTTGAAGAGTTTTTCTTTTTCTCTCAGCCTGGATTTATCATTCTGTACTCAGTTTATACAGATTAATTCAAAATACCATGAATATGTTGATTTTAATTTTATTCAAGCCCCATCACCCCTTTGACTAGTGCTATTTCCTTATTCTCCTAACCATTACATTTGTTGCTGAGCAGTGATCTTCACTTAGATCAGAGTCACTGTGCCCATGCCCATATCAGCTGGTTTTCTCACGGGGCTCTCTGTGGGTTAGCCTTCTCTCCTGTGGCTGGAAATGTGTAAGATAAAGCCAGTGAAGAGAAAAAAAAACCCTCCACAGAACCCCCTCAAAGCTCCTCAGAATTTGTTCATGTACAGCAGCCTGTATTGTATTTCGATATCCTGTTTTGATGTAAATGTTGCCCGCCAGAAACCTGAGTCTTCAATGTAGAAATAATAGTCTAGCTCTGACTTCTTTGCTTATTTGCTATATTATCATGTGTTCACTCTGATCACTGGCCTCAGTAGCCCTTTCAAGCTAAAAAATTATATTTTCATGTCTTTTCTATTTTCGCTGGAAAATATCAAATAATGACCTTTTAAAAAAATACATTTTAGCATATGTGTTCTCTGCAAGCAGAAACCTTGCAAAAGAACCCAAACCAAAATGGAAAAACATTCCCCCAAAAAACCGGGTTGAATTTACCCAGTTTATTAGCTCTTGGAGATTACTAGTCTTTCTTCTCTTTTGAGTAAAGTTTCATTAACACTTTCTTGCTCCATATTAGTAAAATATGGACCTGATGACTTGCTCCTTTTATGATAAATTGGAAAATTCACCAAAGACAAAAATGGAATGTGACATAAGTAGGGATGAATTACCAAAGGGATGGGGAGAAGAAAAAATATCACCAAATACTCCTCTAATGAAACTTGTCACTTCCTAATGAAAGGAGTTGAAGGAATTTCTCATTAAAAATGTTTCCTCTATGAATGCACATGTGAACTATTATTTAGGGGCAAAAAGCTTCTCCTCTGAATACCACTTCTTATACTCCATGTTTAACTGCAATGTGTTCAGACTCCTTACTATGATTCACCATCACTTGGTTGTTCTCTTTATTATGCTGTTCAGTTTTAATTTCCCCCTCACTGAAACACTCATTCGCTTGATCAATGGTTAGCTAATATTTTTGTCACATTGCTGAGCTCTTCCTTTTTCCTTCTTAATTTTTTCTTGTTTGTTTTTTGTTTTCCTTCTAGTCATGTGCAAAGTTTCGTTTTTTTTCTCTACTTGGTAATTTAACACACCAGGATATTCACAGTTGACATATGAAATTAATAAGGATACTGGTCTGGAGTATCGTACCACATTTTTACCCAAATGATAAAATAATATTGCAAAACAAGAGAAGTACAAGGGAGGGCTTTTTTCTCCAGCTTTGAATTTCTTTAATTTATGTGAAGTGAGTTTCAATGAAATAAAGGTATATGTTCTTTCCTAAATAATTTCAGGCGCATTCTTTGTATAGAATGTGCACTGGTTTATTAGTATGTGGATATGATCACCTAATTATAAAGGCAAATGGAAGTTTGCAACTTGGGAATCGTCTTCCTAGACAGTTCTCAATGAATAGAATTTCTACATACATATTTATGGTAAAATTTTTCACTGAGTTCTTAATTCCCTTTTGTTCTGTGAGAACCTGGATATAAAACTAAGAGATGCTACATTACACTTTCTTGCCTCTTGGCATTTTCCAGGAAATGCAATGTAAAATTTGAGTTGACCTTGCTTTAATTCAGTATAAAAGTATATGCTTGTCAAAGAAATATGACATTGTACTAACAGCCTCTTTCTCTTAAATTGCAGCCTATGTAGTATTTTGCCCTCATGCGGAACAATTGTGTACTGTAGTGTGTAACATACAGAAAAACAAGAATTTAAGAAACTTCAGTATTTTCCATGTGATCATATACATGTAAATGTATAAAATTCCCAGTAAGAGCTTCTGATCTGCCTTCAAAAAAGGTCAGCTAAACGATTTTAAGCTTTATTTTTCTAATGCACTAGCAATTTCTAAGTGCAGCAAGATAACAGGGCTTCATGCCTTCCATTATCAAAAGATTGTGCTTCCCCTGATATAGCAGGGGGCTGATATGGTAATGCCATTTCAAAAACTCGGGCTACACCCTCTTCATGTCACATCATGCCACATGGGCACAGCCTCTCAGGTGGCTCTAGTTTCTGGGCATTTGCATTGCATTTCTCAGTTTGGTGTCGCACACTGTTAAGATCCCAGAGGTAGTCCAACAGGAATACAGGACTTATGGCTATTAACACAACAAAGGCAGCTATGTGACCAAGCCCGTGGTCAAATAAATGTGATCATTTTACTTGACAGTCTCAAAAAAGTTCTTTCATGCTTGTCTGTGAACTGCAGAGCCCAAATAATTAAGATATATGTAATTTGAGAAAACTGGTGGAGTTATTGAGCTGTCAATATCAGCCACATAACCACCTCTCTTCTAGACGGAGGTGTGACCAACCCCAAGAAGCTTATAAAAAGAAAATGTACCTTAGCTGCTGATCAGAACTTGAAGTCTCTTGAAAATCCATATTAGTGCCTAAGTTATTAAGACTTATACTTTTGTCCTTTCTTCATGGAATAGATTCCCCATAGGATTTTCAAAATATAAGAATTGGAGTCGAGGAGAAATTAACACTCTGGAGAGGATAATAACGCTTCCCATCTAGCCTGGAAACAAGGACTCAACTAAAGCCCACCCAGTCAAAGAAATGTACACTCGTACATCTTCATACTAGTGCAAAATGGATCCTCAGCTAGCAGAGACTGTGATGTGGTTTTGCATACTGTTCCTCAGCCAGGAATTATTTCCACAGAATAGTGATTATTTCTGTAGGTAGCAGATGGACCTTGCAATTGAGATTGCTTTCCTGCTCCTCCACCACCACCCCCTTTCTTACTTGTTAACCTAATGAAATTTTCTACTCTTGGAAATCCAGCCTTAATGTACTTTATGTATGGCAAATTTACACGTAGCACCTTTTCCTTAAGGTGCAGCTGGTATTAGAAAGCAAAATATTATTTTTTAGTAAACAAGAAAAGGAAAGAACAGCAGCATAGATTATATCATCCCACAGACCAGTGGTGTCCCTGCTTAAATGTTGAGTAGACCACTAATCTCACACTGAATATTGCAGAAACTGAGATTTAGAAATTATAAGCAGCATGGAAAAACTCAAAAAAAAAAAAAAAGAATAGAATTCCCACTGTAGAAAAAATACCATTGATCAGTAAAATCAAAATTAATAGTCATTTGAAAGTTTAACGGGAGACCAGATTAATCAGACTGGACATCCAAGTAAAAACTTATTAGTGAGATAAGCAGAATTCTGTTATCAAGAGATTAAATACAAGAATTGAGCTGTATTTATTGCCTACAAGAATGTCCAGAAAAAACCACCAGAGCAGAAGAAGATTTTGTGAGAGAACAAAATTACAGCACATTTTTAGGTTTTAAACACTAAAATATTATTTCATAGATTAGTTTAAACCAGAAGAGATCTCTGAAGCCAATTTTGTCCAATCTGCTCCTCAAAGCAGGGCCAACCTAAGCCAGATTTCCTGGAATCTTTTCCAAGTTGGAATTTAATTAAGAGATAGAGATTGCAAAATCTCTCTCTAGAGGTGGCACAACCTCTTTGTGCCACCTTATCCAATGTTTTCTTACCTTTCATCACATATAATTAGAATTTCCCATTCTGCAGCTCCACCTTCACCATTTTTTGTTCTGTTCTATATTTCTGTGTCTGTTTTCATCCACATCATACTGTCTGACTAGACACTTATAAACAACAGCAAGGTCTCCCTTTACCTTTTTGTTCTCCAGATTGAGGAAATCCATTTCTTACAGTCTCTCACAACTAGATCCCAGCCTGTGTTACTGCATGGGATTATTCCCTCTCCATTCCAGAACTGCATACTTTCTCTGTGGTGAAGTTCCTTCTAATCCATATCCCCAGCCTTTTGAGTATCCTCTTAATAACTGACCCTGTCCTGAGCTTATTGAGTGCTCCCCACACTGAGCACTGAGGTGCTCTCTGTCCCACTGCCTAGACCATTACCACTGACTTTAGGCAGAATTGTCTTTAGGAGTGATTCCTGAGAAACACCACTGGCAATCAGCAGTCTTTTGGACTTCATTCGGACTTCATTCTGTTGATCACAACTCCCTGACACAACAATACCCATTCGTGTGAGGTTTATGTATCCTTCTGTTGCATCTAGTGCTGGCCAGTTCTACAGACGTCTCCAAACACAAGAGCATTAACCAGTGACCCAGTATGACCTTCTAAGAAATACTTCTCTGTGGGTCTTTAGCTTTAGTGAGCTATTAAATAGACTTTATAAATAAATGTTTCCCAATCATGGAATGTGCAGAACTATTAAAATTAGTTGAATAAAATGCTGGAGTAAGAAAAATTCTGGTTTCCTTTGTTTACTTCAAGCTACAGTTGGTGTTTAGATTTGGTTTCTTCTTGAAGACTTCTATGAAACCTATTTTCACTGGGAAGATTCAGTTTCTGAGAGTCTTTTTTCTTTTCTTTTTATTCAAAATACTGCAACCAGTCCCTGTCATAATTACATTAGTGTGATTTGCCTTTCTGTCCTTGCTTGCTATTGTACTGCTGTGCAGTTAGCTCCTGACAAATCAAAGACCAGGGTATGAGTATTGCAAATCTGATTTAGAAAGTGTTTACTTCAGGGAAATTTGTACAGTTAGCATAGGGTATTACATTCTAAGCAATGATTCACTCATTGTTCTCAACAAGACAAACGATGAAACTAAAGGCAGTATTTTGATACGCTACCATAAAAAATACAAACCTTCTAAAGAAAAATTAATGGACTTTATTGTTTTATGTAAGAAATAAAAAGATTGATTGGCTATTTCATTACTCTGTCTACTAGTATGACAGCAGCAAGTGGAACATCATCTCAACTATTGTGGTGTCATGATGGAGCAGGTACTTCCTCCCATAGTATCTGCTGCACAATCACGTCAGGTGGGATTTTTGGTATTTGGGGGGTTGGTTGTGGGGTTTTTTTTTGCTTTTTTTTTTTTCCCCAAGTAAGCAGATTGCTAGTATTGAAGTGAATTCAAATTTTCTCAGCATCATTGGCATGAATTATTTTCCTGCCATTAAAGTTTTGCTTCAGTTTCTTTTGGTAATATTTGTTGTTGCTTTTTTTTAATAGCATGCCTAGGATAGTGGGAGTAGAGAGTATAAAAAGTCTTAGCTGGAGTGTCAAATAAGGAAGATTCTACATTGAGAACAGCTTTTCCAAGCTGCAGGCCAGATGGTAGCTTTGGGACTCAGAAGCTGAAAGAAGTAGCTGGAGCTATGTCAAGAGAAATAGTTAAAAAAATAGGAGAAAAAGGAAGCAAAAGAGATTGTCAAGTCAAATCAGCACAAGTAACTATTTGTGCTACCCTTTTATGTATGAATTAATAGATGTATTACTCACATAATAACCTAGCAAACAAATCTAAAGGAGGAACAAGGCAAAAATACAGAATATTTATATAACCCTATACAAATATAATTCATTCTACTCATCTGTGGGATATTGTCAACCCATGATGTCTTAATACAACTTTTGAATTAGAGATTCACACTGCTACTTGTCCAAACCTATGTACACTACATGGACAACCAAATGCCAAGACAGCACCATGCATTGAGAAGCCAGTGTCTTCTCTTTGTGCACCTGGAAACCTCATACCCTGATGTGACTGTACCAATCTGTAGCCTGCACTATACCACCTCCCCTCTGGAACCAAGGGAAGGGCTGGTGCAGTTGTAGCTTCATATTTCAGAGCCATCTTAAAACATACTGAAGGATAATAAAGTGATAAAATAAAAATACCTTCCAGATAATGGAAGTTTTCTTTTTTTCAGACCTGACATTTTCAACCCTACCCATAAAAGGTAACAAGGACTGTTCAGAATAAAGTTCCTTGCTCACATGTGCAACTTCAATTGTGGGGTGATATCTTTCTTACCTTCAGCAGTAGCTAATAGGAGTTAAAACATGACTGCTGTTACTGTGCTGTGCTATCACAAAGGAAAAAGATACATTGATCGCCTTAATTTTTACTGAAAGTAACAAAAAATACTGATATATACATATAGATACACACACACACACACACACACACAGAGAGAGAGAAGAATTTCACAGTCCAAGTCAGATCAATCCAAATGAGGTGTATAGCAAACACTTTGAGTAGCAGGCATTGCAAGCAAGGCGTAACTGAGCACCATTCAAAGATGAATATGTTGTTGCTGCCATGAATTGATCTCAAAATTAGTGACAATTATTTTTCGTTCTTATAGCATATTCTTGCTGGAGGAGACATTCCAGAGTAATAAGTTCTACAACAATTTATGTATTGAGAGAGAAGTGAAGTCTATAAGGCTTATTGAAGTTAACTGTAGCTCTTAGCTAATTGTTTGACACTGAGCTTCTGCCTAAGTGTGTGAGATAAAACAGGTTTATATATAAACTTTCTTTGGATTACAAGAGAGGATAATTTACAGATTTGAGAGGCTAAATTCCTTTCTTATATGTGTAAAACCTTTCATATTTAAACAATGTGTTTCCTATATATAAAACTAGAAGGGGAAATCCCCTTATTGACAGAAGATTGAGGATGACTAGCTGGAGGGGAGTAACAGAATGGATTTTATGAGTCAGATTTTTAAATTTTTTTGAGAGAGCCTAACTGCTTCCATTCTCAAAAGACAAGAACTGTTGCATTTTAAAACATTTGGAAAACAGTTAGGCTTGGAAGGCAGAAAGAGGGGAAGAATTTCACAGCTGAAGAATTTAAAACCATACCTCTCTTTTCTGCAACTTATTGCAGGCTGAGAAGGTGTGTATAAAGAAAGAACTACCATTCTTGAATATTGGGTTTATGATGTGCTGGAGAGGTTGTGGAAGTCTTTAGAGAACATACTGGTATATTTGCTACCTAATAACTTCAACAAGCAATTAATGTCCTTTGAGGAGATATAGTAAAATTCTCAATCAATTTATTTTATAATGGAGTTTAAGAGGTGGTTTCATCATGGTCTACAAGCACTTAAGTGAGGAAAGCCATCTGATGGTAATGACTTTTTAATTCACTGGAAAGTCATAATGTGTTGCAGTGGGTAGAAGCTGATGCTAGATAAACTCAGGCTAGAATTGAGGTACATATACTAAGTAAAGCTAATTAGGCACTGAAAAAGCCTTCTTGGGTGCATGATGGATTCCTCACCACCTGAAGTCTGAAAGTTGAGGTTAGATATCCTTTACTGGAGTTTGTGATAGTTCAAGCAGAAGCCATAATCTTGATACAGGAATTAACATGTGAAGTTCTTTGTAATGAACTTTTCCAGAAATCAGACAGGTATTTTACTGATCTGTTCTGACCTTAAATCCATATAGACTAGGCAAATGTTGAATAATTATTTTTTATGTTATTCAGAAACTCCACAGATGTTTGCAGGTAATAGGAATGAAACCATAGTTTAGTGTAAGTACACTGGTGTACCAGATAAAAGAGGGGACGCATTTCCACCCTTCTGAGCTTGCTTTCCAAAACAGGTTTCTTGATAGTTACCCAGAACACTAAAATGACGTCTGTTCTTGCAATGACTCTCCAAGTTGTAACAGAGATATGAATCTTCACAATGCAGAGGATGCAAGATAGCAATAATCAACATTTATTTTTCACCCTCAATTTTTTTATTGCTGAGTTTGGTCCTGGACACTGGTGCAATGTCTTAGATTGCCATGTTTCCTTTTTCCAAATGAGGCAAAAAATGTTGTGACTGAAAACTTGATTTGAAGCAGAAAGTAGTGACTGAGGTTCTTGTTACAAAGCCAGGATCAGTAACCAGTTTTTTTTTTTTTATTTTTGTTTTCCTAATCTAACCAAATGTAAAAAAATAAAAATTAAAATACTCAGGAGGTTAGTGTTGGAAATGCTGGAGGAATATTCAGTCTCAAACTAAAGACTGAATCAATGGCATTAGAAATCAGAAGTTCTCCTTGCTTTTTATTTGCAGTGTTTGGGTGAAAGAGTGAAAGAGATGTTAGGTCTTTTCTTCCTATGGGAATATTCATCAGAATCCAATCTAACCTTTCTGTTTAAGGATACAGTATAACTGTTTTTTTTTATTTTAGCTCAATAGATAGATTAAAATTCTGCCCATTTAATTTTCTTACGCCTGATTTCTCTCAGAAAGTAGAGAGAGTTAAGATACTTGTCAGCAGATAATAAAAAAGCAATCTTTAGGCTCATTCTGTTGATAAAGGAACTGGTACACCTCAGTTTTTACACATGCTATATAAAATTTTAAAGGACTTCGCCTTTCTTAGCAATTGAATGCTAATTAAGGGTATTGATTCCACTTAATGAGTTGCAAACACTTTTTAAAAGGTCAGACCTGAAGTGGGTTATGTGGAAATGTATAGAACTTTCAATATTTTTATTTCATTTCTATTTAAGTATGCACCTGAAGAACATTTGATGAAATGTTAGGGAGCAATGAATAATGTTCTCCAGCTACATAAATGAGTTGGATTAGAGCTGAAAAGTGTTCTCTGCTATTTGGCCACTATCTCACATTGTATATCCTCAGCTTTTCAATTTATATTAAAAGGGGTTGAGCTGCAGAGCCTGGGCTCATTTAGCATTTCTCCTTCTCCAGCAGTGGCTACAAACAGACTGCAGGAAAAAAGGATGAACATGCAAATTTGATGCTTACACCTAATACTTTCCCATCCTCCAACTATCTTCAGGTGAGGGAATTTCCTGAATCTGTGGTTTAGCTGCTATCTAGTAAATCACAAGACACTTTTCCAAATGCTTCTTTAAAGACCATTTTTTCTTATTTCTTGAAGGTATGTACAGAAGAAACAATCTTTTTTTTGTTTTGTGTAGGTTTGGATGCAAAACAGCATTTCTTGTCAATAAATATAATTGTGAACAGTCTAAATGCAAAACAGTATGCATAAGGAGTAAAAAGAACTCACAAGTGTTTTAAAAGGTTGAAACACCATGGTTATGAAAAACACGGAAAGGAAAATCTCACTTGGAGTTAAAAAGATGTGAAAGTTCTGACTGAAAATATTTATTAGGAATTTTTACATATATCGACTGAAAAGTGGAGAGATATATGTAAGTGGAGAGATACATATCTGGCCCATTATGAGACCTTTCAAAGAAAACCCATAAAGATCATGTTCTCAAAGTGTCTATTCATCAGAATCATTATTAAATATGACAGTAAAAATGTATTTAATTTAATTAGCTATATATTTTTATCAAGAATTCAGTTGCAGTGAACTCTAGTTCCTTGCTTCTCTCAAATATTGTGAGAAAGTTCAACTTCAGTGACACAGTTCTGTACATTCAGCATGACAGCTGGTACTGGGAAATGCCCCGTGCTCATTCTGGAAGAATTTGGACAGAGCAGAGAAAGGATTTTCATATCTGATTTTAAACAGCTACTATCTGAGCTAGTTAACCAGACTCCAGTTATAATCAAAAATGAGAAACTAGGGGTTTTAGGCTGAAAAAACATATCATCTTGAAGAAAAAGTCTAAAAGAGACAGATGTCTCATAATGTAGCAGTGCTGTTCACTCTTCCTGACTGGAAAAGGGAGCCTAGGGTGACTGGCTCAGATGCAGATGTCCAAGTTAGGTGTGATGAATCTCTCTCTAGGGTTTCTCCTGTCCCTCCTTGTTAACTGGAAAAATAATCTTTCTTCAGATTGAAAACTTTGGAAATAAGTCTTGCAGGAAACCAAATATCTTTATGGCTTTAAAGCATTATAAACCTTTTGCCATTTCAAGCATTTGTGAGCAGCGACCAAAGAACATTTGAGCTGGAAGCCAGCACTACTGTGTACTTTTGCACTGTTGTCCTACTCAAGTATCCTGAGTTCTTTCTCTTGACTTCAGTAATCTCATTTTGTAGTAATGGTCTTTTCTTCTTTTCTCCTTTTCAATGCTTGGTTGTTAAAAAACAAAAATATGCCCAGAGACAGAAGTAAAATTGCTGAACTTTTCTTAAATCAATTCAGTCCAGTTTCCACTGTGTTCATCCTTCTACTGATATTTTCAAATACTTAAAAATAAAATCTTCATGTTGCCATTTCTTCCAAGTTAAGACTTGGTGTCTTGGACTAATTTTGATACAAATATAAACTCCAGGTCTATCTACAAAAATATAATACAGAAATTAACAACAAAAATCTTATTCACTGTAGGACTTTGGATTTCATTTTGTAAATATGTAGCACCTAAGAAGCTTGCTTTCGTTTTCTTTGCAGCATGACTGACAGATTTCTAAAAATTGTAAACCAGAAACTAGCTGCCACTAAAGAAATTTTATGAATGAATTAGTGTTAACTGACACTAGCAGTGCCAGTTAGCAATACATAAATGAATCATTACAGTGACCAGATACATCACCAGGTACAGTTTGTCAGTCTCTCTCTTACCGTAAAATCTACACAGCATTCACAAGAATATCTGAGCTGCTGACAAGGAGCTCAAGACTTTCTGTTTAAATCACAGATGAATTCTGGAAAGGAATACATGACTCATCACATTACTAGATAACAGAATTTGAACCGTGTTCTATGAAACTCCAAGGAGAAAATTGATTTTTGCATAAAAAAACCAAAAACAACAGTGAGAGGGTTGCAGAGAGTACAAGTGTGTTGTCCTTCATCTTTCCAAAGATCACACTTCTTTGGATATTCATGTGGATGTGTGAATGCAAGTAGGTGTTCATTCTGTAGAATTGTCCAGTCCCTTTTTTTTTTTTTCTTCAGCTTTCATCAGAAGTTATCTTCCATGTAGTGTTAACTCGAGGAGCATCATCTTTAACCTGGGCTTTGATCACACATAGAGATCTGACTACCTAGACCAGTAGGTGGAGTGTGGTTTGACATTTCAGTGTAGGGGTGCTGAAAAAGGTGATGCAGTGATGGTTCAAGTGCTGAGCGCTGCTTTACACAGCTACCCTGCTGTTAAAGTGGTATTTTGCAAAATAATTGTAACTTGATAGGAATGTAGGCCGCTCTGAAAAATCAGTGAGGATGCCAGCAAGAGACCAATTTTATGTTGTCTGTATGTTTGAAGCAGGTGTTTATTTGCAAGAGAATTGACTGACAATTACTCATAAAAAGATCCTCTTTGGGGGACAGTTAGAAAAGCTAGCAAAACTTAGTCTTCTAGTCTGGATTACTGTCTGGAGGATCCTTTCCCTGAACTGACTATAATGGAAGCCTGGGGAAATTATTCTTAGGTTGTCCATGACTTGAGTTAGCCTTTGTGTGAGTATATCCTTCTATGACATATACCAAAGTAAAATGTGTAAATGCTTACTATAGTCTTTAAACTGACTGCTCCTTCACATCCCACTTAAAGTAACACATAGGCAAAATCGATGTAAATATAAATTAGTTTTGAAGTACACGGAGTTCCAACAGTCCCTTTGTCATCCACAAAATCTGAAGAGGAATCAAAATGTGGGTGACCTGCCTCCCTCAGGTAACTTGAATGACAAGAGATAGTTGTAAGAAAGAGGGGAATTCAAGGCTAGGTTTTCATTTCATCACATTACATCTTTCATGCTGTGCTCCTAGCCTATCTTCCTTTTATCCATCTCCTGTATGTGTGATTTAATAGCAAGATGGATTGGACAAATTAGAGGCCTGAGAAGGTGCAGTAGAATCCTATGAGTGTATATATACACAAATACTCATTTTTTACACTTATATACAAACTCCCTCAACAAGGGAGTATTCTGGCATTCCAGAGATATTGCAGGGTGCACCCCAGCCATTTACATGGTGGTGTGTAATCTGATGCAAGACCTCTGAGGCATGTCCTTTAGGAATTGACATGCTCTTTGGAATCTAAAGGTGAGATGCTTCACCCTATTATGTAAGTGGCAGAGGCCACTTGTTATGTATCTGGTAGAGGCCAGTGTTCTGTGGCAACTAGGCTGAGACAACTGAGCTGCCTTTTAGACTCTCTGAAGTCATATGTTGTTGACTTTCTAATTTAAGAAAAATCTCCATAGAATTTACATTTCCTGACTCTAAATTGACTTCCACTCAAAATCACGTTTCCAAGCAGCTACATATCCTAGCAAACCATACAACCATAAAAAATCATAGGATGGTTTGGTTGAAAGGGACCTTGAAAGTCATATAGTTCCAGCCTCTCCACTGTGTTTCTTTTTGCAATGATATTACAGTGCAGATGTATCTTTCCTTGTAGTCCTGCTTTACCTTCTATTCTTGTCCACGTGTCAAAACGTCTTCAGTTCTGCAGTGTAAATCCTGAGAATTCAGTGCAAAATAGTCAATAAACAAGATCCATAAAACAAATATTTAGGTTTCTTATGGCTATATTGCTGCAACTATTGAAATTCATGGCAAAGCAGGATTTTATTGCTTAGTTATGACTCAAAAATCACTTTTGCCCCATCAGATTCCAGTTGGCTACACTAGTTTTTACTTTAGGCTGTTGGTACAAATCACCACTTTCTATGAAGGTCAGAGGTACTATTTTAGGAGAATGAATTTGTATTCTTTTGTGACTGATTGCCATAGATAATGGAAAATGGCAACTGGTTTTGTTCTTTGTGAGATATGTCTGTAAGTAATTATTAAGAAAGACTAGAACTTTCTATGGCTGATTGTCTCTTCTTTTAAAACTATAAATAAAACCGAGAGCAATTAGGGCTAAAGGACAATCTGGATGTAATTTGTGTTCAATGCCTAACACAGCAGGACTCTAATTCAAATGGTGTTATATGCCATGATATGATATTTCCAGAGTTCTGTGATTCTCAGATTTGAGCCTGAAAAAGCTCAAACGCTATAAAAAGTTATTTCTAACAAAGTGAATTTCTGGAAATGTTGGAATTACATGAATCTATTCTTTTGCGATATCTGGCACAGGTCCCCACATGCAAGGCTTTCCCAAAGCTCTGGCAAACACATTTTTGACATATCTTCATCCCAAGAAAAATCCTATCTACAATAATGCTGGCCCAACAATAAAATATATCATAAATACAAGGTCTAAGGGACAAAAGTAATGTATTTAGAAGTTGATTCTTTTGAAAAAAAAAAGCTTTTAGAATGGCAAGAAAAGTAAACTATAAAGCGGTAGAACACCCTCTAGCAACAGTGGAAACACTAACAAGGATTATTTATCATAAATAAAAGACATTCAAAATGGCATGGCAGAGCACAATAGCCTCTAGTTGTGCAGGGACTGGGCTACATAATCCATATTGGAGACAAATGGTATCTTATAAAGCTCATGACATGTTAAATGCTCAGTTCTGAACTGCAACATGCCTGAAGTTTTTTAATTAGAAATGCAGCTGTGTCAATTAGATACAGCATATAGTACTTATACATTCTAGTAGTACAACTGGGGGAAAAATACCTGCAAAAAATAAGATTGTCTGTGTGAAAATTAAGCTAGCTTATAACTCACGTGCATGTGTGGCCTGCAGTTTATTTCAGCTTAAAAGGCAGAAGAAAAAAAAAACAAAACAACCCAAAACCTTTCAGATATTCTTTCATGCTTAACTACTCTGCAATCACTTTCTTTATTCACTCAGCATTCAGATTACTTAGTACTCTTCATAGCTTGTTTAGGTAATTTTTATATAATCATATAAAGCAAACAAAAACATTTCCAGTTTGGTTAGTCTGTTGTTTTGGTCCAGTAGTGAAACTGTGTATTTAGATCTTTATTCAAACTCTCTCACCAGAAAGGTAAAATACTTTCAATAAGTCATTTGGGATTGCTGAAACCTGTGTTTGTTGTGACTAATTTCTGCAAGCACAGAAGCAGGTCAGTTAGCTCAGCTGCCTCATAAAGCTTCAGGTGTTCCAACATACAGGATGAGGTATATCCCTAATGTCCCATTTTTTCCCCATCATCCAGTTATTGCCCTGACTCCTGCTCCTCAGTGCCACCATGTGTGTACTCCATAATGCTGTGTTACAGTCTGGGATGGCTGTCCATTGATGTCAACACCATGGAGCAGCTGCAGACATCACCATAAAATACCCCAAAAAACCCAAACAAAACAAACAATCTAAAAATTACTCTACTTAGGACTTTTCTTGATGAGCAGCACAGATGTCATGTTAGACATGTCATTCTGCTTATCCAGAGAAGGGCAAGAGAGATGCAGAAGGGTCTGGAGCACAACACTTATGAAGAGAGGCTGAGGGAACTGGGGCCATTTAGTCTGGAGAAAAGGAGGCTCAGGAGCCTTCTCACTCTCTACAAGTATCTGAAAGTAGGGTGCAGTGAGGTGCAGGTTGATCACCCAAGTAAAAAGCAATAAGACAGGAGCAAGTGTTCACAGGTTGTGCCAGGGGAGGTTTAAATCAGATATTAAGAAAATTTCTGCCTCAGAAGGGTTTATATATCCTTGGCCAGATTTCTGCCTTCTTCAGATCTGCTAACTGAGTACTCTGACAGCTGCAGTGCCTCACCAATTCTATTCCAGAAAGAAATAGAGGAAAAAAATCCACATACCTCTCTTCCTAACTACTGACTGGATGGAGATGCTGCTCAGATCTGCCAATGGTGATGATCTGAGGCAGGGCTGGTATGCTGTCTCTAATTTATTTTGGCCATCTGCTTTTCCTCCTTCTAATTGGTGCATGTTAAGAGAGAAAATATTCTTAAAGAGCATTTAAGATGAGGATGCTCCTGGACTCACTAAAAACAGATTGAAATGTAGTATTTGTTTTTTATTGGGCAGATCGGTCTGTATCTCAGCAACCATTTCATATTTGGCAAGACTATTCCTTTTACATAAAGTGATTACATGTACTAAGGTTGTTATTGGTATGAAGGATGCATTAGTAAAAGTGAGAAAAGATCTTTTTTAGCAGGTTCTGCACACTTGTAAAATATTTATGTTGTAGCCTGCATATACTGCATTTTTTCTGTAAACATTGAGCATTATGTGTCTTACTAATGCTCAGGAGATGAAAAGTGTATTTAAATTGGGGTCCTGAACAGGGATTTGTGGGCTCTGATCCTTCACTATGAAACAACAACTTTAAGGTTCGTCCATTGACTTCTCTCATTATCTCAGGGGAGGCCTTGGGAAAGGTGCATGAAGTTTAATCTGCAGTATTTTCTGACCCTAATACCATGGGTTTGTTCACGGGGAGTTAATTTTATTAAAGCCTGAACTCTCATCTAAGAAAATTTCACAACCATGAAGAAGCCTGCCTTCTGAGCCACTGCCACTTTGCAGATTGCAGGAGTGGGAGACAGCTAAACATTTTTCAAAATAAAAATAGACAATGTGATTCTTGTTTCCCCGGCACCTTCTGGGTGGGATTCATGTTTTCTATGTTGGCCAGCTGGCAGAGCAGGCTGAACTGACCATCTAAACAAACTGTGTGAAAAGAGGAACATCCACACTGGTGACTTGGTTTGCTCTCAGAGGTACTTCTCTTTCTCTACCAGCTTCAGACAAGAGTCTAATAACTACCTTAGACTAAGCTTCAAGGAGGTGAAGCAGAGCAACACAAATTATACTTTCAAACAGATTTTTTTTCTCTAGCAAGACTGACATTGGATTTTCAAGTAGCACCAGAAAAACCTCTTCATTCAAGAAGATCAACACAATTTAGTTTTTATTCATTTTGTATCATGAATATGCTTTTTTATAATATAGAGTAATAAGCCTTTTTTGATTAATGGTTAATTTAATGATTAAGACCTGCCAGTATTTGCTATATTGTTTTCAAATGTCATTTTCCCCAATAGTAATCTTAGTTAAAATGCCTTGTAATAATAGTTACACTGTCCTAGTAGATATGATATGAAATTTCAATAGCATACAGTATTTCTCACTCAGACTGTATTTGCATTTCTTTTTTACAATATTCTTCAAAGAATTATGGTTTGTCTTTATCATTTTACAGGACACTGGTAATAATATATGGATTCTGTTGGAGATAGAGTATCGTACAAGTATTGCATGAAGTATTTACCTAGCAAAAGACTTGCTGGTAAGTCATTGTATTCTTTCTTCTCTTTTATTTCAGGTCCAACAATGTGAAGGAAGGTTTATAATCCTGTTCAATTGGATTTTCACTAACTAAAAAAAAAAAAAATAACACCAAAACAAAACAAAAAAAAAAAACCAGACAAAAACAAATTAAATAATTAAATTGTATATTTTAAATATTTACAATTCCCTTTCCCAAATAGCTTCAATACTACTATATCCTATTCCCTCCCTCCCTTAGAAAAACATTTTCTGTTTCCACTTTGTGCTATTATGTATCATGAGGCATTGTAGGATTTTTATCTACAGGTACTCCCGCATCAGAAATGTCTAAAGTTCAGTTCACAGGTTAATGCAAGAGTCATTAAACTTCTTGCTATTTTTTTAATCCTTTTTTTCTCTTCTGGGTTGATTTTTTTATTTTATGGATTGGTCTTGTTTTATTTACTGTAGATATTGTGCTTTTGCTTTGATTTTGATGCTAAAGAGTGTTTGCAGGGCTAGAAACATCAGTCCAGTTTTTATTTGTAGCTGATTAATATACGTCAGGTACTAAAGAAAATCACACATTTAAAAGATTAGTTTTAAGGTCACAGTGATTAGTTTTAAAATCACAGAAGCTATAGTCCTATTGGTACCTCTGGTTTATTGTATGATGCTGAGTGAGTAATTTCTGAAGAGCAGGAACTGTGTATGTGTGGGGAGATACAGTAATGCATGTACAGTAGTGTATGAACTGAATTATTCTTCTTTAGATAATTGGAGAGATCACCAGGTAGCTGTTAAGAGTGACTAAACTTCACTAGGCCTGATAAAACCTATTGCTTCTTAAAATATTAACAAAAATGAATAATACAAAATATATTTTTTTGTTTCAAATGAAGTTGCTTTAACTCTTGCATTTTCAATATTGTTTGCAATGCTGATACTTCCATCCATTGGGTGTAAGAGCTGCATTTGAAATGCTGTTAATGCTGGGATTTTGTATCAAAAATGTGGAAAAGAGGCCAAAGTTGAAATCACCATGTTTGGATTGTTAGGTTGCTGTATAAAGATACACGTTCTAGAGACTGATGAAATACAAAGGACATTTTATTTGTTGTTAGCCACAGTGACTGAAATACTTGACACTTTGAAATGTGTTGAGCTGGTCTCCTCTGTTAAGTCTTTATCAGGAAGAAAGAAAATATCTGGGAAAAGTATTAGTGTTGTATTTTCATACCTTACCTGGATATGTACCAGGAGGAGGGGATCAAAATATGTCCTTGGCAGAAGGGGGATTGTTTCTACAAATAGTGTTCAAAACTCATCTGAACAATTCCAAAGCAACCTCATCCACTTAGACTTGCTTTTGAAGTAAGGGTGAACTAGATATCCAGAGGTCCCTTCCGACCAAAACTTATTCTAACATTCTGGGGGTTCTGCATCATTGGGTGAGATGTGTGGTGATCAGAGAACTGTTTTATGATATACACACACCAAAGTACTTTACTTAAACTTCAAGAGAAATTTCATTATTTAATATTCAATGGATGAGAGCAACCGGACTCTAAAGATGCTGAGGGAAGTTGGGGAGCCAGTGAAGGGGAAGTGGGATTTCTTTAGTAAGGTTAGGATCCAGCTGCGGGAGATAATTAGGTACCTAATACCATAGATGTGCACATAATTTGTCCTGTGGTTTTAAAATTTTATTTTAAATGTTTTTGTTTTAAAGTATGACTTGCTCTCAGTAGTCTGTATGATCACTGAGTGCTTTGATTGCTGGAGAGCACAGATTTCTACATGCTGAGCAAAACTTAAGCTCACTTGGGGAATCAGGACTGATTTTACAGAAGGAACTCTGTCCAGTCTCCCTAGTGAGGGCCAGAAAACACCACAGGGGAATATGAGTGAAGAATACTATATTTCTGTAAAAAGGAAAATTGTCATTTTGCAGTGTGGATAAAAGAACAGTCTGCAAAATGCAAAATTAACCACCTGCTATGCTCTGTTCGGTATTGATACAACCTCAGGAATATCTATGATGGAACACTTTAAAAAAAAAAGCTATGGGCCAGCTGGACACAGGCCACTGAGGAAAAACAAGGATGAGTATGCAAGGTTCATGAGCAAGAATGAAAAGAAAGGTGGAATTGCTTGAGCTGATTTACAGTGATGAGCTTAAAATAAATGATAGGCTTTTCAAAAAAGAAATAAATGCTTTATTCTCTCCATTAAATTCACACTGGAGAGAGAAAAATGTCGGGAAATTAAATTGAACGCAATTCAGGGTGGGTAATAGCAGAGAGCTTAGACAGATTTGGAAAATACAGTGCTGGAATACACTGCTTGGATGTATTTTGGATGGTTTTCAGAACAGGTTGGAGAGTCTTCAGTCAGATATAACTAATCCTCATTGGGATATAGGATTATCTAGTCCATCTCCTGCAGTCTTTCCCAGCCCTTCTTGTTTCTAGTACACTGTCCCTGAATCCAGAGCAAAAATTACCAGATGATCTTGCTCAAGGAAACAGTTGTGTAGAAAGGGTGGAGGGGGAAGGGAGGCTGTGGATAAAGTCACCTCTCTCCTGTACATTATAGTTGCCAACAAATGCAACCTTCACCTGGTGAAATCTGTACTGTCTATCTCAGGAGTGAACAACATCAACTTGGGCTTGTTGGAAGCTGAATCCCTTACAGGAGAGTCTCATTTACAATCATCTCAAACTGCATTCTCAATGTGTTGAAAAGCATAAAGAAAATATCTCTTTGCCCCTTTTGCTTTAAAAGGGTGTGGCTTAGATACCCTATCTGAAACCAACAGCCCTTATATTCCATACATGATCATATCACATTGACATATCTACTGATTAAAGTCATAGATTGATGCTTTTAGCAGCAACCAAAGCCATATTGGGAATCTGAAGGCTTCTAAACACACCAGAAAACAGCTGTGATGGACATACACAGCAACTGTACCACATGCATGGGCAGAATATAATTTTGGAAGCACAAGAAATCAGCACTGTGTCTGGAAATGAAATTATTATTAACTCAATTGATAATTACAAGAAGTGACAGCTCTATTTCCAAACAGTAGGAATCATAATCCTTTTAGCAAATAATTATGATGTTTATATGCCTTACAATTAAGTGCATGAATTGGAAGATGAGACACTTCTCTGTATATCTGAACTGTGTAAAAATATAAGTAGTTGTAACAGTTCTTTTCTGTGTAACTAGTAGAATCTGAACTCTTATGAAAAGGGCTTTTTAGAACTGAGCTCTAGCTTTTCCTATTTTGTGCTCTTGTACTTTACCAGCTTGAATAATATCACTTAGAGCTGCTGCTATACAGTCACCTTTTAATTTTCTGCTTCTCATGCCTTAACGTATTCATAAATTTGGGTGTAGACTGTTCTGCTGGATTGTTTGAATAAGAAAAAAATCAATTCAAGATGAAACCAAGAGTTCTGTTTGTCTGCAAAAATTTCTGGCCTTAACACCCTTGATACTCATCTGGCGCAGGTGTTCTACTATGTAATTGTTGGAAACAGCTTGAAATAAAACATAAAAATAGGACTGGCAATCTCAAAAATATTGCCATTGCATTAGGTAAAGGCAGCTGTAAGATTGCACAAGTATCATCTTCCAGGCATTCACTCTCTGATGACCAAAACAGTAGCAATAGTATAGGAAAAGATATTAAAATTGCTAATATCCACTCAAAAACCTTTTCTTGAGTTGCAAATTATTGTAGAGTCAAGTTAGAAGAGCAGATATTCATGCTGCATAAATCATAGGCAGCCACACCCAAAGAAATTCCAGGACTGAATCCATTGATCAAAAATGTTTTCATCCTTTACATTTCCTTATGGGTTAAATAACAATAAACATTGAAGGGAGAGACTCCAGCTGCAGCTGGAGAATTTAGAATAAATAGTTAAATACAACCCACAGCAAAGTCTGGGAGGTTTCTCCAATACTTGAATACAGCAAGATGGTTCCTATTTTATAGGAGACCCCAGGTCAAGGAGAAGTAATCAATCCTGCTTTTGATGGAGAAAACCTTGTCGTTTATCCCTGGAAATATTTAAAAATGCAGTTTTACTTAAGAAAATTGTATTCATCATCATTGCTGGTTTTCTGACATTTATGGACATTTTCTGTCTGGCAATGAACAGTCTCTTTCTCTAGTCCTAAATCACCTAAAAAAGTCAATTGTTATGTGAAAATTTGTTTGGAATTTGACTCTTCACAGCCCTCTCAGCACCACTGCATTTGTTTAGATCTTATGAAACCCCTACATGAGTACTGCATCCAGTTCTGGGGTTCCCAGCCCAGGAAGGATGTTGACTTGTTAGAATGAGTCCAGAGAAGGGCCACCAAGATGATTAGAAGAAGGGCTAAGAGAATCAGGATTGTTCAGCATGGAAAAGAAAAGGCTTGGGGTTGACCTTATTCAGGCCTTTTAGGTACCTAAAGGGAGCCTAAGAGAAAGATGGAGAGGGATTTTTGCAAGAGCATGTTGGACAAGGGGAAATGGGTTCAAACTGAGAGAGGGTAGGTTAGATTAGAAATTGTGAAGAAACTCTTCCTTTCAAGGGTGGTGAGGCACTGCCACAGTTTGCCCAGAGAAGTTGTGGGTCCCCCACCCTGGAAGTGCTCCAGGATAGTCTGGATGGAGCTCTGAGCAGCCTGGTAAAGCATAAGGTGTCTCTTCCTATTGCAGGGGAGCTGGAAAAAGATGATTTTTAAAGATCCCTTCCAACACAGGCCATTTAATGGTTCTATGATTTTAAACTGTGTTCAGGCAGATAAAGTGTGCTGACAGAATCAATGCTGGGATTCAAAACTGAGCAGTAAGATGGTTCAGTAATAGAGTTTTACCTTTTCTTCCAAAGACATGTTTCTTGTACCTTCTGCCTTATACCATCTTCATGGTTAATTGCAAAAATCCAGATAAAGAATGGCTTTTAATTCAACATGTAGAAAATTGGGCTTTTATATATTTTAATGGAATATTTTTGGGCAAGTAATACTGAAGCTAACTGTACTTGGATGTGCGTTATTTTTTTTAAAAGTCTGACTTTTGTTGATCTTAGTCACGCTACTCTTGTTAGCCTGAGATGATAGGTGTATGGTGCAATTACAGAATGCTTGGTATTTTAAGGGTGTGTTTTAATTTGTGTTTTTGCCTTCTTGGAAAGAAATCGTTCATTCTGCTGAAAGTAATACAGCCATTAACCTGACCAGAGAGTCTGGGAAGCCATATGTAAGGTGATAGTCAGTAAATTTCTTGCCTCTCTTAAAAAAAAAGTGGCCAGTTTTTCCCAGAGTTGCAAGAAATTGGAACATTCCTTAGAGGAGAAGTGAAATAACACAGGTTTTGGGTGTCTGCTTAGTGTTTTGCCTGTTTCAACCCTGTAGGAAGAAAAGGTGACCAAAGGAAAAGTGATTGCATTGCACAGTGGTTCACATTTATGCAAATGTTCAGAAGAAACTCTGACTTCTCAGAATTCATGCAAGATCACATTGGTTTAATACAATTTTATTGAGCATAGTCTACAGCTTGGTAATCTGAGAAGCAGAAGATTTCAGTCAATTCGCACGCCTTCTCCATCTTCTTCACCTCCTCCTGGACGTGCTCTATCCAGAATGGGGGCGAGGAAACAAAACATAACAGAAACCCACTTCAGATTAGATTTGATCTTCCAGGGAAGAGATATAAAGTGGTGGACTTAAAACAGAAAGTCAAAAGAATTTGCAGAAACTTACAAAAGAGAGTAAACTGGGTTAGTGGTGTGTTGTTTTCATGTGTTATTCCTGAAGTCAGTAGGTATTAGCTAAGATTTTAAGTTAGTTTGTAAGTAAGGATGGCTCACTCTCACAGGACATCTGTTTCTGAAATTAAAAAGCCAACAACTGCATGATTGCACAGATAGCAAACTTCATTTAATAGAGATCCACGATTCAAAGAGATATGTGACTAAAAATCTTCTAGGGAACACAAAGCAATTAATAGTTGGAACTTTTTATAGCACCTTTTATCCAAGAATCTCAAAACACTTTACTGGCTTTAATTAGGCCTCACACTATGCAGTATCTGCCTGGAACAGAGAAATGTTATTTTTTAATTCTGCATATAGAGGAGCATGTGACACAGAGGTTAAATGACTTGACAATGATCATGTAGAAGCAAATAGTAATGATAGGAATAAATCCCAAACCTCCTGCCTTTCAATCCCATGTTCTATCCATTTGCTAAGTTTCTATCCTCTGCATTAAACTCAAGGGTTTTTTCTTATCTGTTCTGTAACATGTGTGATTTTGACTACAGGATCAAAGCCCAGGCAATTAGAAAGACATTCACCCTTTCCAGAAAGAAAAGAAAAAAAAATTGAAAAATCAGTGTTAAGACCACTTTCTGCTCTCAGGTAGAGGAGAAACACTTTTTAAAGACTATTTTTTTTAAAGACTATTTACTGCATTGAGAGCTGTGAAAGACATGGAAGAGCACACTCCAGAGGTAAACACGTTGTCTTTGGAGATAATGAATAAGGGTTTGTGTTTCTGCCTAAGAGGAAGAATAGGTTGGGTTGAGCTTTTTTTTGCTGATAATATAAAATGTGAAGAATGCTGCCCGCAGTATGCTCAGGAATTCAGTGTCAGAAAAAAAATCAATCTGAAGCCTATGAAGGAGATAATCTCCTGGGGAAAGATAATAAGGAATCATCTCATGCAGGTATAGTCCCTGTAGCTGGGAAGTCTATACTCATGCAAACTCTTAAATGCTAGTCCTTGGCAGGAAGCAGGGGGAAAGAAGGTCAATATGCTTAAATTAGCAGATAATAGAGATAATTCTGCTGTTGTGTTTCTAATAGCAACTTGAATTAGGCTATTGGATTGATAATATGATTTGTTTCTTGTAGTTTAAAGTACATTTTGAAAATGGTAGGAGAAGGGAAACAAGCAAAATAACCAGGCTAACTCTAGGAGCCTGAATAAAATCTGTGCTGCTTTCACAGCAACCTAATTTAAAGAGACTGAGTTTTTACTTGTATAATTGGTTACTTGTCAGATGCTGATAATGCTAACTAGTAAGAGAGAAAGAACCCAGTTCAGCCCTTATATAGACAAAATCAGGCAGTTCATAAAAACTTGATTCATTTGCCTTACTAGAACATGTCTAGTCTTATCTTTACATCAGAGCTTGGAAGTGTGAATCCATTGCTTTTTTTCCTTTAACTGACTCTCATTAATTTCACCACATAAGCCACACTAAACGCTAGAGCTGGCCAACAAGTGCAAATATTTCTTTACCATTTTTCAGCACCAGGAGATCCTAGAAGTTCATGGGAAGAAATGTTCAATCAAGTTTAGAATAAATAAAGCAATGCTTCCATTGATTAAAGTGTCCACCATCCAAGTGATCCCAAGAACAATTATACAGTCAGGTTACAATAATGTTTCCCAGGCAAAACAAGCCTATGCATCCTCATTTCAGAGGTGATGCTGTGAATTAATTCACAAGGGTTTGTTTCCACCGGTTATTTGCCAAATGTTCCTTGGAAATAAGCTAAAATACCAAAGGTACAGGTTAGGAAATTCAAAACTGCTTGCATTGCACTTAGACACAGGAAAAGATGGCACTGAAGTGCTTTCACTGTTCACACTTCACAAAATCTGCCACACATAGACTTGACTTTTAAATAAATAACCAGTCTTTGCAGTTCTCATCACAGATTCTAAAGAGGCAGATGCAGCCATTGCAAATGATTTTGCTCTGTGTTACATTTGTCAAAAGCTGTCAGAATGTAGTAAAAAGGTGTTTGTACAGAGTAATATGCTGCTTGAACTCCTGTATGTCTCCGAGGCTGGAGATTTTAGGTTGCTGATTTGTAAGAAGTAAAGAGTTCCAAAAGAGCCTGGCTTTTTTTTTCCTGGCTTTACTAATTTATATATGGTTCACTTCTACATATTTACATGTCTGCAAATTACAGTCAACACTCAAGCCTGAAAAAGGAATTGAATTAGATAGGAAAAGACCAATCTCCTTCACACTGAGCTACAGTTGTGTAGTTAGTAGGAATTGTGTACAATATAATCATTATTTTACCCATAATTTTGTATGCCTTTAATCATGTCTAAAATACCTTTGTTTAAAAATGAAGTTTGTGTCAAGGTTGGAGAGAAAGAGGAGGATTTGGACATATGCTCCAAATAACAAAGTTTACAAAAAAATTTCATACACACATACAAATGTGGGATTCTACTATCTTTTACACTGTCTCTATTCCATTAATAAAGCTCACCTGACCATAAGAAAAAAAAATCAGAACCAGATCAAGGCTATTGTGTTCTATATAATGCACCAATTTAAGGTAAACATTTAAAAAAATCAGTATATTATATATTTTCATGCATATCAGGAAATACTCTATTTATCTGGAAAACAGACAAGAAAGTTACATCCAACTGGTGAACAGGTACATGTTGGTCCTGTTGCTGACTAAATGAATTTTGGACCCAGCATCATATTACAATATTAATTAATTCTAGTTTTGTTTGAATATTATTAGCTGAAAATTATTTAAGAGAACCGTGAGGCAGTGGCAGGCAAACATAGAAAAAAGAAAGCAGGAAGAAAGAGAGTTGTTGAAGAAAGAGAGTTGTTACTATTACTTTTGGCAAGCTTGTTTACTTACATTCATAAACATACTAAATAAGGAATGAACTGGTGACAGAAAATGATACCTTCAAGACCATATATGAACCAGTCTTCATTAGTGTGAAAAGTGTTAAATATGTACCAATTCTTGAAACTAGTATTTCTTATGTTTTATGAGATGAAATATAAAAATGAAGAGGAGCTGAACCTGCTAACACAAATTTTTCCCTTTTTAAAATTTGGAGCACAGGGAGAAAATTGCATTTGTCTTTTGATAACCTCCAAAGACACTACTTGATTGTCCTAATTTTTCTGAGAAAACCTTGACCATGTTGCAGGGGCAGAAAGGCCTCAAGAGTCCCTGAACCGCAAATTACTAGAGATTAGCAGTTAACTGGGGGGTGAGTTCAAAATATTGGATGGATCTGCTCTATTTTTATACCTCTGCTCTAACTGTGGTATGATGAACACTCATTCTCCACTGAAGAAACAAAGACTGAAACCATTTGAAACACCATTCTCCTCATTTCCTTTGCCATTAGAAGAAATTGGCAAAGATCACATTCTCCAAAACTTCTATTTTATAAATAAATTTCAGAGAGAGAATTATTTTATGCCATAAACATGGGTCAGAATTCTCTATGTAGATTTGTTTTGAATTTTGGGCTTTGAAATGCAAACTGTACGCTAGACATAAAAAATACAGCATATCTTCCAAAAATGACAAACATTATTTTATTCTGCTAGTTTTTACTTGAGTAGAGTTAACTTTCTTCAGAGTAGCTGGTATGGGGTTAAGTTCTGAATTTGTGCAGGAAACAGTTTCAATAACACAAGGGATGATTTTGTTATTGCTGAGCAGTGCTCACACAGAGCCAAGGCCTTTTCTGCTCCTCACCCACCTACCAATGAGGGGGCTGGAGGTGCACAAGGAGTTGGGAGGGGGCATAGACAGGACATCTGACCCTGACTGACCAAAGGGATATTCCAGACCATATGGTGTCATGCTCAGCAATAAATGAGGGGGACACTGGCCAAGAGGATGCTGCTTGGAAATCGATCAGCTGGTGGTAAGCAATGGTTTTCATTTACATCACTTGTCTTTCTCTGTTGTTTTCATTTTCATTAGGATAATGGTAGAGGTAGAAGCAGTAGTACTAATAGAAGCAATACTAGTAGCAGCAGGTAGTAGTAATAAAGTAATATTTAATTTTAATTCAGTTATTAATGTGTTCTTATCTCAATGCATGAGTTTTCTTTTCTTTGCCATTTGAATTCTCTGTCCCCCATTCTGCTGGGATGGGGATTGAGTGGGTGGCTGTGTGGTACTTTGTTGCTGGCTGGGATTAAGCCATGAGAGTTCTTTTTGACACCCAATGTGAGTCTCAAATGGGTTAATTTAATAACAGATTGACCAGAGTGTATTAGAAGGGATTTATACTTAACGGTTTTGGGTCACAATATTGATCCTTCTGTTCTTGATATTATTTTATCTGATCTTTACCCTTCCCTTTTTCTTGCTGTACATGTTAAAAATTTGTGTTGGCTTTTGCAGTTTGCTGTGCTCTGTAGTGGTTAGAGATGTTTTGCTGGGGAAATTTGTTATTAAAAACACTGACCTTGAGCTTAATCTGGAATTTGGGCTCTGTACTGTAGGTGCTATTTCATGAGGACAATTAACAATAAAGCCTTTTACTCATTTGTTTTTTTATTGGGTTTTTTGATTTGGTTTATTTGGGTTTGGGTTTTTTTTGGAGGGGGGAAGGTTGGTTTCTTTTTCTTGGTGGGGGGTGGGTTTTTTGGGGTTTTCTTGGTTCTGTTCTGTTTTGTTTTGTTGTTGTGGTTTGTTGGGGTTTTTTGGGGATTTTTTTTGTAGAGGCAAGACAGAATGACAGCTTTTTTCTTCTGTGAAAGTTGAAATATCTTCTCAGTATCTTGAACAACTGAGAATAGTTAGAATACTTCTATTGGTATTTCTCAGGAATATTGCTTTGGCCTAAAGGTAACAAGCAATTTAGGAATATCACCCAGTCCTTATAAGTGTATGGTGATGTGTGGCACAACATGTGGGAGAATATGGGGAGGTGTCTCAAAGGTGGCCTCAAATGTTCTGAAACTTCACTCCCAAAAGCTACAGGATCCAGACAAAGTGGTAGAATGTTTGGTAAAAAAAAAAAAAAAAAGCTGTGGCCATTTCAAAGAGGCACAACCCTGCTGGATATGATGCATCACCCACAGTGAAAAAGATGGAAAACAAACCAAAAAACAGTAAGGGTAATCCAGACACTAGATCAGTCACCTCCATAACTAAAAGGGAGAAATGCAATTCCAGAATGGATCAGGTTAGAAAGGTCCAGAGTGGGGTCATCTGGTCCAACCTCTCTGCTCAAGAAAAACCCCTAGAGCACATTAGACAATATCTCTTCCAGATGGTTCTGGAAGATCTCCTGTGAGAGAGGACTCATTTAGTAAGATATGAAGAAGGTTTTCTTAAGAGGAAAAAGGAGAAAGAACCAGAAGACACAGCCAGTTCTGCAGAAAAGCAGTCACAAGAACAAGAGGAAAAGACTGAAATCATAAATGTAACAGAAACCTCCTCATCCCTTTCTCTAAGTGAGCCTTGAGATATACTAAATGTTAGTTACCGATGATGGTCTATTGGGGCCACTAGTCAGGAATTAGAGCATAAGGAAATCTGGCTGCTGGGATCACTTGATAAGGATAAAGCCATTGCAAAGTCAAAATAACAGCTCTGTCTTGACCACTTAACAGAAGATAAACACAAGATTTCTTAAGTTTTGTAGGTTTGTGGAGAATGCACATTCCAAATAAGAGTCTGATCATAAGCTTTCTCTATGGAGTGACCCAGAAGTGACTTTGAATGGGCCCTGAGCAGAAGCAAGCCTTAAAAAAATCAAAAAGGAGATAGCTGTGCAATAGTACTTGGGACAGTCCAGACAAGACAAAGTATGAAATATGTTCTTTGCACCTCAGCCAGGGATAACAGAACCACCTGGAGCCTCTGGCAGAAAATGCCTGGAGGGACTGAAGGTCAGCTGGTACAATTTTGGTCCAGGGGTATAGGGGATCTGAAGGCTCTTTTTTATTTTCTTTTTCATCACTATTATTATTGTTACTATTAGTATTAATATTATAATGAACTGTTCTTATATCAACCCATGAGTTTTCTCACTTTGGCCTTTGAATCCACTTCCTCCCATCATGATGCAGTGAGGAGTGAGCAAACAGCTGCCTGGTGCTTAGCTGCAGACCAGAGTCATACCACAAAATTCATACATACAATAAACCTCCAGAAAGTCTGCAAATTAATCTTTACAAAACACATCCATGTTTTATGTTTTTTCTTCTATCACTGTGATAATGTGGGCCTTTTCAATTTCTCATGTAGCTAAAGTACACTACTTTGTGCAGTGATTGCATTTGAATAAATTGTTTTAAGGTTGATAGTATTTTTTTTGCCATTACTCTAGGTCCTCTGACAGAGGATGGTGAATAACATTGATAAAGAGAATTTCACTATGAACAACCTCTTCAGAGTTTCTGTTATTTTTTCTTATCTTTAATGGGCATGTTGCTGTTCATAATTTAACCCCCTATAAGGATGGGACCTGGATACATAAACTTCATTCCACATTTCTACCTTCTTTCAAGAAAGAAGCAAGTGTACATCTAGAGAATGAATTTAAGTGTGATCTACAGGCTGGAGGGCATAGGTACCAGCACCAAAAATGATATTGTAGATGAAGCCAATGTAACTGAACACAAAGCCCCCCTTTAAGATGGCCACTGCTCAGTTAAAATGATTTTTCTAAAAATGTGAAACTCATAAAATTCAAAGCAATCTTCCTTCATGGACTGTTCTAATTTCACTGGGATCATCAAAGCAAATTTTGGCAAGTTCTAATCTCTTGCAAACTCTTGCTGAATGTTCAGTTAAATCTGTCGTTAGGGAATCATTAACACATAATGATTATTATATTGTTGTGAAGAGGCATAATTTCTAGTATAAATTTAAGTTTTCACACACTCACACTCTAAAGCCGAAGCAAGCAGTTTATTCAGAGGATTTATATGTACATTTCTATGCCTCTAAAATAATGGGATTTAATTTTGCTTTACTTTTTGATGCCAAAATCCAGAACTTTGATTAAGCCAAATCCTCAAATATAATTAAGCTCCCAGTTCCAACTGAAGGACTTGAAATCTTTGTTCCAGAGAGAGCACTGTAGTCCCTTCCTTGCAAGAAAAAAATCTTGGGTAGTAGATCATGTACAAGTTACAGAAGTGGTAGGCTAAAAGCAATTCCATTGAAGGAAATTGGAGTTAATAAAGCTTATATTTCCTCTATCCTTTGTAGAAGTTGGAATGGACAGTCAAGGAGCTACTCATGCACATCTGCCTGATGTACCTCTGCTTTCTGTTTCTGCAATGAATATCAGTTAAATAGAAATATAATGAGATGATTGTTTCCTGAGGACTGGAACTGGATGACCCCAAAGCTTGAAGAACCTCAGAGTTTGCTACCAAACCTATGACATCCACATACAGTAAAAGTCCTAGGTTCCCATCAGTCTAAGACATAATTTATTCATTTCTTATTTTCTGGAGCATGATAGAAAGATGTCCTGGGTTCTGAAACTGCTATTTCCCAAAGGAAAACATGCCACATCAGTTGAGAAAAAAATAGGAATGGCAAGAACAGCCTTCCACTACCTAAAAGGGACGTATAAGGAAGGCTGGAGAGGGACTTTTGGCAAGGGCAAGCAGTGATAGGAAAATGAGGAATGGCTTTAAGCTGAAAGACAGTAGATTTAGATTACATATCAGGGGTAAATTATTTATTGTGCTGGTGCTGAAGCAATGGCACAGGTTGCACAGAGAAGTTGTGGGTGCCCCCTCCCTGGAAATGTTCAAGGCCAGATGGGGCTCTGAGCATCCTGATCTAGTGGAAGAAATCCTTGCCCATGGCAGTGGGATTGGAACTGGATGATTTGTAAAGGTCCCTTCCAAGCAAAACCATCCTGTTTCTATGATTTTATTAAAAGTGTCAAATACAATTGGGTATATAATAACAACAGATATTCAGCACAAACGCCCACTAGCAATAAATTCTACCTAAAATGTCACTTGTAATGCAGTCTGTTTGTGTGAACACCTTATCCAGAAGGTAAAGCAGTCGTTTCTATTGGTGTGACTGTATAATACATCATTGTCCTCTTTGTCACGTGTTCACTGAACATGTCAGCTCATCTAGCTCACACAATCTCTGTTTATTCATTCCTTTGAAGCTTCAGTAGCACATGCAGCTGGAACGTGTTTGAAAAGTGATGAAAATATAAGGCCTTCTTGATAGAAGTAAAAGCATGGTTAAAGAGGCTGTGCAGTAACTGTCAGTCACATTTTGCAAAGTTGTTATTTTCCTGTTGCAGACCTCTGTTTAAGAGGCCTATCTCATTACCAAAATATATGTAGCTATAACTATCTGAGGAAACAAAAAAAGAGTTGTTTTATCTTTTGACTCTTAATTTTTATGTGTGTGTGTATATGTATATATACTTTCAAACACCTGTTTGTCCCTCTCAGTGTCCACATTTCTTCCTCAAAATGTAGTTGGAAATGTAGGTCTCTAAACCCAACAAACCATTCCTAGACATGAAATAAATTTTACCAAAAGCTTTTCCTAAAATCAGAATGATATGACCATTTGTTGTATATTTTGGTTATTCCAGATCATGGATGCAAAAAGGAAAAAAAAATTTAAATATCACCAACTCAAGAAAATATTTCTTAAATAATAGTAACAATTAAAAAAATGGGGAAAAGCTATTCAGTGTGGGTATTTCCTTGAGCAGCCACCCTCTGACATGAAGTTACACATCTTTGGATGCTGCCTTAGGAAGGGCTAAGGGTTAAACCTTAGCTACAGTGTCTGCAAAAGCTGCACACCAAAATCTTATCTATTTAAACAAAGGCTGTTAACAAGAAATCTCTATTTTACTACCTGCTGTTGTTCAAACTGACTTTGATTCTACCAAAAGTAGGGCAGAAATGCTTCTTTGCCCTTTCTGTAGAAGAAAACATGTCTGGCATACTGAATTTATCCATCTGCATTTCTCTGAGAGAGGATGGCAGAGGGAAGAAACCTCATATTTTACATACCAATCTCATACAAATTTCAGACCTCCACAAAGAATAGCTCAAAATGACAGCACTCTACAAAAAGTCTTATAGCTAAGAAGTTAGAGCCACTTGCAGGGCAAAGTTAAAGGAAGAACTTCTCAGTTACACTGGTGAATAACACTTTGACAGGAAACTTCTTTTCTCAACAACTCAAATGTGAATTATTCAAACCACAAAATAATGAATCACAGAAGTGGTGTTGTTGTTTTGGATGTTAGTGTGAGGAACCTCTGGAGATGATAGCATAATCCAACCCTTCTTCTTAGAGCAGGTTGCTCAGGGGCTGTCCAGTTCAGGTTGGAATATATCCAAGTTTGGACACCCCCCAACTTCTCTATGCAACTTGTGTTCAACCATTGTCAAAATAAAAATACTGTTTTCTAGTTTTTAAATGGAATTGTGTGCGTGTGGAATTGTGCAGAGAACACACCAACCAGTATTCTCAGCCACTGAGCCAATCATCACGTTATGAAAAATATCAATCTGCTTAAGTAGGACTTCATTTTCATAAATTGATGTAGACAACTCAATCCTCTTATCCTGGAAATTGAAGCCAATCACCCCAAGTATTCTTCCCTACCAACCTACAGAAGTGACCCCTCATGTAATGGGAGTGCCTCAATTCTGGCAGTTAGGAGTATGAATTTTATGACCTAGAACATGAATATGCGATTTGGTGAGGAAAATCCTGTAAGCCACTACACAAGTTTAAATGCTAGTCTTGTTTTGGAAGAAATGTATTCAACAAACAAGAGAATGCAGGATCTATAAAAAGAATTCAAAAACTGTCAATTACCATGACCACAGACAAGCGGAGATGAAACTAATTGTGTTTCAGTTTGGATTTGAGATTACTTCGGTTGGATTATATCAGATGAACTATTCAGAATGTAAATCAAAACACTTTTCCTTAAATGAAAAATAAATGAAAATGTACTAATATTTAATCATTTTTGACTGAGTTTAAAAGTTATGTGATTCATGGGAGGATTTGATTTATTAAGATTTTTGTGAAAGATTGGATGGAAACAATTACTTAAATCAGTGAAGATGAGTTTAGTGTAAGTACTAAGATGGTTAAGGAACAGGTGGATGGGAGAGTTAGAAAAGGTATGTTGGAAAAGGAGTTATAACTGAGAGGAAAGATATTCATGGGGTAGGTAGTTAAGGGTGTGTTTTCATGTAATGAATACCTTGATTGCAAGATCAGTCAGCAGGCAGAATATTGTACAGAGTAAATGGGATCATTCTGAGGGTGGGGAAAAAAAAGAGGGAGGATATTTATTAGTGAAAATTGAGATTCGGGCCTTGAGGAACTTGGAACATAAAGTCTGCTTTAAACTGAATGCTGTTATCTGGAGGTGATAAGAAGACTTCTGTTCCTTCCAGTCAATCACAGGACATCCTTCAGTACAATGTGTAATATGACCATGAAAAATAACAAAAGTGATTCTGTGCCCACATGATCTTTTATGTACTAACACCACCATAATTTGAAAATATTTTCAAATTTGCAACAGATATTCCACTCCTAGAATATTGTGCACAGTTCCCAGTTAGGACATTCATATATAATAATTATCAATGGAATTGGAACTGAAGAAGAAATGGCTATACAAACAATATATAGAATTGAGAAAGCATAAGTTAGATTCATTGGAATAGGTGTTCCTAAATGTTCTGCTAAGGCACGTGAAGAGCAGGAGGGTGATATGAGACAGCCGATGCAATTTCACTAAGGACAAGTCTAGCCTGACCAGCCTAGTGGCATTCCATGTTGGAGTGACTGCATCGGTGGACAAGGGAAGACCTGCAGCTATCATCTACCTGGATTTTTGTAAGGTCTTTGACAAGGTCCCCACAACATCCTTCTCTCTAAATTGGAGAGAGAGATATTTGATGGGTGGACTGTTCAGTGGATAATGAATTGGTTGGATGGTCACATCTACAGAGTTTTGATCAATGGCTCAGCATCTTGATGAAGATCAGTGACAAGTGACATCCCCTGGGGAACTGTTCAGGGCCCAGTAATGTTTAATGTCTCCATCAGTGGTATAGACAGTGAGATCAAGTGGCACCCTCAGCAGTTTTGCAAGTGACATGCACCCGAGTTGTGTGGTTGACACATCTGAGGGGTAGGATATCATCCACAAGGCCTGGGACAAGCTTGAGAAGTGGACTCACAGGAACCTCGTGAGGTTTAACAAGGCCAAGTGCAAGGTTCTGCATCTGGGTCAGTGCACTCCCCAGTATCAACACAGGGTGGGGGACAAAAAGCTGGACATGAGCCAACAATGTGCTCTTACAGCTAAAAAGCCACCTGAATGCTGGGTTGCATCTAAATAGTGTAGCCAGGTCAAAGGACTCCACTTTCATGAAGCCCCGCCTGGAGTACTGCGTCCAGCTCCGAGGTCCTCAGCACAGGAAAGACATAGACTTGTTGGAGCAGATCCAGAGGAGGGCCACAAAAATGATAAGAGGACTGGTGTACTTCTCCCATGAAGACAGGCTGAGAGAACTAGGGCTGCTCAGCCTGGAGAAAAGACTGGTCTGGGAGGGCATTTCAAGAGTGTTTATTATAAAAATGGGGCCAGGCTTTTTAACAAAGTCTGGTGTGATGGTACAAGGGGTAATTGTTAATTACAAAAGGGTTAGTTTACCCTAAATGCAAGAATGAAGTTTTTACAATGAAGGTGGTTTGCAATGAAGGGAACAGGTTGCCCAAAGAAGTAGTAGATGCCCCATTCTTAGCAGCATTCCAGGTCAGCATGGACTGGGCTCTGAGTAATCTCAGAAGGTGGAAGGTGTCCCACAGTATTCCAGGAGGGGTTGACTAGAGGACTTTTAAAGTCCCTTTCAACAATATCATTCTATGATTCTATGATACCGTGAACTTGTTTTGTCCAAGAAGTTTGAGCAATTTACAAGACAAATTATAGACCAGCCTGTCAGAGAAGGAAAAATCCCCCAAAAATAACAACAACAAAACAAAACAAAAACAAACCAAAAAATCAAAAATATAACCCAGTCCCATTCCTTATGCTTTTGAGAAAAATTGATCAAATCCTTATTTTCAGCAGTTCCCTGAAGATTTTGGTATCCTTCTTGTAAGATGTCCTGTCAGTTGATCTAAGAAATATAGCATGAATGGACCATTCACTAAACTCACACAATAATTCTTGTGAGATAAAGATATTTACAAAAATTTTAGTAGTACAGCTACTCATCAATGTTGTTTCACTGTCTCCACAGTTTTGAGCTCTGGCTATGATTTTGAGATTCGTCAGAATGATGGCTGATTCCCTGGGGTTGTAGGCTCCTTTTTCTACCTGATACATGGCTATAAGAGCTCATGAAACAGCAGATACAGGAAAGAGAGGAATTGGAGAAAATAACTGGGGGACGTTATAATATTTTTTCATTAAAAGGACAGGTCTGTACCTCTGATCAAAGTTAAGAAAAATCGTGTCATGTTTGCAGTGAACGAGATCTTTCCATAAGAGTTTATTAGTTTGTATCAGTGGATGGTTACACAGGGAGCAAAGCTCTGTTAGATCACTCATTAATCTCTTTGATAATGTAATATTATTCCCTAATGTGCAGTTATTCACCTTTTGTTCAGTCTACTTTTAAATGTCAAGAAATTTGGTTTATGTTATTCCCCTTTGGAGACTACTCTATGGATTAATAGATCTCAGTCTCTTTCTTAGTCTTCTTTTCCCACTTCTCCTCTCAATAATCAGCCATTATTTTCCATTTCTCAGTTTTATCCAATAATTCATAGCCATATCCAGCATTACACTAAATTAATTCTTGTATTTTTTCTTTTTTTTAAACTAAAACATTTCAAATAGCCTCAGGCAGCTATCATTTTCCTCTCCACATCTCTAGGCATGTTGCTATTCTGAAAAACCAGTGAATAGAACACGAATGGAAAAGAGACATTTAGTGACTACAGATCTCTCGTATTAGATTATGTTTTTAGGTTACTATGTGTAAACTAGTGTTGTAAATAAGATATGGCTTATGCAAAAAGTGAGAATAGAGATAATGAATTGCTTACAAAGGTGATTTATACAGTAACAATATGAAAAATTGCATTTTGCACATCTTCTGCATAAGATTTGCACGCATCCCATAGAAACCAGCTAATGCTCCTCAGCAATTCCATCCTGACTTAATCAGCACACACAGCCTCAAATGAAGTCTTCCTGAACTTTTACCCCGTCTCTTACTACCTAGTAATTATAAAATTTAAATTGCTTTGCTTCAAAATCTACTGTTGTCACAAATTTCTTATTCCCCTGGAAAGAAATTAAGATAATTCAGTCTTAGTACATAAAACTCAACATTAACTAAGTAGAAAAAACAAGCTACTGTAATTTTCCCTAAAATGCAAGCAGTTTTTAAATACTCTGCACACACATATTGCAATAAATCCTAACCTGTTTTACATTCAAATACCGAATGGGATGTATCATTGTAATCAATGGGAGGGTATTCATTTTTCTTGTTTGGTGAGGGTGAATATATTATAATATAATATAATAAATATAATTAATATAATATATAATATAATATATAATATAATATAATATCTGTTAAGAATACAATATCTGCTGCTGCCTTTTGCAACTACCCTCTTCTTTTTTTCTGCAGAAACTCCTAACACTCAGGGCCTCGGGTGTTATAAACCTTTAATTGGAAGGCCATATTATATTCTTTTTTAAGGAAGCATAGGATTCCTGAATTATTTTTCTTAACTCTGTTTCATGGAAAGATGACTAGAGGTGACCAAAGAGCAAAACCAGTATCTATCTAAATATCTGTTTATACAAAAATATAGATATGCATGTGCTTGTGCACGCATATATATACATATAGATAATGTAATACAGTATGCAATTTTAAAGTTTGATTCTGTTGATTGTATAGGCTAAATCAGCCTCCTCATTAAATCAATTTCAAAGGGAAATGAATATATTTAAAGAGTGAGACATGTCTAGCATTTCTCTTGATGAGCTAAATCCATTTTAAGTATACTAAAGTCATCAGAGTTACTGAGGGGATGCAGTCATCTCGGTGTTTGCATAGGATTACAAATGTACCAGGGCATTTGTTAAGTATTATTTCAACTAATTACACTCACTATTTTTCACTTGCCAATGCTGGAATACTGAGCTGTGTTCCAGCTCTCAGAGATAATGCTGCCATTGGCTTGGACTCTGTTTCTGCAGATATTTGTAGAGTAAGAGTGAAAGATGTAAGCAAAATATATTTTTAGGAAGTGAAACAAGCTTTGAGCACTAGGTTTTGAGGAATGCATATACTAGGAGCAAGATTATCTTTTCCCACCAAATTCTTATTCAAGTTGATAGGGAAGCAAGAGCCTTTTAACCTTTACATGCCTGCCTTTTCTACTGCTTTATGGAATCATAAAAGGTTTTGTGTTGAAAGTGACCTTAAAGATCATCTAGTTCCAACACCCCCTGCCATGTGTAGGGACACCCTCTGCTAGACCCACTTTCTTTAAGCCTCATCCAACCTGGCCTTGAACACTGCTGGGGATGGAGCATTCACATCTTGTCTGGGCAGCCTGTGCCTGTGTCTCACCACCCTCACAGTGAAGAATTTCTTCCTAATATTCAACCTAAACTTTTTTAGTTTTAACTCATTGCCCCTTTTCCTTTCACTATGTCCTACTTGAAAGTCCCTCTCTGGCACTCTTCCAGACTAGTTAGGTAGTGAAAGGTCCTACATGATGTTCCTAGAGTCTTCTCTTCTCAGGCTGAGCAACTCTGACTCAGCCTTTCCTCACAGGAGAGGTGTTTCATCCCTATAATAATATCTTTATTTCTCCTTAACTTCGTATTAGCCTGCTTGTATTTTGGTGGGGGATGAGTGATGGTCATAGTTAGTCAGCTGTTACATGCTGGGCAGCTTATTAAACTGGGTGTGAGATCTACCAACATTGGCACATGAATAAAAGTTCACAGAAAAATCTAGTTTGGTCTCAGATATTTGGTCTTGGTATCTTTTCCTGTAAAATCTCATTTATTCAGAGAAGACTGCACAATATCCTGAACAAGGATAACACAGTTGTCAATAACTGATACACCCTTTGCAGAAATACAGGAGCAATGTGGCCTAACATTTGAAGGGAGGATTCAATGTTCAGCATAAGTAGTACTTTGTCCAGTATTGCAGAAAATTAGAAATGGTATTTGCCTGCCTCACATATTGAGCTTACACTTTCAAGGTCAGAGATATGACCGAGAGAGCAAGCAAACCACGATGTAAATATGTTTTGTCTAGATTAGTGGATGTGGCTCCTATGTTTAAGTAGATGTTTAAATGGTTTGTATTAGGAGAAAAAAAACCAAACAAATAAACCCAAAGTAGAGACAATTTAGTCGATTGCTGATTTTGTTTTTATGCAGCTTAAAAGTGTTTTAGTCTGGTAACTTAGAAGAATAAGTTTTATTGCATGTCCATGCTCGTAATGCCCACCACCCTCAACCATACCAGGCAAATTCCAAACCCAGTGATCAATATAGACTGGAGCTACAGAGAGACAAATAGATACCAAGTCTCAAGTTTCAGTGTCTGGGTGTAGAAAGGAAATTTTAAGAAGGTCCTTATTGAAGTAAAGCTCTGGGATGGCTTCAGTGAATGTCTGATACAGGTCCAGTATGGATGCCCATCTACAAATAGCATCTGCTTCCTGCCCTAGCAATGGAAGGGGAAGTTTTGATCAGGGTAAGACACCAGGGACTCTATGGGGAACTGAAACTCTATATCCTGCAGTACTTGAGAGTTGATGGGCATACATTTGTAGGAGTATGTGCTATATTAATCTTGTTGTTCACTGAAACACTTGCATAAATGACCCCACAGGAGATAGCACATGAGAAGAACCCAAAATCTGTGGTGGCCAGGATCTGATTCCCAAAAGAAAAAAAAAAAGGAACAAGGAGATTTATCTTGACAATATTCAAGGCATTAAACTGGGTAGTGTAGTTAACTGTTTCTTGAGATAGCATAACAAAAAGAAATGTAAGCTATTGAGGCTTATAGGAAATTATGCAAGGGGACTATCTTTTTTTCACATATGCAAATCAAAATGTGCATATTGTCTGATATTGTTTCCTACTGCATTTTATTTGGAAGCTAAGGAAATACAGGTTGATGAATAGACTGTAAGGTGAGGAAAAATTGGCTGGATCACCAGAGCCAAAGAATGGAGATCACTAAGCAGCTGTCTGACAGCAACAAGCAGAGCATCCCACAGTTCATTCTACATCCCTGTTCAGCACCTTCATCAAAGACCTTGACAACTAACTAGTGTACCTTTAGCATATTTTCAGGTGACTATAACTTGGAGAGAGACTGAAAGCAAATGTCAGAGCTTCTAGCGAGAGTGGCCTAAACAAACTTGAGGAATAATGCCACAAAGACATTACTAGATTCAGCAAGAAAAAGTGGAAAGTTCTACACATATGGCAGAGTAATCCTAAGCATCCAGACAAGATGGCAAGAGTCTCACAGAGTAATGGCCTCACTGAAAAGGGTGGACTATGAGCTACTGAATGTGTTTTCACAGAAAAGGGAAATACTGCTCATTGAAACGTACAGCCACCAGATCAAACTATCATTCTCTTCCCAGCACTGGTGAGATTTCACAGAGATTGGTACTCAGTTCAATTCAAAAAGTAATGTGGAGAGGGGTTGTGAGGTTCAGCAGCAGCCAAAGGCATGTGGCTGGTCCACAGGCAACAATACCTGGTCTTGTTTAGTCTAGAAAACAGAATCAAACAGGGGAATCTAACACTGGCCAAGAACTGCATGTTGGCGAGTTTCAGAGAAGATTGACCCAGACTCTTCTGGCAAGAGAAAGGTGGCAAAACAAAGGATAAGGGAGTAACAGCCACACTCTGTGGTTTAACAGGTTCAGATCAGATATTAGTTTAAAAGAAAAAAGTCACTCAGGAGGTAGTACAGAATTGGAACAAGTTACCCACAGAGGTTGTGAAATGTCCATCCTTGGAGGGCTTTAGGACTCTACTAGGCAAAGTCACAAAGTTTGCCATGCCTAATCATAGGAGCACTGTCACTGTTTCAAGCAGAAATGTGTGCTCAGAAGTCTCCTCCAGATAACCTTCCTATGAATCCATTGGTTTATGAATTGGAGGTCATGTTTCTCCAGTGAATACAGTGATTCTCAGTGGAAAACTTGGTCAAGCCAATAATTCCTGTTAAGATGAAATTTTCCTGCTGTGAAATTAGATCCTTTACATTTTTAATGCATATAAATTATGTCATATCTTTGGTCAGGAAATGAAAGCAAATCACAAAGCTTGGTTTAAATATTTGGAAATCCTACCTGTGAATATATTGGAACATAAACTACCTCAGCTAAGGTAAAAATTGGAAATGAGGAAATGGTAGAGTCTTAATTAAGGAAAGAGTAGAACAGTACTTGGAGAATAGGATCGTATGCTCTTTAAAAAAAATTGTGCACCTCTGACCTGTTCAGATTCTCTGGAAAAGTTTATGAAACAGTACATAAAGGTGATTCAGTGGACATAACTTACTTTAATACATTTTCATACGGAACTCTCAGAGAGAATAAATCTCCACAGGGTAAGGAGAATAGTCTTGAAGTCGATTAGAAATCTCTTAAGTGAAATAAAACAAAATTAATTGTTGTGAAGTGAAGAATCCTTCTGTCTCAGTCATGCTGGATCAGTTTCATAGGCCCAGGTGATGAAAGGAATGGAACAAGAAATGAGAACAAAGTATTTAAATATGGCACTAGGCTGTCTTGAGATGGAAAGAATCATATGATACCCTCAAAAATATGAATGCATTAACATCTATACTGCAGTAGCCTCTACTGTTGTTACCTTGCTGAGTTAGCATTTACACAATGCAGCAAACACAATGTTTTCTCCAAGTAGTTGTCTCCCACAAAAGAAGTGGCTTCATGGCAGTAGGTGAAATTCAGCGCTAGCAAACATGGTCGACATTCATTGAAATTAAAATGAAATACTAAGGCAGTTCTAATAAAATTAACTTTGAACTTGTCTTCAATTCCACATGCTCCTCTGTTTTAATTTTTCCGGTTCTTGTCCCTTCTGCTTTCTTCTTCTTTTGGAGGTCAACATCTCCAAATTTCCCCCAGAGTTTCTCTCTTCCTTGGCTTAATTTCTCAAGGTCTAGGTAGTTCCATTGACTTCAATGTGTAAGGCTTTCTGTTTTGCTGTCATTCATTATTCCTGAAGATCAAGCACTTCTTCCCTCTGTGACCTTTTGCTACTTTATTTCTGTCATCCCATACACAATGACCTAAGACACATTCAGCTTTGTTTTGATTTCTTCTTCTCAGTCTTAAATATAGCTTAATAACATGCCTGGTTCTACAGCTATTGGCTTCCTGAACAAGTAGAGAAGCCACTTGCTGAGGAATTTTGAAATTTATTTACTTCTCTTTCCTTTTATCATAGTTGCAAGACACGTTCTCCGCAGTTCTGATTCTTGCATCTGTCCTCTTTTGCTTTATGATGTAAAGTTTCAAAGGTTCAGGTGAACTTTAGATAGCTCTCAATGCAAATGAAGCAGCAACCCAATCTTTCTGCAGAGGTTAACTACTTTGAGAAGTCAAAGGAAGCTAACACATACCTCTGAAAACTTCCATTTCCACTAGACATTTCCCTCATTTCATTTTCCGAAGAGTTTTCCATTTGTGTACTGAAGGTACACTGCTGTGAAAATCTTGCTGCAAATTTGTACCTGCACAAGCATGATAAAGACAAGGGAAAACCTGTGTTTACTTGGAGCTTTTGATTTTGCCAGTCATGGTACACAGCTCTTTCGACAGGGAAACAAACTGTCCTTCAGCAAGACTAAAGGTGTAAACTTGCACTCCCAAGACCTCAGTTTGCATTCGCAGGAAAATGCCCATGTTACACTATTAGATGCTTTCTTCAACACCTAATTAACATGAAAAAATAATACTAAACTATCCCAGCTTTTGAGGAACCTGTTTTCAAGAGGACAGAAAGAAGTAAGGCACTTACCCTTAAATGTAGTGTTGAAATCATAAATTTAAACCATCTGCCAAGTAAGAGGAGTAATTTGGGACATCTCCTAAGTAAGGCTAAGTAAAAGCACAAGCAAAGGGAGGCTCAGATTTACCAATTAAAAAAACAAAAACTCTTTACAGAACTTCCATCAGGATTAATTTATTTGTGTGTTCCTTCTACCTTGTTTTTTTCTGATAAGAGTTCTAAACATCAATAAAAATATAATTTAAGTTATGAAGGACAGTTTAGGTGAACCCAGCTGAAATTGTAAAGCAAATTTTACTTCTCACAGCGAATCTGATTACCCATATAGACATTTATCCCATCGTGCTGATGAAAAATGAATCCCTTTAGCTGATAGATATTTATAATGATAGTCAAGATAGGGCAGTCCTCGGTAAAACTGTAAATTGGTTGTGGAATGTTGGGTTGGTTTTTTTTTCATATAAGCTTCTTTTCTCCTTGTTTTTTCCCAAAAAATCAAAATACAACTGGAGCATAGATTACATAGATGTCAGCTGAGGAACATTCAAGGTAGAGAGCTTTGTCACATGAATAATCTTACAAATATTTCAACATTCACAGGCTGAAGAGGAAAATTCTTATTTTACTCATAGTATTGTTGCGTCAAATCAGGAAGCTAAGAAGGTTTTCTATTTGTTCACAATCAAGGCAACTTGCTGAAAAAATGAACTCTTTGTAGCAAGGTACTGCTACCTGACACCTCTTTTCAGTGTAGGATGATAGAGCTGTTTCACAAGAGGGTGCCTGACTGACGTTTGAGTGGGTGCAACATTAAAAAGCTTTGCTTTTATCTTATGGGTTGCAGTGTTGTGACAGACTTTGGATGTCTTTACCTCAGAAAGTATCTGAGGAGGGAGGTGGTTATGCCTCTGGCCTCAAACCCAAGTCAAGATCCAATTCTGCTCTTCAGCACATCATTCCCACCACTTTCAGGTTAGAACTTCCATGGGATTTAGCTGCATAATTTTAATTCAGATTCATAAGTCTCAGTGGAAATGTATTTTTTAATGATTTTCTAGGCCTATCAATTGTTTTAATACTTAAAAAATAGACAACTGCCTCTGGCAAGATGCTTTGAAGTGCCAATGTTGTCATCTGAAGTGAAATTTTGGAATTCAATGACATTTAGGAGCTACCTTGAGCTACTCTGTAAGCAGTTCTTCACCTATTTGTCTAAATATATTAAGTTCAGGCAGCACAACATTGTTCTTCAGCCACTGCAAACTGTAAGTACCAAGTTTTCTGGTGATTCAGACACAAAATCAAGAAACTTTTAGTAGAAGCAGTCATTACTGTCACTGTCATTAGTGCAAGTAGTAGTAGTAGTAGGGTGAGATCAAGGGGAGATGCTTTTCATACTTTTCATTATGGCTTAGGCAGTTTCTTTGCAAAATAAGTCTCATGACCTTCCAGTCCAAAAGCGAGCATTAATTTTAGGTAGATTAGAGGTAAACCCGAGTTTAGACCAATGTGGGAAGAGGGACACCTTCTATCTGTGCTGTTTAATCTGCACCACAGAGCAATCAGAAATGCAATAGGTGAAATAAAAGAAGATGAGATGAAGCACAGCTTTACATCCCAAAAACAGGCAGTACTTACTTGAGAAATGTCTGTCCTGAGGTTCCGAATCTACTCTCAGAATAGCTTGTATGTTTTACGTTTAGGAGTTACTGGATAAAATGCAAAATTTGTATATTTAGCATGTTGCTAAAAAAGTCCTTACCACAATCCAGAAACTAAAAATGCCCTTGCCTCAAGCTGTATCTCTCTCATATCTGTATGGCTCACAATCAGCTACAAAATCTTTTTTTAGACATAATGGAACATAGTAACTGGAGCCTGAAATCTCTAAGCCCCTCATCTGCCTGAAGGCCTGAAGTCAACTTTTCAAGATAGAGCATGACCTTCACTCTCAATAGACCTTCATCTTTACGCAGCATCTTTCATAACAGTGGCAATTGTTCACCGTGGTATTTACTGCAGAGGAGATACAGAAGAGAATATGCCCCTTACAGAAAAAGGGCCTTCACTCACACTGCCGTCCTCCCCATTTTATGGAATAGAGCACAAACAGAGTGAACAACAGCGCTCAAATCAATGAGGACATAACACCCACTGTTGTCGCAATTCAAACAAGCCACAGGACAATCTGTTTTAAATTAGCACAAGACAGATTTATAGTACATCTAAAATGTGGTGACTGACTTAGGGAAACAGGCTCAAGCCAACTTTAAGACAATCCAGGCTTCAGGGTAGCAGTGGCACCATGAAGCTTACTGTGAGTAACCATCAGAGTTATCTTCAGCAGATTTCCCAGCCTGTGTTGTTATGGGGTCCCAACTGCTATGTCTGGAAGGTAATTTAGCAAGTTAGTTGTAGCCTTTCTCAGCTAGTTAAAATCTATCCTTCCTGGATTGCCCTGCGCATTAAAAAACTAGGGATCTTCCCAGAAACCTTTAATCAACTAAATCAAGAGAAAAAGGCAACGAAGAAACTTTTCCACCAGGTGGCAGGTAGTGTCAGACACTGGGATGCTTTCAGCATCAGGCATTGGTATTTTTAACACACATTTTCAATTTAAAGAAGATTTTTGTTGTGGTTTTAAACTGTGATATATACATTAAAAATGGAAGTGGCTTCTAGAAGGAGATACTGACCCAAGCTGGACCCACTGGTGACTTTAACAAGTGACTTGTGAATATGATAAATTTATAATTATGAAGGCATAAAGTCCTCTAATTTAGTATGATCAAAATGTTCCTTGCATTACCCCTGTTTGATTTAACCCTTGTGTCTGATTTTTGTGTGGCTCTAAGATCACAGGGAGAGCAGTGATTGTGCTTATGGATTGGAAATGGATATTCTTTGACAGTAGCTTGGCATTACTTTATAAAATGTGTGTAGAGAAATTAAGAGAGATTATAAACTACTGAATTGCAATTGGCATATGAGTAAGGGTTTTGGCAACAGCAGGGGGGTGATGGGATAAAGATAACTTCTGGCAGCACTCCAGAGAAAGCTCTATGCATGGAAACAGGCTGAAAAGCTGTGAGAGGAAAAAAAATAACCTCAGAGTCAAGGGCAAATCTTGGAATTTCCATCCCTGAAAGCAAAGTGAAGAATGACAATCACAGAGCTAAAGACACGGGTAAGCCATAACTCTTACTGCATACTGTGCCTTCCAGCTTTGAAGGATTCAGTAGGAAAAAGTTATGGTGTAGCCAAGAGATGACAGAGCTGAGACAGGCAGATAAATGGGAAACTAAAGGATAAAAAAGTCAGGGAAGACATAGAAAAGGCTGTCATCTAAGGAAAAATAATGGCCTATATAAGCCAACTGTGGCCAGTAGCCTATAACATATTTTCATGAAGTTTTCAGGATATATTATCTGGAGCCTTTTCAAGAGTTCATTTAAATACCAAACTTTTATATCTTAATAGTTCACATTTTTATGAAGGCTTAATTATGACAAGAATATCCAAATCATTACATGTAATAGTCACCAAAATTCAGTTTGACACTTTTTTATTTTTTGCATATATTACCTAAGTTAGGCAGAAAGTTGACAATGGGCCAAGATATATGGGCCTTGCTCTAACCAGGTCCATTTAGCAAACTTATAGACAGAGTCATTCTGCTCAAAATAAGAAAGGATATGTAACTATTACAACGGAGTTTTATCTTCAAAAATCTTTGTTGCAATGATTTCATCTTTACAAGCATGCTTAAAGAGAGAAACTGAGTCAGAGACTGCTCAAAGGTTAGAAGAGTATTGGTGATGTTTAGAACATTGAAGTCTGTAATTGTCAGTGTCTTGATCTGAGGTCAGTAGATCACACTTGGCTCATGCCATAGGAAATCCTATAAGGATGTTGAAATCCATGTAGGTTGCTGGTTCTGAGCTAATAGAGAGCATGCTTTCAAAAGTCATCTAAATGTCTTACATGGGAGCTGATCATGATAGCCACATATATATAAACAAATATGTTGCAGAAAAATATTTCCAGGAGCTGGATTTCTTCTGTCCTGTGATACAACAGTAAAACTGGTGTCTAAGTAAAGTCTTGTTCCCAACCTCTTTCCTGCCATGTGTCAGAATTTATTATGCATCAGGGACCACAGGCAAGTTGCATACAGCTATTCTCCTCTCAAATGTGGGCTGTTATGCTCCAGCTGGGATCTGAACCAAGGATTACTCTTGGAAAGACACTGATGACATCTGATGTCCAACACTGACAACAAAATGATCATTACGGTTTAGTAAATACTATAATATAAATTATATATATCTACACACACACCCATATGTATTTACACTAATAATAATAGAACAGCTTCCCTCTCCTCTTGAAAGCTCCTAGTTTCACCAGGAGCTGCTGTGTATTTACGCACATCTCTCCAAAACAAGTCTTCCTGCTTCCCTTAAAAGAAACACCTGAGAACAGCCACCCATTTTTCCCATCTTGTTCTCCAAGGATTCTTCACCGATCTCCATCACTAGAACCACAGAAAGAGCTCCCTGAACACCATTTAGAATCCTTTGGCTTAACAAAGTGATAGACACATTTCTTTCTATTTGTCCAGATGTGATGCTCTGATCCTTGTTTTCTTCCGCTGTAACAGGAAATATGTTCATGGTACTAGAATGTACTCAAAATATCTTTTTCTTTTTTTGCTATGAAATTACCCACCTTCACCATCAAATACAAAGAAAAAAAATAAAAGCGTGGTCTCACATATTCCTTTAAGACGTGATTAAAAAGCAGAACACAATCTGCAAAAATTCCTTCACCACAAAAACCCCTCCAAATGGAGCTGCCAGAAGCTCCTGCAAAGGACTTCACACTTTTTATCTGTCTCACACTTCCAGCTCCTCCATTCCCTCTTTCACCCAGCCTTGTCATCCTCGGTAGACCTGGTTTCTCCTCTGTCACCTGGAGCAACCACTCTGCATTCTGCTGTCTCCTAGATTCAGCAGCAGACTTTAAATCTCTGTTTATGCCTCAGTTCTCTGTTTCCTGCTCCTCCTTGCTTATTTATGATTGAAGCGTGTGATTGTATTATTTACAGTAAGTCTGTAAAACGCTTGTGGGAACATTTTCCTGGACAGAATATCTGAACTAAATAATTGCATTCTAAGTACTTCTCAGATTCCTTGTGGGAGATGGAAATAAGCATAAATATGCAGTTTACCTTATCTTCTTATTTCCTTACCTTTGTAATATTAGACAGGAAAAAAAGAAGCCAAATTTTATCTGACTGCAAAACCAAAGGTCACACACCTCTGAATAACAAACATGTTTTTGCAAGGAACTTTTCTGTTGCATTCAACAAGACACTCCAACCTGGTACCCAAAGATCATCATTAAATGGTACTATGATGATTTTTTGCCTCAGAGGACAAAGTCCAAACTACTGAGATGAGTGGCAACATTTCTAAGTTAAACCTTATTGGAGAAATACTGCATTGTGGTTGTCAACAATAAGACAGGCTAGACATTTACTCTTGAATATAGCTGTAAACACTCTTATACATGTCATTTTAGAATCAAAATATAAAAACAACAATATTTACAACAGGTCATTAGCTCCAGAGGAAAGTCCATACAGGGAAACAAAATGGAAGGGGAAATGTCAGAAGGAAAATGGCAAGGAAGCGATGAGCATTGGTCAATCAAATGAGGAGGAAGGACCAAAATGTTACTTCAAATTATTATGAATAGCACAGCCTGTGAAAGTGTGTGGCATAAAGATTCTCTCTGAGATGCAGGACAACAGATCATAATACCCTGAATCTTGCTGGCAATAACCATTAGGGAGAGAATCCAGCATAAGTTGTCCATCTAATTTACTGTATCTGAGATTAAATTCTACAAGGAAATGAGGGGGAAGGCTAAGAGCGGGTGGTTGCAAATGTAGCACTGAGCATGTGAGAGGCAGGTTCAATCTCTGCAAACATTATTTTGTTAAGCTGTTAAAGTGACGTTGGCATGTCAGCACGTTAAAGCAGGGGCAAAGAAGCACATTTTTTATCTTCATCTTTTTTAAAATTCAGTGGTCCTGGCACTGTCATTTCTATTTCCTCCTGCAAATAAAAGCCCTCCCCAACTCATTTACTGTTCCTCGTGCAGAGTGTGAGGCAGAGGGAGTTGTTGGCCCTTGCAAATGATAAAACCAGCCTTGCCAAAAATCCCTGTTGAGCTGCTGGTCAAAGTCTAATTCTTTTGTTTTCAAAAAAACTGTCAAGTGCAGCTGAGCCATTTCCTCTATAAAAATGAGTTATCCTGCAAAAGACCTCCCTTTTGTCATTATTCTCATATATAAAGTTAGATTTGTTTATAAATGAGTTTGCGTGATGTATATTCTACCACAACTGTCTGTATTATTTCTAGGTGCAGTTATTAATGCAGAGGAAAAAAAAGCAAGGGTTTATTTTTACATCACAGAGAGTTTCTTCAGGAAAAACACATAAACCTGTTCTTGCAAATTTAGCCATTTCTTATAAAGACGCCATATTTCTAATATATCTGTTATCACTACCGAAATAAAAAAGATTTAAGTATTACTTATAATTTCCGGAGGTTGGGTTTACATTGGAAATATGAATATTCAGTGTCATCTACATGGCTAATAATAAAAATGGCATAATTATAAATAAAAACACTCTCCCTTGTGCTCTCCATTTAGTAAAAAAACAAACAAAAAACCAAACAAAAAAACCACCCCTAACTAATATTCTTAAAAGTGATTGCTGATTTGAACTGCTGATTTGAATGTAACTTGGTATTGAAGAACAAGAAAAATCTTTCAAAATCTTGAATAACCTTTTTTAATGTAAAAAATAATAATCAGATAATGCCAGGCTTTATAAAGCATGGCTCCTTACTCTGGTCACTGAAATGGATTGCTATTAAAATGAATAAAAAAAGATACATCAACTTTCCAGCTATGCCTCTGTGTGAAACCAGTGTCTTTGTAGCTAGACACCACATATAGAAAAATAAATGCAACCCTCTGCCAACCTCAAAAAATACTGAAACAGTAAAAAATACAATGGTATCATTGGCTACTGAATACAGTAAAAAAATCCATCTGTAATTTATTACTCTTTGTTCCCCCATATGCACAATTCGAGTTTGAGATGGCTGAAGGTGACTTAAACCTCATATCTGTAAGAAGGCACAGTCCTGTTGATATCCCAAAACCTTTTTGAGACTGAGGAAAACAACAAAATACAATGCTGAGGGTTGGTAATTCATATTTTGTTCCATGTTATTAGTCAAAGGCTAGAAAACAGGAAATTTTAATGTTTTCATGATTCCTTTAAACTGAACACTGTGCTAGTAACAGTTCTTATTATAAAAATATAAAACGATAAAACTATAAAACTATTAAAAATATAAAAATAAATACAAAATATAAAAATATAAAAATATAAAAAATATAAAAATATAAAAATATAAAAATAAATATAAAAATATAAAATATAAGCTGGGCAGTGAAATTTTTGAGCACACTTTTCTTAATTATTTTTTCCCAGTCATAGTGAAGCATTTATTTTACACAGATTCTTTTATATTATATAAATGCCCATTTACCATTACCAGTGAACTAAGCTCCTCTGTCCCAAAAAGGGTCATTCTGCAGGAATTTTGTCTGAGTGATTTTCCTATCGGTCATTGCAGAACTGAGCCCTAAAATAACAAATAAAAATGAGCAAATGGAATACAGGCTGAAAGAGACACTAAAAAATAAGTTATGTTCTTATAGCTATGTGAAAATAATCTTACACACCTGTTAGTCATTTTCTACAAGTATCATCATGGAAAAATCCCAAATTTCTACAAACACCTGAATGACTAAAGCTTCATACATAAAATGGTTGAATATTTTGATTTTATCATCAGTGTTGGTGAAGAAATACAGGCTCCAGAAGTGAAGGAAGCCGTCAAATAATGAGTTGGAGTAACAGTCCTAAGTCACTAGCCCAAAATCTTTCTTCAAAGCACAAGATCAAATAATCTAATAGCACATGGTACACGATGATACCTTTCCACAGCTGTCAACATGTCCCATTTTTGAAGACTGGCCTTTTAGCTCCAGCTGCTGTAGAGTGTATTTGCCATGAGCGCATCTGTCACTCTGAAGTCCCACTGATGCCTCAGTCGTGACAAGATACTAGATTGGTGTTAATCATGAGGCAAAGGCAGCAACTGAGGGAAAAGGGGAGGCCACATCAATCATATGCATAGATAACCTGCTGAATACAAATGGATGCAAAACTGCTCTTAAATTCTCCCCCATGCACTGCATGCAGTAAAAAAATGTTCCCTACCCATCTACCTGTAATGATCAGACCAAAACACCTCTTTTCTATGGTGCATTCAGTGCCTTCTGTAAGTCTTTCCATACAGTTGGATTAGGATGGACTCATGTTATGCTTCAGTGATATACCATTCTACACAAATATTTCAATAAAATAAAAGCTAACGCTAATAGAAATTCAGCTAGTCACTGACAAGCACCTGCAACATATCAAAAGGAGATAAAACATAAAATCAGCATGCACCTCAAATGCTTAGGAAGATATGCAAATGTCAGAGAAGCTACAATCAGAGCCATTGCAAAATCACAAGCAGCAGGATGAAAGAACAGGGTTTGTAATCTAGTCATCATGCAATGATTTTCTTCCTGCTGCAAAGCTTGCTAATTACAAATCTATCAATTATGATGCTTGAAAAGCCCTACCTCCTACTCAATGAACATTTTCAGAGGCCAAATGCCACTCTTATCTCTTGGAAGGGTAAAGAAAATCTTTGTTGTAGTTTGCAAGTTTAATATCAATCACCTTTTTTGGTATCCTGATAGGATAAAGGGGAAATGATAGGACAAAGGGTAATGTCTTCAAACTGAAAGAGGGCAGGTTTAGATTAGATATTACAAAGAAAATCTTTACCATGAGGCACTGGCACAGGCTGCCCAGAGAAGCTGTGGATGCCCCACTCCTGGAAGTGTTCAAAGCCAGGCTGGATGGGGTTTTGAGCTACCTGGTCTGGTGGAAAGTGACCCTGCCCATGACAGGGGAGCTAGCACTAGATGATCTTTAAAGATCATCTTTACTAAATCATTCTATGGTAGAATGTTCTGTGATAGGGAAAGGGTGTTCCCTCAATACAGGACTTTGACCTACGTTTACTCTTTGCACTCCCATGAGCTCTCTATATAGATTTAATCCAGTTTCATAATCTCTCTGGGGGAGTTCCTGAGCCTGAAGAGATTAATGGCAACCTCACTGCTTTAGTTCCCAGGCTGAGGTATGGAGATGGCACACGAGGGTATTGTAAAATGAAATTTGGGCTACAAGTGTACCTTAATTAACAGATGCAGAACTCCACTGCAGAAATTGCTGTATTTAGTCTTAAATGAAAATGTTCTTGTATATGCTGTACAGCTCATAAAGTGTTTTGGGGCTCGGGAAGTAAAAATTTGCATAAATCAATGTATTTTTATTGTGTGATACAGCCAAAAATACGTACTTGCACTCAAAGTCTAGAATAAGGGAAGCATTTTGTAGGGTCATTTTTTAATTCTTTTATTAAGACAGTGCTTGCTTGCTTGTAGCATTGCATAAATGGGACAATTTGAGAAAGAAGACCACAATCTTATTTCCCTTTGTTGGGAACCCCATAATCACTTGGGCATCCTTAGATCTAGCAAGCAGATGTGCACTTCCCACGAGCTGGACATGGAAGTTTGACAGATTTTAGTAAACATCCCTTCAGTATATGCATGGGAACCTTTCTGATAGATGGACGAAGAAAATGGGTAATGCTTATCCAAAAGGGACAGGAAATAACAATTGTGAAAAGCACTGTTGAAACTCCTTGATTATTCTTCCAGCAAGCATACAGTTTACAACAAGATTTTACCAGGGATTCTCTGTCTAATTATTGCCTGCGGTAAACTAATTTGGTTTATTTGTAACGCTGAGGTTAGGAAGAATTCTCTATGTGTACAGTCCTTTTGAGTGAACTTTGTATAAGAGGAAAAGGAAATACTTTAAAATATCTATTTAAGTACCTCAGTGTCAGCCACTTTATATTCAAGTGTTTACTGCCTAACAATTTTTCCCTTGCTTTACCTTACCTATGCTCTAGAATGGACCTACAAAAGGGCTTATTGAGTATGCCATGGATTTTTTTGCTTCCTTTTAAAGTTACTTTAACTTGGCCATCCAGCATCAGATTTTGCTGAGGTATAGCAAGCGTAAATTCTCTCACTTCCTCTGAGAAGCCCTCCCCAGTGCTTTTGCGTGTGTTTCTGTGTGCGTAAGTAACACAGAGGAAAAAAGCCAAAACTGTAGTTTCTCCTTCACATACACAACACCCTTCTCCTCAGCCGTCCTCTGTTTTTGACATATTGCTGGGACAATTCCAAGGATGCTTGTTTTCTTGTTTTACATTTAAGTAGGATTTTCAGCCAAAGACTTCACAGCACTTACATGTAAGGCGTGTAAGAGGATGGTGCCTCATTTCTTAAATAACAAATAAACGAAGGTGAAATGCACTAAAGTACACTTCCACAAGAAAATATACTAAGTCCGAGATGGAAGATGGGGATAGCAGAGCATGTTTCCTCTCCTAACTGTAATTAGGAATGGAAGAAATGTCATTTCTGACAGGGGAAGATCGATTTAAATCCTTTGATTTTTATCATTGCAGGCTTGAGAGGAAGAAAGCTAATTATCTTCCCAAATTAATAAAAAACCTAGTATCTGAAGTATACTCTTTCCTTGCCATGTGCTACAAGTATATTCTCATTTAATAACTTCTGAAGTCTTTGGCAGCTCTTTCCTCAACTTCAGTCAGATCAGGCACTTGCTATCAATGAGAGGATTTACAATTACTGTCTAGTGTGGATAAAGTAGGACATCCATAATTATTCCTTCTTGTTACAAGTCATTTGCTGTTTTAACCTTTTGATTCAAGGGTGCTGAAGAATGCAGGCTGGTCCTCAAAAATCAATCCTGACTTAGAATTTCATAATCCATTTCTACTGTGGGAGGGATTTGCCTGAAACCATATGAAGCTGTTTCAAAGAAAAACTAATATGACCTTTTCTTGCACTCCTAAGTTTGTCTAAAGCAAGGGAAATTTGTCTAAAGCTTTTGTCTAAAGCAAGGGAAATACATTTTTGGGGGGGGTGGGTTGTGGTTTGGGGTTTTTTTCCTGTAAACTATTTTTCACAAAAAGGAAAAGAGAATGAACACTGAAAACACCATGCCCTACTATATACCTGACCAAAGCATAATAGAAACCATTCCGTTTGGATCACATATCCCATGATGAAAAAAGGTATCTTTTGTGGCAGCATGCAACTACAGGATAGGATATCAAACACAACTTCATAGCAAAATTACTAGCCAGCAGAACCTTAATGCCTAAACCAGAAATTAAATCAATCCCAAACAAGTTTCTTAACAAGAAACACCATTGTTTTCCCACTTTAAATCCTGTTAATGGATCCTCAATATTTTGACTGGATACAGAATTTTCAACCTACTCATCCCGTGAAAGCCAAAAGAAAAAATAGATTCTTTTGCAAGACCAAAGTAAAATCTCATTTAGTTTCTCCTAATTATAATACTTTGGACAACAGCCATACTCAAGAATTTCTCTTTCCTCTGGGATGAATTGGTCTCTAAGTCAGCAAATGTATTAAATTGCTTTGTTCTTTTTATATGTAAATCTATACTTGGAAAATCATCAACTAATTTTAGTCTGTTTGGGTTGACATGATCTCTGTGCCAAAAGTTATATTTGCATTCTAGTTTGGCTTCCTCTTGTCTATCAGAAAGCTGATTGATAAATGTGTGTGTACACAAACACACACACACACACACATACACACATATATATAATAGATATGTGAGAGTTTCTATTTTAAACATGTGCGTGTTTAACTCAATGCTGACTCATTTTCTCTAGGGTATAGACACTCCCACCACACACAATTCATGGACAAAATACTTTTAAATGGGGATTTCATTTAGTAGCTCTCTAATCTCACCATGTCAGCATTAAAATACTCCATTGTTTACAGCTGTGTCAGTGTAATCAACTATCCTATTTATCTTAACTTTCTGTTAAAGACAACTGATAAACTTCAAATATGGGAATTCTGGGCTGTATCAATTAGAGGAAGACCTGGATTTGGCTCCTATACACTTATATAAACCCTAGAAAAGCTGTTGCAAGTGAAGTCTTTTGTTCCTTGGTAGCATACAATATACACAAAACCCCTCTACTTACCACCTCCAGATTTTGTGGTCTATCTTTAAAATTTTGGAAATATTTTAGTCACCATCAGCTCTCTGTATCTCATTGCTTTCATAACTATCAAATCAGGCTTTTATAATTTAATTATTTATATCAAAATCATCAGAGATTTTTATCTTTATCTACTCTAAAGAGACTACAAAAACCCAAACATAAATAGAAGTAAAACAAGACAGTTACAGGATTTTGGAACTGAACTCTAATCATTATCAGTAGTACTTATGTCCTTTTGAAAAAAAGAAATCTCTCTGAGAATTCCTATCAAATGTTCATGGTGTTTCTTAGTTCCTTATCAATTCTATAGTCATTCTTTATTCCATAACCCAAAATCTCATCTCTGGAAAAGCATGCCTGGTTTGTTGAGTGTTTCTAGAACATGTCCATTCTCACTTGCATTTTCCCTCCCAAGAGTCAGCCTTTCTGAGTGATTTGGTGAAGAGCTGACAGCTGAAGGGGTGGCTGGTGTCATTGCAGAAAACTATTGAGTATCTTGAGTGTCACAGCAAAAATAGAGGGAAGATTTTGATAAGCCTGGGTAGTTATGTTAGGTTTTTCATTTAGCGTGTTTTGGTTTGCTTTTTAGTCTCAAACAGATCATTTGCAGCATTCTTTGGCAAAACGTGCTGTTTTAAAGACACAATGCTGAGAATAATGGTATCAATGAAACATAAACTCAACTGGCGACCACATTTCAGATATAATTACAAACTGATATCTCAGATGCACTTCTTCTGAAAGCTGACAAATCTTTTTAATTTCATGAAATCCAGGTCAGCCTATGAAAATACAGCCAGAATGCAGAATTCTACATGGATTTGACATGAAGCCAGACAAAAAGCAAAGGCTTTGACAAGCTTTCTTATTTTCTATTTCAAAACTAAAACAAATCAGAGGGGAAGGATCACCCATCCATGCAGATTAAAATCCTGAAAAATATTCAGCGTACTCCTCAAACCAAAAATTTCTGAGCTGTCTAAAATCAACCCCCTGGAGATGATTGATTCCATGTAATGAAACCAAATAGTGAGATAAAATTATCAACCCTGAAAAAAATCTTTACTATGCACTTAAGGCAGCATTTTCAAACTTTAATGTGTTTTGTCAGGTAGTGTACAATGCCTTCATTACCACATGCAGAGAATTACACAATTCCTATTAAATAAATTCATTAGTAGGGGTAGTCAGCACCTACAGGATACAGATTTCTCAGTTTCAGTTGTCCAATTACACATAAAAATTTACTCTAGACTCACAGAGTCTCATTCTGTTACTGGAAACTCAAGATGCTGCCACACAGATCACAGAATGGTTGAGGTCAGTAGGGACCACTAGAGGTTATTTTGTCCCGTCCTTGAAATAAAACATACTTGGGGTGTTGTAATACTCTTATAGGAATATAAACAAATATTTTTGTTGAATTCCATATTGCAACTGGATAACCTTCAAATAAACCTATTTGATTACTAGCTTTTGTAGCTTCCTATCTTTACCTTGTAACTCATCGTGGCTGTCATGAAGAATTACAATATTTACAACCTGCAGCATGGAATTTTGTCCTGCCAATCTGAAATAGGTTTGCCTGGTCCTATTTTAATAAAATAAAGAATAGCACATTGAAATCAGGTGTAGACCCAAGGCATTTGCTGCAGTTACTTGACTCCTTTTGCAGATAATTGACTCCCTTGTTTTCCCTTTTGAGGGAAGGCAAAGGATATCGCAGGAGAGGAGACAGGAGAGAAAAGCAAATAATATGTTTCCCTTCAGCATTTTAATACTTTTGCACATTTTTTAAAATATGGTTCATGTATACATACTGTAATATAAATACCTGTTGAGTGGCTGGCCCATGAACAGCAGCAGTGAATCGCATTTGTGTATTCCAGACACATGAGACAGGGAGAAAGATTCATTGATTGAGTCTCTGTATTTTAAGTGTTACTATATTTACTAGATAACAAATTAGAGATTTGTTAGACAGCAGGCTAAGTAGCTGTCTGTGAACTGTGTATTTATTATGCATGGCTTTTCCAGAGTCATTAGAAGTTGAAAAGAAAGACTCACTAGGATGTGAAGGGGAATTCAGCTTGGAGCTGCTTGGGGACCACAGTGATGTGTCTAAGTAACAGTCAGACTTAATTATAGCCCCCAGGTTACAATTCTGGGGCTTAAATGCAAACTTTTCAGATATGTTAGCAAACACTAATATTACTATACTAATGGATAGACTACAATATAGAGAGTCTTAACAAAGTTCTCATTGGCATCTTCTACATCAGAGAAACATCAGAGAACACAGTAAATCTGATTTCCATTCCTTTTACTCACCTGCTAGATAGTACATTATATCCATTGTATGAAACTTCCTGAATGGAATGCAATGGTGTCTAGACGCAAAACTGTAGACCATTTCATTTCCTTCCCTTTCCATTTTGATAAACAGGGACTTTCATTTCCTGTCTTGAGCAATTTTCAGGTCCTGCTCACATTGCTGATGCTCAGCTCCAAAGATGGCAGCTAGTGACAGACAAAAAATGATGCTGCTGTAAAAGTTAGGAAGAAGCAGAAAAAGATACTGTGAGTGCTAAATTCAAGCAATTCAAGCAAAACAACAGGACACAGTGAGCAGGAGAATCACAGTGAGCAGGAGAACATATTAGACATGTTTTACTCTAGCTGTTTTTTCCTAACCAGAAGTCATCAAGTATCTGATTAGTGGATCACTTGGAGGCTAGATCATCTGATATTATAACTGACTGAAAGTTTTATATGGACAGATCTTAACACCAACTTTGTCCTTCTAGTAAGTGAAGTTATTGTATTTAGAAGGAGCCAGATCAAATAGTAAGACTTTAGCGCTGGTATATTATAAGGAATAATAAACATAAGAAAAGTGCAAAACTGTCATGACTCCTTTCACTGTTCTCAGATCTACACTAATTCTAGTTTAAAAAAATCTTTATTGCATACCAAATTAGGAATGTTTCTATCAGGTTAGGAAAATTGTCCCTGCTTCTCAGCATCCTGGCTGTGAGAGTGACCTGGGCCAGATGCCTAGGGAAGGGTAAAGGAAAGCAAGCTGATACTCTTTCTAGGACATTCTTCCAGGCTTCAGCTCTTCATGGGAGATTTTATTTCCCTCTGGATGATTTTGTCAAATCTAGAAGATAAAATTGCTGATTCAAGTGTAAAATGGGGATTTTGAAGTTAAAGGCAAATCTAGCTGGAATCTCAACAGAAGCCTCTGCAATACTGCTGCTCCAGTAAAAGCAACCAATTTCTATTGAAACCAATTTGATTTATGCATGACTCTCTGAAGGCAGAATACGGCCCTCTGAAATTTCTCATCAGTAAATTCAAAGTAGATGCTTTCTCAGAAAAACAACTTTATTTCTCTAGGATCATAGAATCACCAAGTGTGGAAAAGACCTCTAAGATCATCAAGCTCAATTACTCACTGCCAAGGCCACCAGTAAACCATGACAATCTACACATCTTTTGAAAACCTCCAGGGATGGTAACTCCACTACTTCCCTGGGCAACCTCCTCTAATATTTCTGATATGTCATTGGCCTTCTAGGCCACCTGGGCACACTGCTGGCTCATGTTCGGCAGTTTTCAAAGAGTACTCTCAAGTCTTTTTTTACCAGGCAGCTCTCCAGCCCCTGGGCTCCCAGGTAGCACTACCTGGATTTGCTGTGACCTAAGTGCAGGACCCAGCACTCATACATATTGAACCCCATACAATTGACCTTGACCCATGGATCCAGCCTGTCCAGATCCCTCTGCAGAGCCCTCCTGCCCTCCAGCAGATCAACACTCTCACCCAACTTGGTATCATCTGGAAACTGACTGAGGGTGATTTAATTTCCTTCATCCAGATCACTGACAAAGATATTAAACAACACTGGACCAAGTACTGAGCCCTGGAGAACCCCAGTAGGGACCAGCTGTCAACTGGATTCACCTCCATTCACCATTGTTCTCAGAGCCCAACCATCCAGCCTTTTTTTACCCAGCAAAGAGGGCACCCTTCCAAGGCCTCAGCAGCCAGTTTTTCTGTGAGAATGTTGTGGGAATGGTGTCAAGGGCTTTACTAAAGTCCAGATAGACAACATCCACAGCTTTTCCCTCATCTTTCCCCTGGAAAATGTCCATGAAATGTCCACAAAACGTCTGTTGAATTGGTTTATGCTTTTCCAAAACACTGTTATTATTAAAAATCTTTTCAGTGGCATCTGTGGGATTAATAAAATCTGTCATTTGCAAGGATCTTGCTTTCATCACAGGTGAAAGCAAATATGTAGAATTTTCTAGAATGCATATATTGCATTTAGCTCAAGGTACAGAGGACATTTTTAAAATAAAGCTTAAATGAAAGAATTGCTTCAGCCGTCAATGAAATGTGCTTTTAGGGGTGAAACACAACAGCTGTTTAACATCACAAAGCAATATCATTGAATAATTTAGTTCACAAATTTGAGAAGAAAGGAATATTTATTCAAGGGAAACTCCAGATGGAAGCTGGGAAGGCAGACTGTCATTCTAAGACGGTGTTACAATTTTAACAAAAAAAAAAAAAAAGTAATTCCTGCAATGCTTTTACTCTTTCACGATGTTCTGTAAAATGCTAGATAGCAACAAGATTTTGCCCATTACAGAATGTATCACTATAATTCTGCCATTATAAGACTAAGCATTACTGTCTCCTTTTAACAAGACTCAGAACAGCGCCACAATTTTTATCAGACGACACAGGGATATGAGATTAAATACGATGGATCACATCATTAATCTGTTTAAGGGAATTTTTTTCTGTATCATTAGCTAGTGTCAGATGTTTTCATAGTTAATACTAAACATTAATATTATCAGCAATATATAATCTGAAAACATAGAATAAAGTATAACTAAATTTAATCCTAATTCTCATCATTTAGTTATTGACTTAAATTAGGTGTATATCCATTTTCTAGGTTAAATCTCTCTAACGCCACTGTTAATAGCGAAATATTACAGGAATATGAATTTTGATGCCATTGAGTATATTTTACATAATTTTTTTTTTAATATATATATTACTGATGACCTTGTAGATATGTGCAACATGGGCTGAAGAGAACTTCAGTAGGCAATTTCCTTGCATGCAGAATATGATCTTAGCAGGGTATGCTTCAGTTTGATAAGCCTAAAAGGAGCCTTTATTGTGTCTGAAATTTGAATTGAAGCATGCTCTGGAAAGTTTGATTGTATATTGAATGATCAGTTAATGAGACCAGTTTTAGACCACTAAGAGCTTCAGCTGGTCATACCCAATTTTGCTGTTCTGACAAGAAAGTGCATCTTTTAAATTCCCAGACTTGTAGTAACAAAGTCAATCACCAGAAAGTTATTTAAATAGAAGTCTAAAAACCTCAAGGCATAGAAAGTTATTGTACTGTATGGATACTTACAAGAGATGACAGTGCAAAAGAGCTGTAAATCAGACAAAGAAAAAGAAAATATTAGAAGAAAAGGGCATGTAAATTTTCTGAAGTATAGACCAAAGAAATCCGCAGAAAAAATTTAAACAACTTTAAGTATATCTGGGTAAGGAAAAGGAAGTGGAGAGGGAAAGGCGTTCAAAGTCCAGGAAAGATGAAACAAAAATGGAAATGTAACCTGCCTATTTGGAAAAGTGCACTTAAGGATGTATTATAGAAATTCCTGTACTATTTTGAAATCCTGACTTTGAAATCTGACTTCTGAAACTGGTCCTTACAAAAATGCATTTGAGATGTTTTTTTTTTTCACAGTGTTACAGTTCAATAAAATGAATTTATTTGGGATCCTCTGAGCTCCTCCTCCCTTCTTTAACATTGTTTTGAGGTATGGTGGGCTTTTGGGTCCTTCCATTTCAACCTGTTACAAGTGCAGTTTGGAACTTCTGAGGGACTTTGTAAGATCAGAGTCTTACTCTCTGCAAGATCCAAGGTGATACTAAAACATGCTTTCAGGACAAAAGTCCCTCAGTAAATAATAAAAGAAAATTTAGAGTTTGAGGGCATCTAGCATGCAATTGTAAGTACTAATATGACCACTTATTTTCTGCTACATTAGCAGAGAGGGTAACTTGTGACACAGATTGTTCTGACATGATACAACAGTTCCTGGAAGGTACTTCATGCCCCAAAGAGCTTACAGTCCAAGGTAAGCAGCTAGCAGTGAACACAACAGCTGGGGAAGCAGAAGGTAGCAGTGAAATCATAATCAGTGAGATAAACTGATGAGTCATAGCTCATCAGCTCATAATCCAAAACATAAGATGTTATCTAGCACTGTCACTATGAGACAATTCATCATGTATGCTCTGCATTGTGCTTAAAGTCTTGCAAATATGGACAATTGTGGGCCATGGGAATTTTCACCTAATCCCATTGTTGAGTGAAATGTTAGCAATCAAACAGAAAGCAAAAAAAAAACCCCAAAATATTTTAAATGCTCTTTCAAGACACAGCAGTGATAGGAGGAACCTATGGTGGTTGGAGCCCAGACCAGCTTATCTTTAAAGGGCTGTAACTATCACTTGGCTTTATCATCAGAACATAGTACACTCTTACCAAATAATTGCAAGAGGTGACCCAATATATTCTGCACTCTTTTGAAGCTTCTAAGAGCTCCCCCCAGACAGATCACACCAGTTGCTTGTGGACTACTGCTAAAATATGAAAAATATCCATATCCCAGCAGAGGTGTTATGGCTTCATGGGTATCTAGGAAAGATCAAAGCAAATCCTTTCTATAGGAAATCTAATACAGCTGCAAGGAGGTGCATCCTGTACTACAATCTCCTAAACTGCCAAATACACGTATTATAGAATTATAGTATGGTTTGGATTGGAAGGAACCTTAAAGACCCTCTAATTTCAGGCCCTGCCGTGGGCAGGGAAACGCCCAGACACCCAGTAGTTGGAAAAGCTGTGAAAGAGGGCCCAGAGATACTGCTCAGGAGGGTGTTGAACTGTCAGAGGTGATGAAATGTCACTGGAAATGGTCCAATTTCTCAGCATTTTTGTGATATGATAACTGCAGAAGTCTGAACTGAAGCTGTCTAGAAATATGCTAACTGACAGAAATACACAAAATTTTAGGCTGTAAACATTGGCTGCTAGGAATCACTTGCTACAATAAATGCAATTCAAAAGGTTTTGTTTTTTCCAAATTGAGTTTGCTGGCATCTAAGTCAGATATTGACTATGAAAATGTGCTTCAGAAGTGAAAAGGATATGTCATACTCTATGTAAATATGAAATATTTTCAAAAGATTTTAAAAAGAGTGTGAGCATACTTAAATAAACCTCATAAAGAAGAAGCTGAACAGTCAATATTGCAGTTTTTTTCATTGGGCTCTGATAAGAGATTGGATTATAGATGGAACAAAACCACTTAGAAACTGTTACAAGAGACTGAGTTAATTTTCCAAGGAAAAGAGGTGACTCAATTCAGAATGAAGCATATGGAGGTTATTGGTGATAATAGAATAAATGTGCATGAGAATCCATAATGCTGAGGGCTGGAAATCATGGGAAATGTAGAGAAAAACAAGAATAGTACATGAAGTAAATACTTAAGACCAGCACAAATTAAGAAAATGTCAGATATATTGGAAAATTGAACAAGATTCAATAGACTTTGCCACTTTTCAAAAGTTTCAAGCCATCATTTCACCATCATTGTATTTGGCTGTGGATAGCACAGTGTTAAAGCAGCGGCCTGTAAGGGGGCAGAGAGAACTGTGACACAATTTGGATCAACTACCAGAAACAAAATGTCACATTTAAAACTTTTAAGACAGATGCTAAATGCAGAAGCCAATCTGTTGAGAGAAGCATTCTGGAATCTTCAGTAGAAGAGCTACATATATTAGAAGGATAAACAGGTTAAATGTAAGGGAGTGCTTGAACTTCTTAAAGGAATGTATGTCTCAATTGTACATGTAAATAAAAATAGAAAAGATGCAATGTGTAATAGGACTAGTATGGAGCAAAATAATTTTGAGTTGAGAGCGCATCTTACTGATGTTCTTGATAAAACTACATTCATTGAAGATGAGAATTGTGAAGAGTTTTAAAAGGTGTGTTGCTGGGAATTTATAGGCTGTTAGCATGTTATTCATAGCTATAATATCTTATAACATCTTCATGCTGTGCGGAGAGTTTATATAAAAGGGAGAGTTAAAAGGGAGGCTGATAGGCTTTTTTGCAGTAAGAACTGCTGGACAAGGCTGAAAAGCTGCACTTGCTACTTTAGATGGAGGAAGAAAAACCCATGCCTCACTAAAATAATTAAATTAATATAAAAACTATTACACTTGCATCTGAGGTGTTATGTTTAGGAGGACTCTTGGTGGTTGCTCTTAGTAAAAAAGATTCCATGTCTGTGAAATCTTAAGAATCTCTATGGGACGCATGCTTTAACCAAAATGACATTTGTGTTTTCTGAGGTTCTCAAGGTATTTTTCTTTATCACATTTGATCTTCTGAAAGATTGCACTTTATCATCCAGGGCTCCAAGGTGCTTTGGTATGAATCAGACACAGGAACAGAAAGCATAGGTAACATATCCTCATATATTTATGGTCATCAATTCTACAGACAAAGAGGAAACACACCGTCCTTGAAGTACATTATAACAGACATTCACAGATAATCTGAAAGCTTTTGGTCAGCAGTCTAGAGTGTTTATCAATTCATCGCACTGAATACCACCTTAGATTTTAATGATACATCAGCCTTGAGGTACTGACATGATACAAAACTAAGTTGCTTATGAATACCTCCAAAGATAATCTCCTCAGGATGAAGAGCCTGTTTTCTTTGTTACAGAAAGTCTTAAAACCTGTATGTCAATACAATAAATGAAAAAGGAGTCATTGACCTTATTTTATGGGAGTAAATATGCTCTCAAGTCTTTCTAAACAGGCTGGAATGCTGTGTTATAATAAAGACCCTGGCAGACCAGGAGAAAGAGATAATGAGGAGAAGAGATATCCTACATTTGCTTACAGAAGAAAAAAGTTATTCTCAACTAACTGTCCCAAGCAACTGAACCCAGAAATTCCCACAGCAAAGCACAAGACTGAAGCGCAATTTTGCTAGATGTGTAACTTCATTAAGTTACACCTCTCAGCAAGACAAGCCAGAAGCCATTCTGTGCAGCGTGACCTTAGGTCATGTTCTGTTGGAGCAGTCCTGTCTCTGCAAGGCATCATCCTCTCAGTTTGTCCATCCTACAGCAGGTTAGAAGTTTCTGGAGATCTGCACTAGTGCCATTCACTGTTCATTAAGATAGAGTTGGGATCCAGAAACTCTGTTTTGAACTGACTTTATATTCGGTGAAAAATTGGAGGGGAGAGATTGGATGAAACTATATTTTGTTGCTTTCCAACTGAAGCACCAAAAGAATGAGGCCAGCTGGGGCTCTCAGAGTGTGACTCAGAGCAGTTCCTGAGTAGAGCTCCCAATTTCTCTGCCCCATGAAGTCAGCTTTCACTGGCAGGGAAGCAGCCGGGTGGGCATGTGGTGGCCAGGAACAAAATTCCATCTCCCGACAGCTTGATGGTCTGTGAGGAAGTGTGGTGCCTCCCACATGGGCTTTGAACTACTGGGCAGCCAGCCCATGACCTAACACCTCCCATTCCTCATGTGATGTGTAAAGGCAACTATTACTACAGTAACCATCCAAACAGATGATCATGGGTGAGCAGAGAAGAAAAATGGATCAAGGAATAGGGCAGCAAAATCTTCCTGTGGTGTTCATCTCTTGTACTCATTGCTCATTCTCTCTTTAGCTACATTTCAAGAAACCTTGTCTTGGTGTACAGAATATCAACCCATGAGGCAGTGCTGAGACACAGCTATTAAGAAGAGTGAGCCCTGCAAAGAAGACTTTCCAACTTTACAGTAAGATAGGAACTGTCAAATGCAACCATGCATAGATTGCACTGCACAAAGCTAGATCATCTCCTCTTCCCAAGGCATAGGAATTGTCCTTCCATAATTCTATGTTTCATTTTTCATGTTTATATTCTGGGTTTTAGTCACCTTTATCACCCATGGTCCATTGCTGTTTTAACCAGATGAGACTTGTATTTTGGACCCATAGCAAAGCTAAACTTGTTCACCTGCCACATGTGTCTTAGAAGTAAACCATTCAGTTTCATCTAGTTTTCATCCAGTAATTTGTCCAGTAATCATCCAGTTTTTAAGGGTTGTGTGACTAGGAAAAAATACCATTTCAACCAGTAAGGTAGAAAAAAGTCTCTAGACCACAGAGCTCAATACAGTAAATTAAGCCCACAAACCACAAGGAACCTGATATGTCCTTTTGATCCAAAAGGAGTACCTTGAGGATTGGTGCTTCCATATCATTCCTGGAGCAACTATTTTCCCAAGATTTTGCTGAAAAGATTACAAAAATAGCGGGGAAAATGTAAAGTACATTTCTCAGTGTTGTCATATGTAATTCTTCAAGTGCTCATGTTAGAAATTTGTTCATCCATTACATTTCTCTCCCACCCATGTAGGAGAAGGAAGAATCATATACAAAATTTACAAATAAAACAGAAAACAAATAAACAAACAAAACTCAACCGAGACCCAAAACCATTTCTATCACAAATCTCTGACTCCCACGATGACTAAATCAGTTCCTATCCTCATTTTCACAGGCAAAACAAGAGGTCTGTGGTTAGGGAGGGTAATTGAATCAGTTTCCCCAAAACAAAATTCAGAGAAAACAAGCAGATGGCTAACTCTTACACAACCAGAAAGAAGATTTTTACTGCTTGATCCTGCATATATGATCCAGCTCCTTGTTTCTCCCACCATTGCTCAGCTCAACTTCTTTTATTTGAGCCCTTCATTTTGTGCAATGCGTGAAATTAGACCTAGCTTTAGTAAGGCCATATCTTACTGAATGAAGCAGCTGGTATGTTGAAATCAGTTGAAATGCTCTAGAATGTATGAGATGTTCACATATTATCCAAATGCTCTAGAGTTCACATAGAATTATAGTTACAATGAAATGCAAAATGGGTCTGACAATTCACATCTGACATTCAGCCTGGGATATCTTAGTGTCCATCTTTCAAAAGAAAATAGAGCAGCAACCCATAATCTCGGTGCTGGATTTTGTAAATGTATCAAGTTGGACACTCAAAATAGACCTTTTTTTTCAATGTCTTGGCCAGCGTTTTACATTTTGTACGTGGTTTAGTGCAGCTGCAGTAAAAGAGGTCTAATATGTTGGCTTGTCTGAATAGGGCTTGGTTATATAAAACCATTAATATTGTGCTAGCAAAGGGTTTCTTGATTGCATGAAGAATAGAGTGGCTAAAGAACAGAGCATCTAAATAATAGATATCAAAAAATTACTCAAATTCAATGATGAATATACCATAGCTTTTATGTGTGAGGAGGGAGTAATGTTGAGCCTGTTCTCCTTTAGGAGCTGTGATATCATGGCAGAGGTATTGAGACCAAAATAAGAAATGTTTTGGAAAAAGTTACATAATAGATTTTTGTTGTTTGACTAGATAGAAATGAGAGGAGAAACCTTTATATCATGCTAATTCCTCTTCTAAAAGCTGCAGAAATTTTGTCATTGATCTTAGTAGAATAAAATATGATGGTGTGAAAAAGAAAGCTGTGGACTGCTTTTAAGGAGGTATTGTTTTACAGGAGCAGTGAATAAAGAAGGCATCCATTATAAGGATTTCAAGTCAGTTTTTATTGTCAAGGAACAGCCAAGAATCTTAGTGCTTATAAAGGAGCTCTTCATTGCCTGAGCTTTCCCTCTTTCCTCCTTCACTGTTTAACTCCATGCAAGAGCCAGAAGAAGACTCAGGCAATGCTAAAATGCATTTGAAATCCCTGATCCAATGTTTTTAGTGGGTTGAGATAGTAGTACACAGGCCTCTTTCTGGCTTTTATGCATATGAAATAGCTTCACTCTATTTGGGAAGAGAGGATGCTAATCTGCTTCCTACATTAAAAAAAAACACAAAAACCTGCCACCCATATATGCACATCTATATTTTCAGTATGTCCTAGTTTTCAGCCTGGAGCTTTACTGTGGTGAATTCCATTGGCATGATGTCCCTATGTTTCAAGTTAGGGCCTAGACAAGTCTCAGAGTATCCTCATATTTCACAGAGATACTTCTCTTGTAGACATCTGGTGTGTGACTGAGCTCCAGCTTAAAACAAATATACTTGTGTTGCTGCTTGGAAATATCTATGTGTACATTAGAGGCTTCATTCAGCTCCCCATATAGAGATCTCAGACTGTGTGATACCCTTTAGGGTATTCCAGCTGCTCCTCTAGGAGACCAAACTCTTCTACAATTTCTGTGTCATGTCCTCAGTAGCTGGTATCCACTTTGGCTGCCCTAGGATATGTCAAATGGCACAATAAAACTTGAGCATATAATTAAGTTCTATATCTTCACTGAATACAGTAAGCTTAAATGCCAAGTGCAACAGTATAAGCATCCTATTCTGTACTGAATTTTAGTCCTGAATTCCCTTTCTTTTTGTCTCCAAAATTGTGTTTGTAGGTCAGGTCTGAATTCAAACAGAGCACATACAAGCCCAGACATCACAGCTCTGGCTGACAGACATTATCAGGATACCACCACAGGATAATTGAAAGTTGACAGATGCTACTTTACTCTTTGCTCTTCAGTCAGCTATGGGGATCACAGGTTGATGCCTGAATGCAGAGAGCCTGTCACTATGAAGGCAGAAGTTGAAGGGACAGGACAGTTATCAAAGAAATTTATCCAGCCTTTTCAGTAATAAATATAGGATTTTCCATTATGTTTTAAGAGACAGGAATGACTTATACCCCAATGAAACATAAATCCTTGGGTTACTTCCATGGATTGGAAATCTCCTGACAAGTTGTAATGCAGCTGGTGAATGTGGTTTTGCTTACAGAACTAAGGGTTGTTGTACATGTCAGAAGCCATTTTTTTACCTTACAGAGGATTTTGTGTCATTAGGAACTTGAAATATTCCCTGTCTACTCAGTGAAGCAAGTTATCCCCTCAGCTGAGCTAAAGGCCCTGTGGGCCTGCTCTAAGCAGGAACACAACCTTTCTTCTCATTTAGTGGCAAACAAAAATTTTTTAAAAAGCCAAATTCTTTCCAGTGGTTTGTTTTCTAAAAGCAGGATCATTTATCCATCCAATTACCATCACAGCTAGTGATGTATAGGAGAGAAATTCTTTAACATAGTACAGAAACTCAGAGGTGTTGCGCAGCTGGGATGAAGCAATGCTAATGATTTCTTTGCCATGAAGAGCTTTAATAGCATAAAGCCATGACTTAATGTTGAAATTGCATGAGATATTGCCATCAGAATCATTGCCATAAATAGCTTTGACATTTCTATACCCTCACACCCTTACAGCTTCCACCTCATCCCTTCACTGCTGCTTGTCCCTCTGCTGCTTCTGCTGACAGAGCTGCACCAGGGGAGCACCATAAACCACATCCCTCACGTGGTGAAAGTAAACTTCCTCTACCCAAGATGTTTTACTGAATAAGTTTGCAGACAAGTTATGTCATTTATAAGAATGATCATACATGAATATGGGATCAAACCACCTGTCCCTTTAGCCCTGTATCCTGTCTCTGGCAAGAGACAGTAGAAAACACCTCAGGAACCTCCTTCTCAAGGAAAAATACTGTTCATTTGCCCTAGCAGTACTTTAAGCACAGCTGTGGGAATGACAAAAACACAGTTTATAGATGGAAACAGAAGAATGTAGAAAGAGGGAGGCAAACCCTCTCTGTATCACACCTTTAACAATTTGTCCAAATAAGACATAACTAACTCACAGAAAAGGGTTTTGTAAGCTGTTTACTACTGCTAGTATTTATTCCAGGTTAATTTTTTATTTATTAAAATATTTTGTTTCTAATTATCAGGATTATGAAAATGAAAGGCTTTATATATCTTTCTCTTCAGCTGGACTAGAGCCCAGACACTAGATCATATTTTCTGCAGAAATTCTAGACAAAATTCATGCAGGTTTTTTAGCCAAATGTGTTTCCCTACTTGAAAAAATCTTTAAAACATTTATATGTGGGAATTGTATCATTCTTTGAGTCATTCAAGCCAAATTTCTTGAAAAATCTTTAACATTTTTCAACAACCTTGACTTTGAACACCTCTTGTTTCTGCATGTTAGAGCAGAAGTTGCAGAACAGAAATGGGAAGAGTTAGGAATACAGTTCTGAAGGTAACTTCTCCTCAAGGTCATGGGTCAAAGAAGAAGCCAGAGCAATGTGAATGTTATTAATCTTCTGTACTGCAAGCTGTCTTCTAAATATGTATATATACAACACACAGTCTGGCTGCAACCTGAGTATATTATCATTCATTACCCGCCCATTGGGGACCTTTGGGGATAGTCTCAGAGAAAAGAAGAACAAGAATTGTATTAAGACTTCATGACTATGATGCCAGGAGAACAGCACAAGCCTTGCTGAAAGTGCAAATAACAATTAGCTCTTCAATCTCCAGGGAGCCAGGGGGTAAAACTGAACATCTGAGAAATGCTTCCTGAAGAGATAAAAATAATTCAAAAACCTAAGGAAATTTGCAAGACTGAGATATTTATTTTTCTGGTTCTGATTTTAAGAAACTAAGAGGAAAGGTTGCATTCAGATCCCTGCTTGAACATTTTATTAATTTAAGCTGCTAGCATTGTTTTTTAAAGTCAACACTCTTCAAGGTCAAAATTTTGAATCCTTGGTTTTGTCTGTCAACCCTTCCACAAACTTCTTCTGTAAGGCAACAAGAAAAGGGAAGAACAATATAAGAAAAAGCAAATACTTTTTCAGCTTTGAAAAGCGAAGTCTTGCCAATGAAAATAAGTGACTCCACAAAAATATATTTCTAATGTGATTTGTCAAAAACATGTAATACTTTGATTCTACACCAGCAATTATCACCTAGATGGATGCTACCCAGAAAGGTAGCTTGTAAATGCTACTCTGAGAAACACCTCAGGTGTGTTTCCATTTCTGCCATTTCATGAAGCTCTACATAAAAACTAACACCATTTTCTTTGCCACAATGGGAATGGGTTCCACATACTTCAAGGAGCAATCAAGATGAAAAGGGATCTTATTGTGTCTCCAGAGCAAGAGTTCAAAGTACGATATCCAGAATTCATTTCCTATTGATGTGAACAAATTGATGGCACTGAAAAATTACTGCCATGGAAAATTGAAAAGAAATGCACTTAAAAGAATTAAGGAAGTAAATCATAGAAATCACTGAAAAATACATTGTTAAGAACAAGCATGAATATAGATAGGAAGACATCACTAACCGACACCTCAAAGTCATCGCAAAAATGTTATCATTCTGCTTCTGGTGATAGATACTGAACACCAGAGTAACAAAGCTCTCCTGCTCTGTTTACCCTGAATATTGCAACTAATATATTTCCAAAGGGAAATATGCATTTGTTCAACAAATAAAAGTACCAGTGAGACACATTAAGAGTTAAGCTTCTGAAATGTAAAGCAGCACAGGGACAGCACCTGCTACTGAACTAGCTAACATTTTCTTTCATAGCTTTTCATCATCACGTGTTGGAAACATTGCTGTTTTCACTTGCTTTTTCCTATGCTTGGCATTTGCCTTAAGTGCTCATAGATGTAGATTTGAACAGATTGGTAGCAACAAGAGGATGATGGTCTGCACTTGGTGTTTTCTTCCAGGCTAAGGATCCTTTTGTAAGCAGCATGAATTTTGCAATTTAATTTTGTGAGGTGAACATCAGTATCATTGTGTCAGGGCATTAGCCAGCACTTTTTACAAAGTGCTTCATTATGAGATTTGAAAGATTAAAGCCATGGCAGAGAGGAGACAGGAAGAAAGGAAGAGGTATAAGAACAAAGAATGATCTAAAGATATTAATTCATGCAAGAAAAAATTAAAATAAAAATAAAGTATATAAAGGATATTTACTTATCAAATAAGTGAAAAAATAACTATAAAATCTATTTTATTTACCTGATGCCTTCCTTCATTGAAAGTCACAATAGCATTACTCAAATAATGTAATTATCTCCTGCTGTAAGTAAAAAGAAATACTCCATCTTTCCAGTCTTGCCATGCTAGCCAGTGCTGGCTATTTAAATGCTGAGTGCAGTTTGTCTGTTGTTTGGTAGAAACCAACACCTCTTAAGTACTTAGCCGTGTGTGTCAAGACTCAGTCTAGAATTGATTTCCTTACAACCATGTTATAAAATCCAGCAAATAAGATTTTCTGGAAGACCACGTTGACAGGTCCTTAACTAGATAGTGCTATTGAATGCCAATATAAATTAGCTGGGCAGATCACACAAATTATGCAGACTGCAATTCATTTCTGACACTGCTTGTTTTATCAGACCTTTCTAATTTTGCACTTGTCCCTTCTGTCTTCTCAGCTGAAGGCTAATATTGTAGATACCTGGACTTACACAGCTGATAAGTCCAATTGCCACAAGGTGACATGAAGTCCATTCAGAAAAATTCCATACACAATACCTTAGTAATTGCTACTTTGATAAGGCCTTGCAGTGATAGGAGAAGGGGGGCATGACTGAGCTGAAGGAGGGAAAATTTAGATTAAGTATTAGGAAGAAATTCTTCTCTGTGAGGGTGGTGAGGCACTGGCACAAGTTGCTCAGAGAAACTGTGGATGCCCTGTCCCTGGAAGTGTTCAAGACCAGGTTGGATGGGGCTCTGAGCAAGCTGGTTTAGTGGAAGGTGTCTGTGTCCATTGCAGGGGGGTTGCAAACTAGATGATCTTTAAGGGGCCATTACAGCCCAAATCATTCTAGGATTCTATTAAATTATTCTAATTATTCTTTTTTCTATTAGTATTTTCAAACTCCTACTAGTTTTGGAGGAAGCAGAACTATAAACCCTGTAGACTATTGGTATCCACTGGTTTTGGTTTGCTGATTTTTCTCCTTATAAATGACTCTACTAATAGCAATAAGGTGTAGTTTTGCAGCCAGTCAAATTTCCTTCCAAATTCAGAGAAATTCAAGCTGAAGACATTTAATAATTAAGGTGTTAATTGTGGGTGATTCAACTAGTAGGAAATAGATGAACCTGAAAGTAACAAATAAGATATCTACTGAAACAGAGAAGGTACTCATCAAGGGAAATGCAGATGTTAATGTAAGGAAACTTGATATCTCCTGAGGTTTTTTTAATGCCCTATTTCAGTAATTCAAGACTCTAAATAAGTGTTTCTACATCCTAAATGGCTGCTTCTGAGGCACAAAGAGAAAAAGTATTTTGTAGCTTCAGAAACTACAGAACTCAGAAAATTTTTCATTCAGAGGGTGTTTGGGAACAGGAAGAGGCTCCCCAGAGAAGTGGTCACTGCACCAAACCTGATGTTCAAGTGTTCAAGAAGTGTTTGGGCAATACTGTCAATCACATGGTGTGATTCTTGGGGCTGTCCTGAGCAAGACCAGGAGTTGGACTCGATCCTTGTTGTCTCTTCCAACTCAGGATATTCTATTATTCTAAATATGACTGGAATAACAAAAATATTTAAAATTTACCTCAGGATTTTCTTTTTTGTTATCCTAAAAGTGGTGGGGTTTTTTTCCTCATCATTCCTGTAACTGGGCAAAAATTTTAGGAAGCCAACACTTATGATGCCAGAAAAAGAAAATAAGTGCCACAGAAGAGATGTAGGAGTGTTATCTGGCTTAGTGAAATAGGAGACTGCAGCAATATTCCTCTTATTTAATCTTGCAACTTTCCCTGACTAATTTCTTCACCAGCCAAACCCCTTGACTTTGTGCTTTTATCTGTAGTTGTCTACATGTGCCTGGGAGGGTATTAAAGGCACAGAATGCAATTTTGGTTTCCCTGTGTGTTCTGTAAATCCTGACCATGCAAGGTTTGCTTACACAATGTAGCTACACTCTCTATGTGAGCTACATCAAACCACTTTGCGAAGCACAACAATTCTGTTTCCAGTCATTTAGCCATGATGTTCTGTTAGTATCTCTAAATGCAGTATGGACTATAAAAAAGAACATTAACTTTCTTATAGAAATTTAAGCTTCCCTACAGAAATCTTTCTTGAAATATGCAATCTTTATTAAATTCCTTTGACCAACTTAAAATTGCAAAGAAAGGAGCTCAGTCATTAAGTATTTAATGTAAAGGGGATTATTCCATCTCTTTGTCCTCAGAGTCTTCTGTCTTATTTTGTCTGAAATCCTTCTAAAGATTTCTCTTCATTCCAGTCCTATTAAATTTTTAAGGACTCTTTTCTTTTGTGACAGAATGAGCTTCATAGACAGTCAGCTGCTTGTTGTGCAAATTTCCTCTTGTGGAAATGTTGCTCAGTAGGACACCACTTTCCAGAGCCTGTTTCCTTCATTTCACACCACTCCCCAAAAAGCCTCACATTAGTAAGGTTCAACAAACACTTCCCGAATTTGCATCATTACGCATTGTCTTTCTCTTATTTACACAGGAGTGAGGCACAGAACTCAGGGTTAATGAATCCTGATTAACTCTGTCTTCACTGATTTGGAAGGAAATGTCTAATAATGGGATTTCTTTTTTTTTTTTTTTTTTTAATCTCTACATGCAACAAGTATAATTGGGTAAAGGACAGTTTAGACCTGATCTTCTGATATGTACTTGTAAATCCTAAATTTTGAATAAAACCCAAAGAATGGTCATGCTATGTTTATTTTGGTTTCCTGAAATATCTTTTCGGTGTCCTCAGTAAATTATTACACACACTTGATTTTTTTTTTTTTTTTAATTTTTAAGAAATCACTGAAACTTCAAAACTTTTGTCTGCATCTGGTCTAAATGGAGTAAGTATGACTCTTTTTGGCCGGTAAACATCACTTTAATCAGCAACAGTGGTTATGAAAGAAACCAGTTGTTTAATAAAAAGGGGTGTTTGTAAGCAGGCTGAAAGCTGTGTGGGAAGATTAAATCCAAGAATATCATCTGTGCAGATTGAAGCTATTCCCTCTTGAAGCCGAATCTCTTGATGGCCCACCTAGACAATACCTATCTTCCCATTAAGACTTTAACTGTTTTACAACCCTCTGAGTCCTTTGAGGTGATAAAAAATTGAGCTAGTGCTCATGGCAGGAGGTTGGAGCTAGGTGATCCATCTTTAAGATTTCTCCAACCCAAATCATTCTATGATTCCCTGATTTTGAATTTGTCTCCTTCATGTCCCAAAGTGATCTTTCATTTAGGGAAAAATCCAACAAATCCAAAACCAAATAAATGGAAATCCAAACTACTAAATATCTTATTAGAATATATACTGTCCTTTAGCTATAGAAAAGTGTGGCACTTACCTGCAGAAAGCTTACATAGAAGGAAGCCTGTATAGTGTCAAAAACAGGTATATTCAGCTAGTTAGGAGCTTGTGAAGATCTGAAATGCTGCTTTAGCTTAACTAAATCAATTTGAAACTAAGGCCGCTAGTGAAGACCAGATGCCTTTTTTTAACCCTTGCTTGAATTGCTCTGGCAAAGGTAAGCAAAAGCCTCAAGTAAGCAAAGCAGAGAATGATGGTAGTTAATTTAATTGGCATGCTTCTATATTAGAAGCTTGTGCTGCCTGTACCACAATCATCCATATAAAAATTCAAAGGTAAAGGTAGAGCCATGACACCAGCAAACCATTTCTGTTTGCTCAGTTTTCTATTTTCCCTTTCCCTTTATGCTTTCTGCCAGGGACATGATTCATGGGGTTTGCTTCTGGAAGGAATCCTTAGATCACAGGCTGTGGTCTCACAGCTCCGCAGCTGCATTACCATGGCTTAACAAATAACCCTGGGCTCTGAGCCACTGGCACAGTTGTGGGCATGCTCATGGCCCACCCCTAAAACTGATGTAATGCATTGAAGCTTAAGCTTCACTGGAAGACTTTTAAGCTAAGTTCCCTTACCCTTGCAATTGGGACAGATTAGGAGCATACATGGGCAGTTACCTCCCAAAAACACATCTCTTCCAAGAGACAGTAACCTGTTAGACTCCCATAACTCCTCAGTGTTCCAAAGCCGTAAGTCTCGCCTCCTTTACAGCTTAAGCCATAAAACTTCAACAAGTTGCTCTGGTATTGGACCTGCAGTAATCTCTCTGGGGCAGGAAGCACCATCTCAGCTGCAGCACTGAGCTCGGTGTCATAATGAGCTCATTCAGAACATCATGATGTAAACCAGACAGTGTCTACAAGTTAGGGGGGAGTTTTAGTCTGACATTTCAGGAAAAAGCCTGCTGTAGTCACACTGCATGTCAGCTTCTTCTTCCTTCAGTGTGCTTTCTTGGACCCTTTGAAAAGATGGGCTTAACTGAGACATTTGGCACAGACATAAGCGATCAACTTTTTTTTCATAAGATTCATGCAATAAACAGCTATGTAATGGAGTGCTGCCTCAAAAATCCCCCTGCTGAGGGGAAAACTGTGCTTTTAGGTCAACAGTGTATTAGAAAACTAGAAAATCCACTTGGGAGAATAAGTTGAAAATTATCTGATGGGGAAAGACTTTGCATCTTATTACTTCTCAGTGAATATATGGAATTTTATCTTGTGCTTGAGATAGCACAAAATATGAGTGCAACTTCTGAAATAGTCAAACCCTCACAAGATGTTTCTCCAATTTAGAATGCTTAATAACTAGCATAATGGCAGGTTTTCCACTGTGGGGTTAATGTTGTTTGCTGGCTCTCCCTGACCTTACTTAGATGTCACAGTTGGCATCAATAGCAGTGAGAGTGCAAGCTACACACGGTCCATATTGGGAGCGGCAATACAGAGTTTGAAGTGCCTGCATCACTTGGATCACAGTCTGGCTCCATGAAGTCAAACAAAATTTCCACATTTCTTGGCAAAATTTTTGTTACCAGTGATGATATTGATCCTGAGCTGCAGCCCTGCTGCATCATGGCCCTGCCTGGGCCTGGCTGCTAAAGCTGAATGATTTTTGCCTTTGTCGGAGTGCTTCGTTTTCTCTGACTTTGCAAGGCTTCATTTCTAGAGTGCTGCCTGGTAATGAATTTTTCATTCACCACAAATGCTGGAAATATCCCCTGATAAAACAACCTCAACAGCCTAAACAACTACAGGGTACTCCATGAAACATGAGTAGGCCGGACAGAATTTGGCTAGATTGTATCCTAAAATAATCTGTATATGTAATGTTCTTAGAGGAGCATTATTTTTCCTGCAATGGAATATGTATTTTCATCCCTGGAAGTTTTCCAGGTCAGCTTGGACAGGGCCCTGGGAAACCTTGTCGAGTGGAAGGTGTCCCTGCCCATGGCAGGGGCAAGGGAATGAGATGATCCTTTAGGGTCGGTTCCAACAATTACATGATTCCATGATTCTATGATTCCTAATGCATGTATCAATTTCGAAAGGAGGATACATTGGAATTCTGCATCCTTTCTTCTATTTTGAAAAATTAAAACTTTTTTTTCTGCATTGTTTAGTGTTTTAACATTATGAACTAGAATTACAAGAGTCACTGCAGGTGACCTCTGAATTGAGTATGATAACTCTGCTAAAGAACATTTGAGCAGTTTCTTATTTTTTACTCTATGCACTATTTTCAGATGCAGGGTTCAGATGCAGGGTTCAGATGCATGGCTGTTTGGAAGGGAATAATACGGCTTTGAGGAGAAGTGATCATAGAGATAGGAGCATAAGGTCAGCTTGAAACTGCTGCTAGGAGCCCTCAAGATTCAAGTTACTTTAAGTAGGTGGTTCTTATTGTATTTGTTAACCTCAAGGGGCAATTGCTGTGGAATGCAACTGAAATCTGTAGCCTGTAATAAGAAAAATGTGTTTAGCAAACAAATGTATCTGAGAAATGGGAGGGGCCCTATATGACCTTCAAGCATTTTCTTTGCAAGGGGATGGAAGGTAAACCATCCAAGTGCACATGTAGATGTATTAGCATCAATTTATTCCAAGTCTGTAGAGAAAAGGAAAAAACAACTTTTAGATATTATGTGTGACTCCAAAACATACCAGATGTCCAATCTAGTAAGGGAGTGGAAGGAAACCGCCTTGTGTACTTGGTGATTTTGATATGTTGCTATTTAAAGCCTGTTTAAGCACTTTTCCACATGCTGAGGAAGAATCCACCCGGCGTTGTTAGAATGAACAAACCCTTGTAGGGTTGATGGTGTCAAGTTTTGCATGTCACATCTGCTTCCAGGCCTACAGTAGTGATTTTTAGATTGATCTAGAGAGGTCCCTTTTGTAACAAAGTGTTTCATTCAGTATTCACGGAGGGCTGGCAGCTGCTGTTGGCTTTCACAGCACGAAGGACAAACCCTTGTATTTATATAGTGATGTCAGCAGATGTGTGGTTTCTAGCTTTCTTGAGATTTGCTGCCAGTCTGAGTCCTGTCTATGAGAACGTCTTCTTACTGCTCCTTTTCCTCTTTCTCTAACAGTCACACTGTGGCATAGTATGTAAAATGTTATAAAATGGGATGAGCGAATGGATTTATACTGAATTATCAATGAACTGGATACAGTTTTCCAGACAATCTAAGTCTCTAGATCACTCTCGTCAGTGGCCATTTGCATCCGTCATCCTTCCTTGATATTTATAAGAAATTTAGCCAATATATTAATGCAGGTATCAAGAAGACTATTAAGAAACTGTTTCAACAAAGGAGAAATTGAGACGAGTGATGGAGACACATTTTTCCAAGGGTTTAGGGATATTTGAATTTCAGAGAGCAAAGACTTTTTGTGCCAAACTCTGTAATAGCAAGAAAACTAGATGCCCTTGAGGTTACCTTGGCCTGGTCAGACAACAATTCAAACAAAAGACAGCATACTTCCAAAAACTATCAGCCTTATTACACCAAAAAGCAAATCTTGCAGATGTCTGGTGATTTAGAGGAATGCACCTTACAGGTGCAGTTTCTGAGTCTTTGAAAGTTTCCTCAACTTTCTGCCCAACAGTGTCCACACTATCATCCACACAGGGATTTTCCATTTCATCTCGAGGTGCCAAAATCTAGTTTTCCACTAAAAGCAGATTTATTAATTACTTACACTGTCTTTCCATGAGAGGCCAGATTCCACACAGAAATCATACCTCTATCCATGCTTTTAAAAAGGTCCACTGCAAGGGGCTTGGAGTGCATCCCTGGCAGTGTTCAAGACCAGGCTGGATGGGGCTTTGAACAACCTTCTAGTTGAAGGTGTCCTGACCCATGGCAGGGGGGTGGAACTAGATGATTGTTAGGTCCCTTCCAACCCGAACCAATTGGAGATTCCATGATTTTATGGCATACTGAAAAGAAAATGAAGGTTCTTCTTTACAGCATTCCAACTAGCAGCTGAGTTGGAATAAGCATTGGAAGTGTGGGGATCTTGAAACTGGGTCTTTGCACCTTGTGGAACCAAACCTGCAGCAAGAACAGATCAGACCCTGACTGCTGTACTACAAACAACTAGATGGGTAAGGAAGGAATTTTAAGCAGACAAAATGGGTAGCCTGTGGGCAGGTGATGGAGAACTAAGGCAAGTCAGGACATTTAAAAATATATTTCCATTCAGTCTGGAGTTCCCCCTGTACCACACAGATCACTTCCATAATAGTGAGGGCTTAGAATACATTCTCAATGTGCCTTTTGGAAGCTGAGTTTACAGAGAAACTTTTTCTGAAGCTTCCAAGAAAGAGACAGTGAGAATACAGCAATGGAGATGAACAGATCTCTGAAATGAGACACTGTTGTGTCCTCAGGAAACCCACCTGTAAGAGCTGCTCCACAACCTGGCACTCTAATGAAGCTCTTAGGTAGAAAGTGAAGGGCTTTTAATGTTTTTTTTTTTACAGCTGCACATGCTCATTTCCAACAAAAATAAACTTTGTAAGACTTTTTTCCAAAGATCACAGCATACACAGATGATTCGTGGCTCAACTGAGTATTTACCTATTCCCTTGCCCTTTTAATTGCAGAACAAGCCAGTGCAGGCACTGAGGGGAAAGAATGATCTTCACATTCTTCATTACTCATTTGTAGCTTCACCTCCTTTGAGTTATGACTCATTTTCTTACTCCTGGGACATCTCTCATATAAACTGATCATATAATAATTCACTAGAGGGGTGAAAAACTAACTTGTCTTCTTAATACACAAGTTAAGAAAATAGGCTAATATTTCATTTCCCTAGAAGAAACCAATGTAATAGGAGCAGGCAGGTCATGTTCCGGAGTGTAACCCAAGCAGAAATACACCTCAGTCAGGAAACTGGTGATAGAAAACTAGGCTGTTTCCTGCATGCTCCTAACTTTCCTCAATATCTATTTTTTACCCTATTTGATTTCTTCCTCCCTTTTTTCACCATACTTTTAGAAGTTACTTGACTGTGGCTGCACTGCAAACTGAAGCCTTTTTCCAAGTATGTGTGCATGGAAAATGTAGTTGTTTGGCGCTGAAAAAGTCCCACAAGAGACATCGTTTCTGCAGTGCAGACAGGTGCTCCATATTCCTTTTATTTTTCCTCTTTGTAATGTCTTGCATCATTCACCATGGGAGAGAGATATTCAATTGACCTGCTGTTGGTTTAGGATGACAAATTAATTTCATGTCAGCCTGGAAACAGCCTGTTTGCAGGAATCAGCTGGGACCACCTCAGCCGGCATGGCAGAGACGTTTAACTCTTGACAGACAGGCAAAAGTTTCTGAATCCCATTGCTGAGCCACCCACTCAGCACCTGTGGCTCTGTGCTCCACACTGTCAGGGGATACATCTGGTGACAAAACTCAACCCCACCAAAACTTTAGATTAGCTGCTGAGTTGATATTTTCCACAAAGGGGAAATTCAAGAATAAGGCTTTATTTTGAATGCATGCAGCCTTGTCTCTTCCTATTTATTATACGCTCTCCCTGACACAATTACATACAGCAAGAAGAGTCTTGCGGCTTCACACTGAATATTGCTGTGACAGAGGAGCACTACTCACCAGCACAAACCCATTAAGTTTTCATTAGACCCTCTTGCCCTCTTTTTCATCTTTCTTGTCTCCTGCCTTCTCCATTGTCTTTTATATTCTCACTTACTCCTACCTGGTAACGCTTCATTGCTCTCAAGCCACTGCAGGTACCTCACTTCACCTTTGTCTTGGCAATCAGTTTGTTGTCCATTTCAAAGCACTTTCATAGACAATGACCACTGGAGCTTTCGGTCTTACACGTCAAACCCTAACTGCTAGTCTGGCTTGAAAAGTAGAGTGTAACACCAAGCTGATATTGAAAGAAGTTTGTGCCTCTGTTTACATGTGTAGAAAACACAGGTGAAAGTAGCACTTTCACCCAAAAAATTAAAAATTGTTGCCCTGAACTTTTTTCTTTTTATTTTTCATGTAAGTGTAGAAATTTTTATACAAAATGAATTATCATAAAATGGTTTGGGTTGAAAGATACCTCCAAAATCATTTAATTCCAACCCTTCTGTGATGGGCAGGGACACCTTCCACAGGACCAGGTTGCTTAGAGCTCCATCCAACCCAGCCTTGAATGGTTTTAGGGATGGGGCATCCACAACTTCTCTGGGCAATCTGTTGCAGTGCCTGACCACCAAGCAATTACCCAACAATTTTAAAACCAAAAAATGCAGGCTTTTCCTATTGTAATTTAAATATATCAGTAATAGCATTGACCCATAAAGTAGTGTCCCAGGAGGTCCCAAACACCCTTACACAGATTTTGGCCCCATCATGCTGCACAGACATGACAGAAGATATGGTGGCTGAAAAAGGTGCAGAGCCATATGTCCAATCTCCCTTGTTCTGGGGTTTATTGTATCACCATCAGCTATTGGATGCTGTGTGCAGTGCACACACGTCTCCTGGGCAGAGCACAACATCTGTTTGTCAACACACAGCAATGAGAAACTGTCACCAAGGCACAAACAGGAGGAAAGCCTCAGCCAGCTCACACTGCAAGGGAAATGTAGGTCAGTGGAATATCATTACAGAAGTTGCAACAAATCTGGGACACTGGGGCTAATAAAACACTTCCCGTACAAGTGCTACGTCATCATTAGTGACCACAAGTTTTCATGCCAGTATGTCCTGCCTCTGTACTGTCACGTTGCCTTGCAACAGTGGAAGGGAACAGTTCAATACTGGGTTGCATCACTTGGTGCATTTCCAATTTATTTGCCAAATTACAACTTTCTTCAACCCTCTGGCTGTCTTCCATGTGTGTGCTGCCCAGACCTGAGCCTTCTTAGCTGCCTGTTATCTAACAGGATCACAGCCCTGCTAGAAATGACCTATATTTGGCTTGTTCTCCAGCATTTAATTTTGAGCAGTAAAAGCTAATTTTCTTTTGTGCTGGAAGAACATATGGGTTCATTGTGAAGGAAAAGAATTGTTTGAGTGCTCTATTGAAGTTGGATATTTTTAGGTGCATGTAAGATCAAAGCTCTGATATCTCTTGGTGCAGTATTACATGTACCAATATGTAACAGCAAAAGAATCTTTTTCCAAGTCTCCATTCAGAGCATTTTCATTACATTATAAAGCTGCCTTTGACATTTTTGTGTCATGTACAGCTCTTTAATGCAGCATTAGCTGATGTGAAGTGTGCCAAGCTCATTTAAGCACAGAATGTGTAGATACGGAATGAAACAAGTTTTATCGAGATGGCAAACTTCAAGGTTTCCAGAGGCTGAGCTTAGATAAACCTTATTAAAACATGATAACTGTCGAAATAGGGTTCAGACTTTTCCAAGCAGTTTTTTAGTAAAGCTTGTTTCTCAGAATTTTGAAATACTGGTTAAGGGTATTTCACACATTAATTTGTTCTGTCTGCTTCAAGTCCTGGCTTCAAGTCAACAGAAATGCATCCAAGCTGTCAAGTTTATATCTAGGCTTTGCCAGAGTGTGAAGTTGTTTATATCTAGAGTTCTGGAGCCAGCTGACATCTAGACACTTAGGAAAATTAATTCAAATTAATTGGAGGTGTGAACTTGGAGCATCACAGTTCAAGCATCTTAAAACCCCATGTGGAAACTCTTATTCAGATGTAAAGTGTCCTCAGTTCTGAATATAATCTTCCTCACAGATGAGCTATATCTAAACTCACAAGTAAGATTTAGTATCATCTTTTAAAGCAGAAACTGTTGACAAGGAAATTTCACAGGTGCACCAAATAAGTGATAAACAAACTACTTCAGATTTAGGACTGGTTTGGTTGCTGTAAAGTTGTAAAAAACATTTCAGTCTTTATCCAGTCAAGGAGCTTTGAGCTACTACAAGAGAGATAAAATAAAGGCCATGTTTTATGACTCATTAATGGTCATACTTCTAACATAAAATTACATGAAATAGCTTTGTTTTGTGTCTAACAGATCTGAAATCAATTGATTTTCAGTAGCAAGTTCAGTATTCTTCCACCTAATTTGCTAAAAGATACAAAAATAGAATAACAAATAATACTGTCATTCAGTGCAACTACTATTTCTCTCATATCACAGTCTAGTAGGCTGACTAGTTTATTACCAATTCTGTTTCCTCATGCCTTAAACACCTGAGGTGGATCTATTTTTCTTTTGAACATTGAGATTGTACAGTGAGCACACAGATAAGCATTACCTTCTTAGGAAAGAATTAGCTTAGCTTTTGTAAGGGGAAGTTCTGTCTTACTGTATGCTGCTGTTTAAACATGAAGTTGTAAGCACCTCAATAAAAAAGGATTGAGTGGTCATAATGCATACAGACTTTGAAAAAAAACCCTAAAAATAAAAAGCCTACCTTTAGTAAGTCTTTATGTCAAACATTATTAAAGTAAGTTGCTATGGGAATAGAGAAAATAACTCTGAAAGGTAAGAAAAGGATAAAGCAAAGGCTTATTTGTTGCTTTTCAGGACGGAGCATAGTCAGCACTGGGCTGCCCCAGGACTGGTGTCACTTCTATTTGATATCGTCATCAGTGCCCTTGAGGAAGCAGAAAACGGTGAAATATTTATGATTACAAATTATATTAAGCTCTATCAGGTAGTCAAATGCTTTATAACCTAACAAAACTGAGCAAAGGGACCACAAGTTAGCAGAGGAGTTCCTATAAAAAAAATACAGGGCAATTAATGAATCTAGAGAAAGACTGTGAAGTACAGAAATATGATGTAGCACTCAGAAAAGAGAATTGCAAGGAGATATTCTAGTCACTATGGATATGTTCCTGAAATAATAATTCCAACAGGTAATGGGACCCAAAAAGGTCAATAACATTGTCATCAGAAGAGGACAGAAGATAAGACACAGCGCATTATATCCCTGCTTTCTAAAACTGGTGTGCACACACATTATGGATAATACATTCAGGCCTCTTTCCCCCAGGTCAAGAAGGGCATGGTGGATGTAGAGCAGAAACAGAAAAGGGCAACTAAAATGATCAGGGGATCAAGTGACTGCTTGAAGTCATGAAGAAAGTGGGTAAAGTGAATTTAGAAGTGCTGCCATTTAGCAATAGAGGAGCTGGGTGGACACTTAACCAGAGCATGCAGAAGAAGGGTTTAGCATGGAAAAAAGCCCTTCTTGAGCCTCTGAGCAGGAAATTACAGGCACTTTCTTAATGAGTGGTCATAAAGGCAGATAACATCAGCAGAATCAAAAAGGGACTGAACAAAGTGCCTAAATAAATCTCTATATACTTCCTTAACACAGCCATTGCAGATGTCTGGAAAACATAGGAGAAATGAACTGCCATGGGTGGGTAAGCATGTGTGCTTTAGTTATTTATCATCACCTGTCACTCCTGAAGCTTCCTCATAAAAGGCATTTTAAAAAATTGTCATCAAAGTTTTAAAAGCAGTAATTATTATTGCATGCCTAGAGTACATATTTTAACAAGAGAAGACTGCTTGCTCCTCACCTGTACAAGCACATACCCCGTCTAGATACTTTATGAAGTCCACTGCTTTTGCACCTCTCAGACAAGTTTAACAAGGTCTTATTGGAGATCTGCAAGTGTGGAGAATAATGAAACGTCACATTGACACTGCCTTCTTTTTCCTACCCTGGAAAGCCTCCAGTGTTGTCTTTCCTTGCATATCCTCCTCAGGAAGACATTACTCTTTCCTCACTGTCCTCTACCCTTAGCAAGATACTCAGCAGGAGGCAAAATATAACAAAAAAAATGTTTAAAAACTCCTATAAAATAACAAGAGCTCTGACAGATATGGGAATCACAATCTTGCTCCCCCAAAAATTTATCCCTTTCCATTATTTTGCATGTATATCCTGTTTCCATTCTATATTACAATTTTTATCAAACTGACCAGAACAATTTTATCATCTGTTTTTTCCAATACTTCCTCCAAAAAAAATACTCATTTTTCCTTTTCCCTTTTTTCTTTTCCACATTGGCATTGTGCTTCTGTACTGTGGACTCTGTTTTAGGCAAAAAAAAAAAAAAAAACTCAACATAATTAATAGTTTAACAATTTCATACTTCAGTTTTTCTGGAACTCTTGGGTGAATACCATCTGGTCCTGGTGATGCAATACTGTTAATTTTTTTTATTCCCTCTAAATTTTTCTACTGATAGTCTAATTTGAAACAACTATTCAAATTCACCTCTTTTTAAGGAAAGTTTCTGGTGTGGCAATCTCCCCAAACTTATTGATAATGACCATGGTGAAGATTTTTTTCCTATAGCCCAATCTTCTCTACATGATCTTTTTATTTCTTGATCATCTCAGACCTAGAAATATACTGACATGCTGGGAAAAAAGTTTTCATTTTCACGGTTTTACCAATGCATTCTTGATTTTTTTTTCTCCCTTTGTCCTTCTTTACTATACTTTTATATTTAACTAGCTCTTTTCTGTTTCTCTTTTTTGGAAAGTTTCATTCTGGTTTCTGAGGATTATCTTTTCAGTTCAAATAGGGTTTTTCACCTTAGTTGTTTTACCACGTTATCTTTGGCGTTTTGGCCTTTTTTCTTTTCTTTTTTTTTTTCCTCTTAATCTTTCTATTCTTTTTGATAGGTTAGCCCTTTCACAACAGCCTCTACTATTCACCCCCAACCATGATGTGAAAGGACAAAAAATCCCACATCCAAAATACTGTCTGTGGCTTGACACAGATACATATAAAAAGCTCCCAATTTCAAACAGAACTCATAGGCTGTACAGAAATTCCCTGCTGAGATTTTAAAATTATTCTTATACTTGCCTTACTATGGAAATCATCTTTTTCCAAGGACCAAAATTAAACACTAATAGGTTCCCTTTTTAGTTGTTTAGATATTTGATGGAGGTGCTGTTTCTATAAATACACACTGCAATTGCTTAAAATTGATGCCATTGCTTATTTAACAACTCTAATTTTCACTCAGTGCAGGGCTTAAAATGCTAGCACATGTCTTGTTCACCTGGGTCAATTTTAAGAATAACTTGATCTGCTAGATTTGCTTCCTTTTCAGTTTAGCTTTCCTGATGTAGGTTGAAACCTGCCCTTGAACATGTGTATGGCTCCCATTAATATCAATGGGAGCCATGTGTGTGTACTGAAGGACTAAATACTAAATTTACCCTCCAAGCACTTCCCTTATAATGACTGAGTGTCCTATTACAAAGTCATTCTTTAATTACCATTTTTAGCACAAAACTTTTTCTTTTAATATAGTCTAACTGATGCTACAATTAATTATTTGAAGTGTCATTGCATAGTAATAGAAAATACCATTAGTATTTTCTAGTGTTTTCCACAGTCAAACTGCTGTACAAATATTTACTTACTTTTTCACCTAGCATTTTTTGGACTGCAGTGGTGTGGCTAGGTGAACATTTCCCAATTTTATATTTTAATACTTGCCCACAGCTATTGCTCCAGAAGTACAGCACAATACATAATTTTACATTGCCTGTAACTTTTTTTTTCTGATTGAACTTCGTTTCGCCTCTGTGTGTTTCACAGAGCTCTGCCACAGCCACATCTGTGTTTGCATTCTGAATTGGATTCCTTCACAATCATAGTCACTGCTTGCAATTAAACGTACAGAACCTGCTGCTTTAATTGAGTTCAGTCCAATTTGTCACTTCAAACTTCAGAAAATTATGTGGAAGGAAAGATTTACTTACTAGTTTGATTCAGCTAAAGTTGATGGAAAACCTTTTGATCACTCAGCCATTAAACACATTTCAGGGCTGTGCCAAGCTAATTGCTTGAGCTTGCTGAAGTTTATTTGTATTTAAAACAATCTACGTTTGTATTTTTCAGGGCTGTGCAAACCATTATCTTTTCAGGCACTTGTGTTTCCTTACTTATGAGTTTTGAGGGTCTGATTCTACTCTTAAACACCCAAGATCAAACAAAACTCTCTCCCTTTTGGGAAAACAAGAGGGAAAACTGTGCAGTAGCAGGTGCCAACCCAAATTTGTATGTCCATCTGTTAACTGGTGCAATCAGAAAGTGACAGAGCCACAGCAATGTTTATTCATTACAGAGAACATGCTCCTGGTTATGACAATAAATCTAAGTGTGCCTCAGCAGCTGAAGTGTAGACATGCCCTTTGGGATCCTGCTGGACCAGGGAGGAAGCATCCACTAGGAGCGCAGCTGGAAATTAGTAATAACAAGGCCTCTAGCTTTAGGGGGTAATGATCAGTAATGTTGCTGCCTTGTTTCTAAGAAAAATAGTGGGATTATTTAATCCCTCAATTCCTGGATAAAACCAGTAATGGGAACTGCAAATTGGTTTTGCTTTGGTCTCATTACTTAAAGTAAAGGAAAATCCTATGCCAAATTCAAAGTGCAAGGTGCAGAGTCTCCATCTTTAAGACATCATTCCAGGTCATGGAAGGCCATCTTAGGGATATTTTGTTAAACAGTATAAAAAATATTCATATTATCAGGCCAGTTCCCTCAAAGATACTCACCAAATAAAACTTCAATGCTTTAACTGTGTAGATCTTAAAAGCAGATAAGAGCTTTGAGCATTACAGAAATACATATGATAATCTTCCAAGTTGAGATATGGAAGTGTGAAATATGTATGCAAGAGATGGAGGTGGAGGGGACAGCCATTACTATTCCTCATTTTTCCATTACATATATTTCTGAAAATCAGGACTGGAAACTACTGTCACTTACCTAAATTGCAAAATGGAGGTCTGGTCTGCTTACTGTCTACAAATGGCCTACAAATCTTAAGTTATTTTAACAAATTCTCGCTGGATTCCTTTAGAATCAGTTATTCCATTAGAAAAAAATTATTTGCACATTCAGAGTTTGAGGGAATCATCAGTCGAGTGACCTACAAAATACAGATTCTCTTCTCTTTCTAATCTTTCTAATCTCAAAATACAGATTCTCTTCTCTTCTCTTCTGATTAGAAAGAGAAGAGAATCTGTATTTTGTGTGGGTTTTAGCTGATCACTGAATTTCTCTGCCATACACTTCTTATTTGGAGAAGGGAAATATATCAGCTTGTTACCTTGGGGGTTAGTTCATAGGGTATCAACAGGTCATGGAAAGTTTCTCAGGTATCAATATTTCAGATATCTTGGTATTTCATGAAGTGATTCAGATTGGTTAAGTAAGCACTTTCCACCACAAAATTCATTTCCCCTGTAAAACTGACAGCAACAACACAGATTAGAGCTCTAAAGTTCAAAAGGACATGCGGTCTTGGCCTGCTTCACTTGAAAAGAAGTTTGCACTCTAGCAAAAATAGCCCATTGCATTGTCTTCTTGGTCCACAGTTGCTATGAAAGCACCCTGATAGACACATCCAGTCTCAACAACTCAGTAACTGAACTGGCAATCCTCCCCCTGACCCTTAATAATTAAGCATAAAGATATCATGTAAGAAGAAAGATAATTCTTGACAGTGACATTTCTGTGACTCCCTTCTCCTTCCTTGATGAAGTATGAAGGCGTTTCATTTGAATTGCAAGTAGTCACCCTTTGGCTTGAATATTCTCCAGAGCAATGCTTTCTCTTCAAGGAAGAGTAGTGGAATAGGATGAGAGGAGAAGCACAGAAACACCCATCTTAGTCAGAGTTCCTTAAATTTGTTAGAAAATTTACAACAGTTTCTAGATTGGACCTGTATACCCAAAGCTCTGTGCAGACATCTCCTTTAATTTGCTTTTATGGATGCAAAAGCACAAATAAAAATGAATTTTGTATATTGTTTCAGGCTGTCATTTACATGGTGTTCTCAGTAAGGTTCTCTTTACATTATTTCAGATTGCAATATTTATATTTATAGCCCTGATTTCCGGGGCAAAATCTCTGAGGATACACTTGACCTAGAGCACACGTCTTAGAAGTGAGGTTTTGAACATTTAACTGCTATCACATAGGTTGACTAAATTACCATAAGCAGAATAAAAAGACCAAATGTGAGTTCTAAAGGCAATTGTGTTTTGAACCCAGGGAAGCATCTGGTAAAGTGTTTTTAACAATCTTTGCATTTTAACTAAATAAGTAAGTGTTTACAAGGCACAAGAGAAGGAAAATAAAAATCTGGCTGCTTCCCAGATTAGCAGCCAGCTCAGATTGGTGAAGACAAAATAAAAATATCCTTCAGCCTCTTATAGTATTTTTGCATTCCTCTAAATATTTCAGAGTTTTGAGACTGTCCTTGTCAGAATTTCTCAACATCCTGCTTGGGTTTTCTCTGTTTGTCTTTATTTTCAGTTATCCTTTATATAAAATTCACAGCATGCTAGCAAAAAAGTTATTTTGCTTCACTACTAGCACATTTATATGTCTGGATTAGCATAATTTTCCTTTAGAATTTCCTTGGTGCAACTCAGTTCTTAGCCAGTCCAGTAAGCCTATTTTGGTGGGAGAGTTGGTATCTCATCTACTCAGAGCAGATCTAGATATTTCAGTGGTTAAAGTGTTGATCTTTCTGCACAATAATCCTACTCTTACAATTAGATTTATACCTTTCACTGAGGAAGGCTATCACGAGATGCTTGAGTAAAATGGTAGTTCAATAGGCCAAGGGGGAATTACTTTTTACTGAAAGAGAGTAGTTTTAGACTGGATATTAGAAAGTAATTCTTTCCTGTGAGAGTGGTGAGGGAGGCACTGGCACAGGCTGCTCAGAGGCTGCCTCTTGTGAATGAGTGTTTTAAGGTCATTTAAAGAATCATAGTGTGGTCTGGGAGAGGAGGGGAAAGGAAGAGCCACCACACTGCCCCATCCCTGAAAGTGTCCAAAGCCAGGTTGGATGGGGTTTGGAGCAACCTGGTCTAGTGGAACATGTCCCTGCCCATGGCATAGGGGTTTGAACCAGATGATCTTTAAGATCACTTCCAACCAAACCATTCTAGGATTCCATGACACTGTGATAAGATATCAGCTGAGCAATATGAAGTGCTTAGCCAGACAAGTTTACTGGTGCATCAGCCAAAGAACAAACCATGTAGGGTCCCCTGTCTGTGAGTCGAAAGACATTCTCATGTAAGCTCATGCTAAAGGAGCAGGCACAAACCTTGGGATGTGGCTTGATAGTGTTTTCCAACAGTAAACATAACTCAAAGCTAAGTAAAAGGAGCCTGTAGCTACACAGCCCTGCCAGATGACTACAAAGGAGCCCATCCCTCACTGTATTTTATTTTTATTGTACTATAGGTTTATTTGTGTGTCTGTGTGTGCATACTGGGAGATATTTCACTGTGTATTGAAGTGGAAGGAAGAGTTCTTTGTTTGGTGGTGTTGGGTATTAATTAATGTAATGAACCTTTATTGTAGACTGCTATTGCCTGTGATATGATGGACACTTCCCTATACAAGGAAAAAGAAAATACAGATAAGAGAGACAGACTAGGGATCTGCTATAGATAATTAGATCACTTTTCCAGAGAATTGAACATACATATGTGCATCTGTGTGTGCATAATTTTATGTAGGAGCTGTCCTGGTTACTTCAGTGTGCATCCTAGAACATGTTCTTCTTTGCTTTCATGTTTAAGAAGAAGCAAAAATTAAAAATGGTCAGCTGTACCAATAACTGAGCCTCCGCTAGTACAGTTTCCTACTTCCTTGTCTCCTCAGAGAATGAAGGTAGCTTCCACAGGAGCATTCCTACCAGTGAGAGAAGCTCCATGAACACATCAGTCAGTGTTCATATCCATGAAAGTTTTTGTGGAGTCTGCACCTCAGGCAGACTTCAGTGCATCCCATATACCTCTGGATGGAGGGCAAGGACTCAAATACAAGCTCTGAATATTTTCCTTCTTGCAGCTCCTTCTTTCTGCTGGAAAAGCAGTTTTAGTTACTTCTAGGCAAGTTTTTCTTGGAGATTCTCTGACACAGACAACTGTAACACTAGAAGAAGATTTTAAGATAAGAGTCTTTCAAAATAAAACCTGACACTAATCCTAAAGATAGGTTTACAGAAAAAGAAAAATCCTGACTTCCTCCCACAACTGCCTTAAAACTGCTAATCTACCGTAGAACATGTAGTTCATGCTCTCCATAGTCTAAATCTTGTCTGCTGAAAATTCATCAAATACTTAAATTACACTAGAAATGAAAGTATGAAGGTTCCAACAGAACAGGAGATATAGAGAGAAAAAGTGAAGTTAGAGGTAACATAATTTATTTTGTCTTCTTGGGATTATGTTGGTGACATTCATATTTGATTCCATTAATTTTTATGTGTACATATATTAATTCATATGCTTATGCAAAGGAATTTGATGTGTGTATATATATATGATGAAAGTACAAAAGTCCTAATTCCACAGCACAATGAAAGCTGCAAAGTTATTTCATGATCCATCCAAAAATGACAGAAGAGGGTTAAAGATATTGTTGCTACACCTGTGATTTTATTGTAGCCATCCTGAAATGCCTGTTAACCTTGTCTGTTAAATCACATTGCAAAACTTCTATATGGAAGTGTTTCTGAAACAGCATAATTTCAATTTTCCATTTAGCTTCCTCAGAGGGGAGGTTGACTGCATATATCTACTTCCCAAATTATTCTTTTTCAAAAGGAGGCCGTGGGCAGTCAGAGCACATAATGGGAGTTGTGCAATGGGAGTTATGAGGGCTAAAAAGAACCTCTAAACAAATTATACCTTTTAAAAAACCCACAGAAAAAAATAACCCAAACAACAAAGAAACAAAAGCCATTAGTCTCATTAATTTCATAGTATTCCTGAAATAACTGACAGTAGCAAAGGGACCAGCACTGATGAAGTATTGCCCTGATAAGGAGCCTAAAAGGCACGCTGCAGAGAGACGTGGAAAATTAATTTATCACTTTCTTCTTTGCAAGTTGTGTGAAGCTGCACTCTTTGCACCTGTGGCTAATTGCTACAGCCCTAAATTGAGGTTATGAGGAGGAATAAGGAAAAATATGCCCAAGGGAAGAGTCTGGACTGCAGAAAAGAAAGGATGGATATGCGAATGGATGGACAGATGGATGGATGGATGGATGGATGGATGGATGGATGGATGGATGGATGGATGGATGGATGGATGGATATGTACATACATACATGCATACATACATACATACATACATACATACATACATTGGCTGGCTGACTGACAAATCTAGGAAAAGACACGGACAGAAATCCTGGCCTTTGTGAAGTGTATTGTGTTTAAATGAAAAGGTTTTGTACAGCAGGGGAGTTGCAGGGGTGGATTCTATGGGAAGACAGGCTCCCTTTTCAGCTGGCTCCAAGATGGACTTGCCACTCTTCAGAGCTGAGAAAATGAGCAATGTTGGTGATGCCTCTGTGATAACATATGGAGAAAAGGGTTAAAAATGCTATTCAGTGAGAGAGGGGGATGAGAAAAATGTGAGAGAAATAGCCCTGCAGACACCAAGGTCAGTGAGAGAGAGGAGGAGGTACTCCAAGCACCAGAGCTAAGATTCCTCTGCAGGCCATGATGAGGACCATGGTAAGGCAGCTCTGCCCCTGCAGCACATGGAGGTCCATGGTGGAGCAGAGTTCCATTCACAGCCCATGAAGGGCCATGGTGGAACAGGCTTCTGGCAGGAACTGTGGCTTATTGAGAGGAGCCCACGGGATCAGGTCCGCTTGAAGGGTCATTGAGAGACACCAACACACACTTGAGCTGTCTGTTCCTTAATGACTGCAGCCCATGGAATAAAGCACCCTGAACAAGTCCTTGAATGCAATGGGAAGAACACACCTTGGAGAGGTCCATGCAGATCTGACTTTGTCCTGCGGCGGGGACACCATGCTGGAGCAAGGGAACAGCATGCAGAAGGAGGAGCAGCAGAGATGGAACGTTATGAGCTGACTACAACTCCCATCCATCTCCCTGCACTGCTCAGGGTAGAAGCATTGGAAAGATCATGAGGGAAGTTGAGCCTGGTAGGAAGGGAGGAGCAGGTACATGGTGATTTAAAATTTATTTATCACCATCCTATTTTTGTATTAATTGTGTAGAAGTTAAATAAGTTTCACCAAGAAAAGTCGGTTTTGCCTGTGAAGGTACATGGTGAGTGATCTCCCTGTCTGTATCTTCACCCCTGAGTTTTTACTGTATTTTCTCCCATCTTGATGAGGAAGAGTGAAATAGCATCTTGGTGGGCTCATGGTGGTAAACCATGGTCAATACACAACATGATGGCAATTAAAACCTGCAATTTGGCTTCAGAGGCCCTGTCCTAGTGGACAGGGAAGAAATGGCCTGAGGGATAAATTGTCTCTTTCAGCTGACTCACTGGAAAAGGCAGGTAGGTAGGAGGCCCCAGTTTCCCTACCCCTCTGAAGACAGCCTCCATGAAGAGAAGGTCTGTGCCCCCTTAGTCCCTGTTTCCCTCATCTCCCAAGTGATCACAGAGAATGTCTGCACTGCTAAATATCAAGAGTACGTTCTACAAGCAGACTTGCAGTTCTCAAAGGGTTATGGCTTATTATATTACCTGGAGTTTGGGTATATTTGAAGACTTTTTTGTAGTTTCTGACTTGCAGCAGGTGTCATGGATAGAGCTAAAGATGAGAGTACTCCAGAAGGGTCACACAATTTGGTAAAACTTGAATTTCACTGAAAGACCATTTTGTCCATAACCAGCAGTAGAAGATGGGTGCTAAGGGAAAAGCAAAAGGACAAGGCAAGCATGGAGCTGTCTTTTCTCCAGCTACTGATGATCTGCAGTTCACGAAATGCCAGAGCCAGAGTTGGTTTCTGTATGTCTAGGAATCATCAAGGTTCCCTTTATAGCCAACAGAAATAATTAGGCTTTTTTAAATAATTATCTCACCATACGGCAGCTATTTGAAATCAGTCTAATCATTCCCTAGGAGGACTTATTTCTTTCCTGTGACTGTGAGGAAGAGAAGGTGAAAACGAGCTTGCAGGCAGATGTTGGCCCTGGAGATGAGTGAAAGGGAGGTGAGATGACTCCTGTAGTGTAGGTGTGCAGGCAGCAGGGTGGAGATAAACCTTCTTGGAACATAAAATGTTTAAATCAGAGCAGAGCTTGCTGTATAATGATTTCCAGTGGTCTTCCTACACAGGTGCAAAACCACAAGGAATATTTCAAAGACGTCCTTGCCCTGAGTACATCAGAGAAAAACTGGTAAAAATGGCATGTATTGTCTACAGAAAATAAATAAAATATCTGTTTTTATAAAGTAGGTGGGGAATGAATAGAAAATTGGCAGAGCATCCTGTGAGGAGTACACAACTGTGCTATTCCTTGAACTTGCATGGGGGGCATGACAGGGATCTGTGTTTCATAATTCATCTGAGACTTTATCTGCACTCATGGCAGAGAAGAGATCAGACATCTTCAAACTCTCCTGTTCCATTAGCAGTTCCTCTGATCAGCACTAGTTTCCCTTCACTCCCTCCCTCCTCTTTTCTGTGTACTTCATGAGAATTAAAGAGTAAAAATCCCTCTTCCTTAGCACTGAGCTGCAGGAGGGCTCACTTTCCCAACCAAAGGATGCGCAGTATGGGGGTATGCTCTGCTGATCTTCTCCTTTTGAATAGCTTTTGAAAGCTGATGATGTGATTTGAGTAGAATTTCGCTCTAGGACTTTTCAGGATCTGCTGTCTGGTGAGTTTTATTCTTGGGTGATTAGAAAACAAATATTTGGAGCCAGGTGGCTTGTTGCAGAAAAAAAATGTTGATATAAATGAGGAAAAAGAGCAATTATTTTAAAGTTTGCTTTCTTTCCTGTGGCTAATTCACCCAATTATAAGCTGATGACTATTTGCTTGGTTCAGGAAATGGGTCAATGAAAGGTTTCCTACAGGCATAAAGAAAAACTTGCACTTAACTTTAGATAAAGAAAAACAAGCAAAAAAAATTGCTCCACCAGAAATTGTCAACAGAGGAAGTCCAGACAGTTCAGCATTCCTGGCCTCCAGAGATCTCTTACAAAATAAGCTCCTGAAGTTTGAAACTGTTTAACTGTTTAGTTTGGGAAATGCCTAGAGCTCTGGATTCCCAACCCACATATGAAATTTTAGGTAGTTGCAATGTGGGAATAATGTGATAACAAATTAAATATCTGCATTCTTGTTGGACAGCGTATGTGGGATTCAATTAACTGAAGTGAGACTTTTGTTTGCCTTCAGCTTTGACTGGCAAAGCAAGACTAACTTGATTAGTCCAGAGGCAAATGCCACACTGGGGTGTGCGAATAGGATGAGTGGCTTTGAGTTGAATGCTTGTTAATATTTTCTTGGTTTCATTCAAACCTAAAAAATCCAAGACAGTAAGAAAGAACAAAAAATAAATTAATACAATATTTCTCTGGCATGATTTAAAAAGCTTGGCTAGATTTCAGGGGAATGCAGCAATAATGCAAGCCCATAAGAGCTGAACAGAGAAGGGACTAAATGTGAAGAGGCTGAGAAACAATACCCTCCCTCCCCATGATTTCAGCTGCCACCTTTGCTTCCCCCTGTACCAATTCTCACTCTGCAAAGGTCATTCACAAGTTTGTCTCAAATCTGTTCACCTCTGTAAAAGTCATGTGCACAGAGTGAGTTAAACTCTTGTAGTTCATTAAAGCACACCAAGGTGAAGATAACTGTAATTGTACATAATTAACTTCTTTTTCCCTGTTCCTTAATAGTTGAGATTATGGATGTTGTTTCCACAGTTTGCAGTAATGAGCCTGAACTCTCACTTTCTTAAAAAATGGGCTATAATAAGGCAGCTGCAAAAAATATTTTCTGAATATCTGTGTCTGTGCCAATAATTCCACCTTCCAGTGAAAGTGGGAGGTTTCTTCTTCACAACTATGCTTTTCAGGCTAGACCCAAGTAGATCCAAGTTGATCATGATAAAGCATCATAGAAATGGGTGGTTTAAGCAGCTGAATTTACTTAAAATTGCTGAAATCTACAGCATACACCTCAATGTGTCAAGAAGTCATTAAAAAATCCCATAGCTACTATGAGAAAATGAGTAAAGAAAGCACTGAAGATGTTGTTGTGTGTTGTATCATTATTTTGGGTTCCATCTAGATTACATCTGTTGGAATATAGCAAAGCACAGACATTTTTATTGCTTCTAAGAGTAGGCACACCATACATCAGTGTGCCTGTCTCTTGAGATTCAAGCACCATTGCTATCACAAGGTACTTGCTCCAGAGCAGTAGAAATTGTGGGGAGTTCCTCTGAGCTCACTGACTGGCCAATTTAGATAGCTTGGTTTCTTCCTGCTGATCCTCCTCAAGGTCTTTTTAGTCAAAACAAGATCATGAAACATTTAATTTGACATTTATTACTTTTAAATATTCATAAGAAATTTTATATTAAGCACACACCTCCTGCTGAATTCAAGCCTGACTGAATCTCTTGTTGTATGCATGTGAAAGCCAAGGTAGGGGCACCAGGCAGAGCTGTGGTATGTTTTGCACAGATTCTTTTTGTGACTAGAAGAAATTAACTTCCTATCTTCTGGAAGAGAGGATGGGGCAGCTGGAGTTGTGTCCTTCCCTAAGGAGATCACCTTGTGGTATCCAGCTGGGAGATCTCTCTGACCAAAGGAGTTCATTTAAACACCACTAAAACCATAGCACTGTGTTGTTGGTGGGCTTCCAATGCACAAGGGTCTTTTAGCCAGCACAAAACCTAAACCACAACATAGTCTGGAATTTGGGCATAGGAAGTTAAGTAAAAACCATAAGGATCCCATGATTTATGCTGGCAAACAAATGAATTGCTGGAATACACATGTTGCATAAAGCCTAATTTGCCTTCAACCCAACCCCAAACAAGCTACACCAAAGGCCATGATGAAATAAGGGTGGAATCAAGGAATCAAGATGCTGAAATTATCTCTCTGTCTTTATTGAAACATTTTCCATGTGACTATATTCTTCTACTGTTTTCTTATTATCACTCTTTTAGTGCTATCGTATTATCTAGCTCATTAAGAAGTATTTCCCCTTCATTGTAAAACCAGCACTCACCTGCCCAATAGCTTTTACATTGCAATAATACTAAAAAAAGGATAGTTAGAAAAAATGCATGAAATAATATCACTTTTTTTTTTCTCTGATGAGCAGAAGACTGTTTAAATGAGTGGAATGATATTGTCCAGATTAGAAAATGTAGGTTCTAAGCAGTGGAGAACAGGATGAGTTCATACAAGATTAGGCATGCAAACTAAAAATTATTAATCCTGAGAGCTGACTCTAACAACAACAGAAAACAAACAAAAAAATATTCTACTTCTAAAGTTGTTTGTTGTCATCAGATTATGGGATTGTCTGTAAGATTTCAAAACCTTTTCAAATAACTTCTGCAGATAAAGTTCCAGAGAATTCCCTTAAGGATGATTTTACAGGCAGCTATTTTGTTTTAGCACATAAGTATATGCAATTTGTCTAAATATTTTTTTAATTGTTTATATTCTTAACACACTGCAGTGTGTGCATTCCTTTTCAGTATTTTCCCATTCATCCTTTAAATAGGACAGAAAAAGTTATGTCTGGGTTCCTCTTGCCGATAAAGTCCTTTTGTACATGGTAATTTAATTCCCTTGGCTTTAAACACATCAAGTTACAAACTATGTGCATTTTTCAGGGACCACATAAACACCCACATGCAGAATATATCAGATGCAATTAGTTTAAAATAATCCTGTAATTTTTCCTGAGCAATGACAGATTTTTATTTCAAAAAACCCAACGAAAAACCAACAATACCAAACAAAACTGTTCCCAGGAAACATTTTGATAAGAGCTTTAAGTTGATTACTTTTTATATCCTGTGTCCTGTTTGGCTGATAAGCTCCCAATCTCTATCCTTTCACATTGTTTTATCTTTCTGTTCTGAACTCATCTACTCGATGTCATCTTACAGTTGCCAGCATGATGGTGGTGGTGGAGGGGCAGCAGAGAAAAAACGTGAGGGTGGCACAGTCCAGCACCGAGTCAGAGATTAGGGGTCAGTCTGCCCACACAGATAACTGCTACACTCTCAGGAATTAAATTTGTTAATCTTTGGAATGCTGTTCATCTTTCATTAATCATATAAGCTATAACAGAGCCTTTGATCTAAACGCAGTGTAGCCAGAAATCTGCTGCTTCTTTTGGCTCTGATTTATGAATTTGAGTTGTCAAGAGGAGTTCCCTCCCCCCTTCTCTTAAACCTGTCTCCTAACAGTATCCAACTCCATTTGCAAAGAAGTGGGATGATTTCATGGCTAGGTCATTGTGCCGGTGTTTCAGCAGTCTGGATTTGGTGCACAGCCCTTGGCAAATGCTGCCTGCCACTGTCAGCTGAAAGGTGATTCTGTTGATCGACAGGAGTCTATTCACTGCTGATCTCTGCTGGACAGTATCTGAAGTGCTTTGTTTGGTAGGGTCACCTCTATCAACTTGGCTATGACAAAAGCATGCTATTCCCAAAAGAGGATCAAGTCCTGTGCTGGTTTACATCAATTCCAAAATGCATGGCTTCCTTAATGCACAATTGGAATTGTTTGCTGGTCTGTATTTTGTCTGTATTGTAAATATATGAAATGAAAGCATGGTGGAATTAAATCACAGGATCACAAACACCACTGGCAGTCTGAAATACAGTCATGGTATTATGGATTGATGTGGATTATTGACAAAATCAAAATGCAGTTAGGTTGGATAGCTAGGAAAAAAGAAAAAAAGGAAAAAAGGAAAAAAAAACCCAACCAAACTCATTGTATGTCCACCTATACCACAAAATCCTTGCAGATATTATCTTGGAACATCTTCACTGGCTTCTGAGCAATTCAAAACTTCTTCAAAGGGACCACACACCCAGATCCCCAGAAAATAGTCACAGCACAAAGCTTGACAGAGTTCAAGAAGCATTTGCACAATGCTCTCAGGTACATGGTGTGATTCTGGGGGCCGTTCTATGCTGGGCCAGGAGTTGGAGTTGATGATTCGTGTGGGCCCCTTCCAACAGAGTACCTTCTATCATTCTGTAATTCTGTGATTGCAGCCTCATCACTGATTCTGCTTTTTTGAAAGGTGCAGTTCGCCATGCATAGGGCAGCATGACAGGGTCAAGAAGATTGCGTGATTGGAGAGGGAGCTTAGAAACTTGAGAGGAGGAAAAGTAGTACAGAGATGTGTGACAGCACCAAATGAACTGAGCTGGTGCCTTTCAACATGGATACTGAGATGGAAAATGATCTGAGACTCACTCAACTCATCAGCTTCTGACACCTGTAGGATGCTCCACTCCTTCTTGTGCACTGTCTGCCATGAACCTTCAGCCTTGTTTCCTGTTCCACCAGAGGCAAACTCTATATTCCAAACTTTGCCCCTTAACTGTGAGCTTTTTTTATAATAGGTTTTCTCTCCAATCTTTCCTGTATAGATAGAAGTGCTTTTCCTCTAACAAGACTTAATCTTGATATTTAATTCCTTTTTTTTTTAATTCCACAACTACCTTCTCTAAAGAGTCCCCTCTTTGATCATATTCAGCAGCTACAATAAATAAAGGTCCTTCCTAGAACACTGGTTCGTGGAAAATATATATGTGTGCAGTCTCTTACATTTTCAAGTAATATAATCAATATTAATCGTTGTACTGCAAAGTAGGATTTATTCTTCACTGTGAATGGAATAGAATGGAATATGAGTTTCAGTAAATCTTCTCTATTTCAGTACAATACAACAAAAGCCAAATTAAACTACAGCTTTCAGAATTTCTGCAGATGGTATAAAAGGAATATATAAAAACTTGGGGAAAAAAAGTCAGTTTCAAAAGTGTCAAAACATAATTCAACATATTTAGAGCATCCTTGTAGAATAACAGATAAAGAGAAAAAATAATTGATTCATGAGACACAGTTGGCATCATCAGGTTTATACTTTGCTCTGACACTGTTTCTCTGAGTGACTTCTGATGAAATCAGTCCATTTCCCCATGACCCAGTTTCCCAGTCATAAAACAAGGAGCAGGTGTGTACCTACAGTACCCAGCAGTTGTGAAGATCATTTCTACAAAATGCTTGGATAAACACAGAGGCATAAGAGTCCTGTAAGGTTGGCGGTGAGTTTTTTGCAGTTTGCCTGAATCAAGGAGAGACAAGATAATGTGAAGAACAGAGGTGTTGAAAATCCTTTTTGAGGGCTGATTACATTCTGCTTTTTATGTTTATAGCACCTTCAAATTTGGAAGAATCTAAGAGATAGGTTGATTTAAAAAAAATATGTCTGAAGTATATTTGATAGCTGGGAAAAATCTTTCCAAATGTTCAGATGTACTGACTTAGTATTTCTTTTACTCAATCAGTAACCTAAACCCATGTGCTTAGAATATGCTTATTTCTCATCTCTATTTTCTGCAAGAGTCTTTCTCAAGCAATCATTCACTATGAAATTATTTATCTTCTATGAGACTAAGGAAAAATCCAAGATGGGAAACTAGGAGTTGCTGTAGTAAAGAATGTGAAAGGACAAAGAAAGGGAAAGAAATGGGAGGGGGGGGGGGGGGCGGGAAGAGAGAGAGAAATGAAAAACAAAGAGAAAGATGAAGTATAAAAAAGTTGTGATTTTGGAGGTGAAAATGCCATTTTGAAAAATGGTGTAATTGATAAGATACAATTGCAATTCATTGGGATAATGATTTACTTTTCATCTTTACATAAGGCTGTCATTGGCAACAGGGCATGACTGATTCTCAGTGGCAGAGTGGTTAGTGTCAGTGTTATGTCACCATGGCTCACAGACCCCAGTCCAGAAATATTATTCATCTTTCCCTAAAAAACAGTTGCTGACAAATTGTAATAAGTTCTATGAAACAATGAAATTTATTAAATTCCACCAGTTTCCTCTTTAGAACGAGAAGATCCTCAATGAAATAATGAAAATTTTGTCTGGGAGAAAAAATCTCATAAAATGATGGAATCATAGAATGATTTGGGTTGGAAGGGATTTAAAGATCACCTGTTTTCATCCCACCCCCACCTGTTTTGAAACAAAAATTAGCTTTTTTTTCTTTCTGAAATTTCCATTTGCCTCTTTTGCATACCACCCAGACACTTCTTGTGTAAATTTCAACTTTAGAAAAAGTAGAGATAGTAGTATCTTCATGGAAATTGCAGACAGCAATGCTTAAATCTCCTCCTGCAGCAGCCTCCTTGTTAGATGGTGGGAAATTCACTCAGTCTCTCTCCTGGTACATTATAACATGTTAAATGATCAGAGGCGAAGCCTAGGCAATTACATCCAGAAAAGATTCAGGCACCAAATACCTTACACTGAATTTTAGTGCTGACATCCTTTGGAGTCATTCAGAAATCAAATCAAATTACATGTTGACACTGCACAGAGCAGGGTGGCACAGGGAGACCTGACCTGGAAAAGTGCATGGAATCAGAGGTTTTTAGGACTGTTTCAACACTGTGGCCTACCCACAGCAATAAGTCTATTTCATACATACAGTGCAGCCAGGAATGCATCCACGTGAGTCACAGGACCATAGCAGAAACTGGAATGAAGGCTACTTGCTCCTGGCAGAGTTCTCATGCCCCTGAGTCACATGATTTACTTCTGGCCATCTGAAACTTCATTTCATGGAGTCATGTAGAGCTATAGAACCACGGAATTCCTGAGCTGGGGAAGGGACCCATGAGGATCACTGAGTTCAACTCCTGGCCCTGAAGAGGACAACCCCAGTAATCACACCATGTTTTCTTCCTGCCTGTTGGTGTACTTTCAGCAGGGAGCTAGAGCACAGCCTAGTTTGTACTCAGGGCACCCTACAGATCTGTGAATTGTGTTTTCAACAAGGAAAGTAATTTAACCCAAGCCTCCCACTTGCTGAACCAGGCTGAAGTTGGACATCACCCTTGCTTATCTACTTGTCCACAGCAAAGAAATAACAGAGGTGTTAAAGTGTTGGAGACAGTTTTGGCACCAAATTTCAGTATCGTATTGGCCAAGGCCAGCAGTGATATGTCCAAGAGGCAGGAGTTGAAATCTTACAGCAGACTTTCTTTTTGGCTCATGCAAGCCTCTTCTGGCCCAAAGTTGTGGATTTTGTTATTATGGATTGAATTATGCCTGGCATGGTTTGAGATTTATTTTTTCCTGTAAGACTTAAGATAGATAGAAGCTTTGAAAAGCCAATATCCAAAAAATAGCAAAATAAGTCATTAATTCTTCTTTTAAAATTTATATTTTTAGTGGTACTCTGTCTTATTATGCTGTTTATTTTTTTTACTTCAGTCCAAGTAGTCACTGAGTGAAAGTACTGAATGATGCATAAAACCAGAGGAATTCTGCTGGAAAGCAAGAGTTTATTCAGTGGGGGGAATATAGAGACAAAAGTTGGTCCTTCCATGTTTTGGATACACTCCAGAATTATCGTTGGAAGGAGAATGGGTCACTTCCTTTAAGCCTAATGACAATGGAGCTAGAGAAGTGCCTGACTAAATAAGGTGATGAGGCAAGCTCTGTTGTTGGAGACTGAGTAAACATGAAACCAAAGCAAAGCTCTGGGAGGGCAACTTGGAAAAATCCTGCGATTAAGAAAATGATTACCAGGAAAGAAGTACAGTCAATACATTAGTCTTGAAAGCTGGAACAGAAAGGGAGATGGGAGATGTGTTCCTCTTCTATCAAATGCATTAAAAGGGATTACTATTGTGAACTGTGTCTGTGAACAGTCTTGTCCTCTAACACAAATGTGCTGACTTGTGGAAGCTAAACTGAAATGGCAGCAGGTTTGTTATTACTTAAATGAGTAAAAAGTTTTTGTAATACTGCCCTTAAAGAAGCATGGAATATAAAGTCTTCACACAGTGAAAACTTGCTCTGGGCTGGATTGGAGTGGGCAGCACAAATCTGTGCTTAAGTGCTGAGTTAGGGACCTTCACTGATCAAATCTGTCGCATGACTCTCAGGAGGCTGAAGCTGATCTCAGCTGGTTAACCTCCACACTAAAATTGGAGTGTGGGCCATTGTAAAATGCTCTTCATTGCTTACTTCTACCAAGACAAATTATGCTTTTTTTTCTTGATTTTGCAAGTGATTTTTGATGGCCAGATGTATCTGAGGCTGACAGAACTGAGACTTTCTTGCATGAAGATTCACCTGGCAGAAGATGAGGGCAGGCTGACAAGGAAGTATAAGGGGAATAGGGAATATTTTGAATCACTATTTGCAAAATTAGTATAAAGGATAAGGGTTCTTATAACAGAAAGTGATGGCCTCTAGGGAGAATGTTTTGGAGTGGGGTCCTATTTTACCCTGTTTGCCCTCACATATTAATAGGGAGATACCATGTGAGATACCAAACTTCTTATGCTGCCTTTATGATAACTGAAAGCATTTCTCCCTCTTGCCTCTTCTGAGAATATTTTTATAGAATTTAAATACTCCTAGAAAGAAGTATGCCATTAATTAAGTCAGGATCTGGCCATGAGTTTGAAAATTGAATTTTAAAATATTGACATGCAACAGATGTAATTGAAGTGTTAACATATTTACATGGGGTTGAGAGTTCTAGTGTTACAGTTTTCTGTAAGCACTACTTATACTAGGAACTTCATTTACAGAACAATTTGTTATTTTGACTGCTCAGACCAAAATAATTAATAAATGCCCCTAGACCTTATGAGAGCCAAAGAGGAGTTCTGAAAATTGCCCTTTCAGGTACCCAAGTCTGACATGTGAATGTCGAGCCGTCCAAGTTCATCAGTGTTTTGAAAATGTAACCTCCTGTAAAGCAAGTGATAGTCTTAAATTCTCACTTTTTATCACTCACTAAATTGCATCTTTTGTAGGAGAGGCAGGATGTAGCAAGACTAAAGCTAAACTCTTCCACACTCAGCAAACATGGTGAGAGAGAATTAAACTGAAATCAGTTGTTCATTCATTGAACCACAGGAAGACATTCAGCCTTGGGGGACTTTTTTCCCTGACTGTAGCCACATGAAATTTAAGTATCTTATCTAGTCAGAGGAGATAGAGAGAGAAATGTAACTCCATAGGACAGTATCTCATGTTGGACAGAGCTGGTTGTCTGTAAGTAGCTATCTCTCTCCATTAGCCAGTTTGGATTAGATTATTTCTCTGATAAGTATTTCTAAAAACTTTGGATGTGTTGACTTGAGATGCTGCTGAGGGAGTAACATAAACTACCAGACATAAGATTTGTGTCCCCTAATTTCAGATATCTGCAGTGTAAGTAGCATTATGTAAGCTGGTTGACTGGATCCCTCCAGAGTGAGTCAAGAAAATCAAAAGTTTGTTTTAAGATTAAATGATTCTGCTTCTGGAGATGTGTTTCCTCTACATGAAGTCAGAGAAGTACCAAAGAAGCTCATATTGGCTAATTCAGATGAAGATATCTACACATTGTGGAAGTTTGTGTTTAGGCAAATATTCCTCCTCTGGAGCCATATCTGTATTCTCTAGATAACAGACTACATGACCTTCTCTACTTCCAAATGCAGAATTTAAATAACTTGCAAACAGTGCTTGTTTTGGTACTTTAATAAAGCTGTTATCCCTCATGCAAAGGCTTTATAATGGAATTTTAGTTCAATAAATTGTGACATATCCTCATACTTACAGCCTGTGTCTGTACTGGTGTACATGTAAGCACACAGTGCCCAATACACAAGCCTAGCTGTGGTTTAACATACAAATGATGTGAATTCTGCAGGCCACCAATTTGTAAAGAGCAGCTTAACCAGGGCATTATTTAGCAATGAGAAATATTTTGAACATGTGTAGCCAGTGTCTCAGAGACATTTCACTGCTATCATGCCAGTCTGAATGAAGAAAGAGTTGTGGTACATCTTGTACACAGCCCAAAGTACAAAACAGGGAAAGTGTAGATGGTATCTTAATGCAGAATTGATTTTTTCTGCTACTGTCCCAAGTTCCAGAGGCAATGTCTGTAACAACCATATAAATAAATAAGTAAATGTCTAGAACATTTATATGAAATCATGTCTAGTTGTTCTGCTTTGCAAAGTCACCAGGTAAACCAAGGCCCTTGCTCTCTCCACCATCACAATGGTGAAAAGCCACAGGAATGCTGTTTGCAGTGTAGTCTGTAGAAAAACACTTTGGGGTGAACTTTTGGCTCCACAAAAGTCATCTAGCCATTGCTGAGGTCAGTGGGGCCAAGTTTTCACCTTATTTATCTCTTTCACTGTCCCTGCAAGTGTAAGAGCCTAAATAAATATGTTAATTATTGTTTGCTTTGGAGGGACCTGCAAAGGGCTCATTAACAGTGGCAAACATCAGAGCTATGTCTTCACTTCTCAGCCCTGGAAGTGCAGCTGCTCTTCCTTCTCATCCATCAGCTGTAGTCTTTCCAGCATCATCTGGGTCATCTGAGTTGTTCAGCAGCTGTACTTCCATCTAATAAAATTAATGCTCCTGTGGCAGATATTTATCAAAATCCTCCTGCCATCCTTATTTCAAACTGCAAATACATTTTAATCTGGTTTTTCTTCTTAATGCTGTAATGGGAGAGAGGGATAAGATTAAAGTGAAAACTCAAACTATGTAGAAAAGGGGCAAAAGCAAATAAAATTCTGTGGCAGGGGGTAATAATTATGGTAGTAAAATGTATTTCTAGAAGAGCTTTAATTTTAAGTATTAGACCTGGGCATTAATGTACTCCTCTGTAGCCACGTTCCTGAATCCTGGGAGCAAGGCTGTGTGCAGGAGGTGCTCAGGAAGCCCTTAGCTGGAGCAAGGCTCATGAGAGCTGTACAGTGTTCCAGCATTTCCCCCAGCACCTCCTTCTCTTCTGATACTACAAAGGGTCTCATTGGGTATTTGAGTGAAAAGTGCTGGGTTGGAGATGACAGAGTAAAAGAGAAAGAGAGAAAGAGCTTGCCAAGCTCAAGGGAGTATATAAATATATTATAAAGCTCTGGAACACTCAATAATTAATCCTGAGCAAAGTCTCCCTTTTATATCTTTTTTTCTTTCCGTGTGGAAAGAACAACAAAACAAAGGCTTTGGAATTCCCTCCCCCCACTAAACTCAGTCACTAAAGCAAAAGGGTGTTTATTTTAAACCTTGAGATACATAAAATTATCTGGTATCCATTCACATATCATAGAAATGTTTGGGTTGGAGTCAGCCCCACAGATCATCTATTTCCAAGGCCCCACCATGGCCAGGAACACCTCCCACTGTACCACGTTGCTCAAACCCTATCCAACCCAGCCTTGAACACTTCCAGAGATGGAGCTGACACAGCTTCTCTGGACAGCCTGTTCCAGTGCCTCACCACCCTCACAAGAACGAATTCTTCCTAATACCCAGCCTGAACTTTCACTCTTTCTGTTTAAAGCCACTCCCTGTTATCCTATTACTACATGCCTTTGTCAAAAGTCTCTCTCCTGCTCTCTTGCATAGGTCCTGCTTCTCCTTTGAAACTCTTCTCAACCCATAATAAGAGACCAACTTGCCTCCTACTTTCCGTTTTCCCTCACACAGTGCTGTAAAGGTTTTAATCAGGATTTCTGGAACAATCCCAAACACTGCTTGTTCTTGTTTCCCCATGCAGTTCAGGCTCCTGCAGTGGCTCTCACTTTTAGCCACACATGCAGCAGGTGATGTCTGTATCAACCTTTTTTGCTGCTGAACCACCTGGATCATCTTATTTTCTGTTCTCTGTCTTGAGCTTTGTCTACTTCATTTAACTACCAGTGATAAGGCTGCAGGATGTGTCTTATTGTGGCTGCTCCTAAGGCAGATCCAGACAAGCCAATGTGGTTGTGTGAAACTGGGAAGTTTGTCAGCCATGATGCTGCAGTGAGATGCTGGAATTCAGCGTCCCTGGGCTGGCACTAGCTCCTGTTTTGCAGGTCCATGCTGCCTATCAGGAAATGCAGGCTTGGGAATTCAGTTGGTTTTGCAGAGATTTTTCTTGCGCTGAGATATAGCAACCCCTTCCCAAGAACCTCCTCTGAATTTTCCTCCTATGTTGTGTCCCAATAACATGTTTGCAAACATGTATCTGCAGAAAAAGTCACTGATAGTTTAATTAAAAATACAGATAAAGTAGCAGCTCTGTGAAATGTCAGCACTCTCTCCTGAAAATAAGCTCCTCTTAACATTGGTCATGTTTATCATTTCCTTCACACTAGAAAAATGCCCTGAACTGAGTCCCTCTTACGTTCAGCAATGAGAATAAAACATAACCCCTGACCTGAAAAAAAGACGATTTTTGCAGGCTGAATAACTAAAAGGCAAAAGAGTCAGAAATGAGCAGAAAAAGGAATGTTTTCAAATGTCACATTAGATTTACAACGCTGGTACTTCTCACTCTTGCTCAGTCTTTGTTAAATCTGCCTTCCTTTTGTTTGTCCAGGGGTATGTTCTATTGTGTGTAGTACTCAGATGATCCGGGTTTGGAGGGAAGGCTGAAACCAATGGAGCTATTTTAAGACACAGATTCATGATGGTTAATGGAAAAGGAAGGCCGGGCTTCAGTTATTACTCAATTTTGTTCTCAAGATGTCCCTGTTGTGTGGCTGTGTCAATGTCACATTTGCTAAATAAATGTTTCTACATTTGAAGTGGTTTAAATACAATAATGCCCAAAGAAATTTAAAAAGACCGAAACAAAACAAAAAAACCGAAACCAAATTAAAATAATATAAATAAAATTGAGTAAGTTAGCAAAAATACAATGAAATTAATATAAAATAAAATAAGATAAAATCATTACAGAACAGCCTATTATTGCTGTCCAACACTCAGAGCAGGAGTTACCATTCTTCTCTTCCATTTCAAATTAGCTGGTATCAATAGAAACATAATGATATTCAGTATCCCATTAGAGATAATGAAACAAACAACCTTTATATTTTGCTCACACAGCATGAATTTATACATAAAGTTTACTAATAACTGAAGATTTTTTTTCCTCTTAGTGATGTTAGCACTGAATATAATAATTAACTTTATTTTCAGAAAATGGAAAAATAAGTTGAGGATAAGCTGATGCATTGGTTCATTCTAAGCATAGCACAATGGTTTTTATTATTACCTGAGATATTACCAAAGCTGATTTTTTCTGGTAGATCCTGTAGTGTAATGATCCCGAGTTTGCTGGGTTTACACACTTTCACTCACCTTCCCAACTATAAAACATCTCTAATGACTCTTAGAGTTAATTTTGTGAAGTGTTTAGTGTTATATACTTGGGTATTTAGTGATGAGAAGCCCTAATAAAAGAAGGGGTAATAGGAACAGAACAAAGGGCTTCAATTCAAATCATTTCAGGGAAAAAATGAAAAGTATTGCCATTGATTGCTTTTCAACTAATCCTTCAGGTAATATATGCAGTTGAAAAAATGTAAATCTCTGAGTTGAAAATTCAACCTTATTAAATATGATTATGTCAGACTGAGAGTACTGGGGTTTTTCTCACAGTGGTAGAGCATGGTTAGCCCTGTAAAATGTGCAGCATTGATCAAAAGGTCTTTTCTATATCAAGTAATGTTGTAAGTGGCATCTTGACTCTACTAATTATTCAGGACAGAAAAATAAGGAATTGTCAAAAATAAGCACAGGCAGAGTAATGCATAATGCTTGCTTTTACCAAGCTTTTTACGGATTAGGGATTGTCATTTTAGTTGTGTCTTTTACTGAGTACATTGACTGTACTGAATAAATAATAAAATAATTACAAAGACCAAGAATCTAAAACATGAGGGAGAGCAGAAATAATGAGGAAAGAAAAGGAGGGATTGTTTTGTTACTCAGTTAAATTTGTTAAGGAATTGTGATCTTTTAGCGGTTTCCTATATGCAAAGTTAAGTGTAAATCTTTGATTTAGGCCACAAAACGATTATTTTCCTAGTCCTGTGTATTCAGCTGTGTGAATGAGCAAAATCGATGTGTGAATGTTTGTGAAATTCCATTGGTACCTAATGAGAAACAAGGTTCATCATGTTTGACAAAGAGCAGAGGATGTAGACTCCAAAACATGATGGGGATAAGGAGGAATTATGTTCTGCTCTGCTTCATACCCAGCCTTTATCACTGCACGATCTGAGTGCTTTCCAGTAGAGCATTTAAGCACTATGACTAACAACTGTCACATCAAGAACTGTTCTCCCTATCACTTTTCCCATCACCACTCCCCTTGAAAAGTGGGAGCACTTGATGTGCAGGAGACAGTTTAATTTTGGTAGGTTTGGGGAGAGGGTGTGATGTCTTTATTTTTCTTTTCTTTTCTTTTCTTTTCTTTTCTTTTCTTTTCTTTTCTTTTCTTTTCTTTTCTTTTCTTTTCTTTTCTTTTCTTTTCTTTTCTTTTCTTTTCTTTTCTTTTCTTTTCTTTTCTTTTCTTTTCTTTTCTTTTCTTTTTTTCTTTTTTCTTTTCTTTCTTTCCTTCTTTCCTTCTTTCTTTCCTTCCTTCTTTCTTTCTTTCTCTTATGCACATCCAGGACTCTCTTTAAGTTGGAAACATTATAAGATCTTTTGTAGTCCTGCAGAAGTTTTTTAAAATCTCATACACTCAGTAGGTCCTAAAATTAAAAGGTTTCTCTGTGAATTTTGAGGGAAAATTACCAATCTTGAGTCCTATCCAGGACTCTATGGAGCAGTGTCAGAATTGAATCACAGATTGAATCACAGAAGTGTTAAATCCTGAAAATCCTTTTGGTAATATTGTGCATGGAATTTGGGGACACTCTGAGGATGGGTCCAAATTTTGACATTCATACTCAGTCCTTAAGTCCCATACCAGTGAGGAGGAGTTTTGCTCCAAGAGGAACAGACTGAGGATTTCACAATTTGGCTTTGCTAATGATAACACTGATAAAAACTCAAAGGTTTGTTGATGTTGATTCTGTTATACTGTGTTCTCTGCAGATGACAGTGCTGATGTTGATTTGAATTACATTTGTATTCATGAATTTCTTTCTCATTTTAATGCTCAGATAACTGGGAGCAGGACCAGTACATCTGTACATCTGGGTTTTAGATTTTCCCTGAAAAATGGTTGCTGAGATTTGTGTTACTGATTTTTAAAAGAAAACTAAATATATTCAGTCAGACTGTAAAAGACAAAATTATCAACTCCAGTGATTTTTTAGCTTTCTTTTATTTCAGAATTAACATCTTGAATTGGACATATTCCCCTCTAAGAGATGTCACCTGTTTGAATTTCACTTGATTTCTCTCAGTTTCCTTTTGCAGATCTGTTAGAACTTTTCTACTGACCCCATTGTGGTTTGTGGACTGGTTTTAAAAATCAGTTAACTGTCTAAATTTAGAGTTGTTCAGAGATTTCACAGGCAAGAGATTCACTGTAATGATTCTTTGAAACTTCTGCTGTATTTAATTTTTTTTAAAATTTGTACCTCCAAAGTGATGCTTTCATATGAAACCTGAGCTTTCAGATATGTAAAAAAGGAAATTTGAAAGTATGACTCCAGTGCAGCCTTTTAGTATCCTGTTGATATTTTCAGGGGAGCGATCAATGATTTTAGAATGGTCAGAGTTTTAGAATATTCCAAATACTGCAGGTATTTGGATCAGCTATAAAGAGAAGGATGCAGCTTCCCCTCTCCTCCTCCAGGGCTATCAGGAAGGTTTGGGAATGAGTCAGGCAGAAAGAGTAGGTGATGGTAATGGCACAGAAAAAGAGGCATGTGCTGGATGCAGGCAGGACCCCAGGGTATATCCCATGGTTCTGGTCCTCCAACTCCTTCCAGGGTATGTGACTTTACTCAGTATTACTGATAGCAGCTTTAAAATGTGTCACAGTAAAGAATTGCCATGCTGCATGATGAAGACTCAGGACTGGTGGAGGGAAGAAGGCTGTGTAGTGAGCTGGCAGATAGTAAGCTAGAGAAGCGCAGAATTATTTCTCACTGGGCATTTTGTTTGGAGGGGGAAAGGTGGCTACACCAGCTGGCAGCTTTTTGTGATTTAGTCCCAGCTGGTTCTTCTAGTGAGGCTCCCAGAGAGACTAGAAAGCTGGCCCTGCTCACTCGAAACTGTTGTGAGTTGGCTGATATGCTCAAAGTCAAAAGAGGCTGTTCAAAAAAGCAAAATTTTGGAGGCTAACACAGAAAATTTTAATAACTTCCAGGCTAAATCTCACGGCTTTGGCAGCTCAGCTCATCAGTGCTGGAGATTTTTAGACTGGTATTCTTCCTGCCCTGGAAAAGCTTAAATACATACTGCTGTGCACTGAATAAAGCCCTACAAACATGATACCATGTATAGACTTAAAAGCATCTGTGAGTCTTTGTAGAAATGATGTCTTGAAATATAATATCTTTAACAGAGGTGCCAGAAGTTCAAATGAGATAATTTATTTATATGTTTATATTGACAGAAAATGGAAGAAAAAAAAATGCATTTTAAATCATATTTTTCCACTATTTCAGTTGTTATACAGTCCCTGTCCATGGTAAGGGCATTGATCCTAGATGATCTCAAAGATCCCTTCCAACCCAAACCATCTTATGATTTTATGATTTTGTTATTATTTTTTATGTAGAATTTTTCTATCCATAGTTGTGTCCTATTCCTGTGATACCGATGTAGTAGAATCAGGGCTCATTCTCCTTTGAAAAAGTAGTAACCATGTTTCATTGCCTGTGTGGTTACCACTCAACTAGCACCTTTCCAGGTTGTCTCCTGTCATTTTCACTTCTCTTTTAGTCCCTCTTAGCTTTGTCCCAGCTGCTGCAAATAAAGCCATCATCATTTCTGCCTGGTAGTGGCTATCCCCTTTCTTCTCCCTCCTTTTTTCACCTTTATAATCATCTGCAGGACCTGGTTGCTCTGGACTGATTTGAAGCACATTGTTCATGGGCCACATAACCCTCCCTGGCATCATCTCACTTCAACTCATGTTATTTCATGTGTGCTGTCTCTTCCATCTTGTTTCACTCTCATCTCAGAGCAAGCTTCAAGCACTGCATCTCCCTCTCCTTTTTCATTTGTTTGCTTTCAGGCTTGTTGCTCCTTAGGAGCAATCACCGTCCCTCTTAGCAATCCTCCCACAGGCACTGTTGATGTGGTTATAATTCACTAATGAAAAGGTGACTATATTTTATTATAATATATATCATATCTATTATATATTGCATTATTAATAGCAAGAAACAAAAATCAAAATGTGCAATTATGTACTTAAATATTATATATGTTATAAATTGAAGATTAAAAAATACTAAGGATGACAGCATAATTAAATCAAACCTGTGATCTCTCATTTCCCTTACCCTTTCCTCTCCCATTTCTCCAAGAGCCACTCAGCCCTGCTCCTTCAAGGCAAGGCAGAACTCTGTATAAGAGCAATACCAGTAGGCATGGGGGAGATGTTGCAGGACAATCAAAAACACAATATCAAGCCTTAAGCTCTAGAATTTGGAAACTGATCTGTAAGGACACTCCTTTTTACATCCTAGGAAAATTCTGAGAGTGCCTTCTCTCTTAAAGCACCCAGATTCCTGTTGAATAAGAGTCATTGCTTGTCCATCTGTTTGCTTTTTTTTAATTAGTAAGACTGACAAGAAGCTGCCTGCCACATTTTTTGTTGAATTCATTCTATTTATCATGGGTTGGCTGCAAAGCAACTCCCTGCTTCAGTCAGATGGAGAGACCTGGCAGATGGGACATCTTTCAAGTCATTTTTACATGTGTCTGTGAGTATATGTGGTCAGAATAACCTTCACTGTGTCACTTTTATTTAAACACTTTTTTTTTTTCCACCTTTGACTGTAATATATTGGAAATAATACAACTTAAAATATTCCACAAATACAAACTCATTTTCATAGCCTTGATGCCTTTTAAATATGTCATCAAAGTTTATTTTGCTAGCAATAAAACCATAAAATGTGATAATTTATGGAAGCAGCAGTGTCAGTGTATGAAATTAAGGAATATGTGGTGAATGGTATCAACAAGAGAACCAAGTTGTAGCAAACATCCCAATTTTTATTATTTGGAACCCTGTCAGGCTCTGCCCTAAGGCTCTGACACAGCAGCTGTAGCTACTTAGTAATGCTGAGAATGGCCAGTCTGCCCAGAGGCTTTTATTTTAGATTCCCCTCTATTGGTAGATTTTTTTTTTCCTTTATGCAAGACATTTGTTGCAATGAAGTTTTCCACTTGACTCTACCTAGTTTTATGTCCTTGGTGAGGAACACAGGGTGGTTTGCAATTGTGATCTTTCCCCATCTTCCTCTAGTGATAGCCTAGACTTCTTTAAACTACACACACTCCTTCCAGGCTGCTGACAGAAGCAGAAGAATCCTTTGGATACCTAAGAAATACATGGATGCGATGTTGTAGGCATGTACATATTTACTCGCAGTGCCTCAGCGGGTCTGTACATAGGTGTTCTATTAAAAGGAATAAATACAGTAATTAGTTGCAAAATACATAGTAGGGATCGAAGCAGAACACCTTTTCCATTCAGAGCCAACTGCGAAAGAATGCAAACCCAAATCAGTTTATTTGGCTGAGCAGAAAGCTCATAGGTCATCTTTTTTTTTCAACTGCAGATATAGGCAAAAGTCACACAGATAAAGATTGTATTGCCTTGAGTTGCTGAGAAGAATCTCGTTGTGGCTGACCTGGAAATCCCAGGGTGATTTGTCCACTGGAAAGTCAAAATCTTTTGTGGTCTTTTCACCTTTTAAAATAATACAGTATTTCACTTATGTGTCGGGGTTTATGGATGAAAGGAATAAAAAACATTAGCATATCTCTTCATTCTTAAAAGTGTTTCCAATGGATCTATACAAAGCCTGTTTGCAGGATTTGAAACTCCTATAGTAGTTTCTACATACACAATGTCAGTACTTTTTTTGCTATGCTGTTCTTAAAAGATACTAATCACTGTCAAATTTGGTTTAAACAAATCAAAACATGGAAACAAAAATCTAATCAAATGAATTACTGAGGACAAGCTAAAGTAGTATATTATAGTAGTAGTTGCATAGTATACCTACTATGCCACATCAAAATGATTTATTCATACTTATAGTGTTGTATAAGTTTTTGTCTGACCATTTTCCTTCTATCCAACAAGAAAAAAGGATCATACCTTACTACTTGTGAAACTTGGTTTTGTCACAATGGATGAAAGGAGTAACAGATTATTTTAAGATTACTAAAAGATACAGGTAAAAAAAAGAAGTAAAAAATTAAATTATATGTGTACACATATATATTTATACACTTGTGCGTTCACATACACATATACATACATAAGATAATTATTTCCTTTTTGTCTTCCAAACAAATAGTTGAGGAAAAAAAGAGTTGTACTTGAAATATCTCTGGTAATATTTAAAACTCCATAACTGCTAACATCCAAAATTGTTGAGAGTAGCTATGATGTTCGAGGAAAATTTTAGCTACATTTACATTGAGTGGAGGACTTTGCAGGTTCTCACACCATCCCATCTGTGGGGAGTCTGCAGGGGGGCACTAGCAGCTGGGAGGAGACTCAGCTGGGGCAGCTGACTCCAGCTAGCTAAAGAGATGTGATGATGGTTTTCCCAGGGAAGTGATGGAATCATCATCCCCCAAGACCTTTAGATGTGGCACTTGGGGACGTGGTTTAGTGGTGGGCTTGGCAGTGCTGGGTTAACCATTGGACTCAGTGATCTGACAAGTCCTTTTCAACCTAACAATTATATGATTCTAAACCTGGATTTGTTTGGGGTACCTTGGCCCGTAAGTATAATGGTATTAAAAAACTGACATGACCTTTTTGCTTTCAAAAGTTCATTCTGTAAATGCAGCTTGAGAAGCACTTTCTTCAAGACTACAAAAACAAGCTGAATGTAGCAGATACTTGTCATATTTCTAATCACCACTTTTTAGAGATTAAATATGAAAATTGTATTATTTGAAAATGTGTTATCTGCTACAGTTAAACAATACATTTTTAAGATGTACTAATCTTTGTCGACACTAAATGGATGATGATTAAAAAAAGTCATCATCAACACATCAGGCGGGTTTCTGGATAGATGTGTTTTTCTAGTGTGGGCTGAATCATTAAGTATAAACCATTCTGTATCCAAGGAGAAGAAAAAGGATGGGAATTATAATTTTTACAGATGCAAAGCAGTTGTGAATGAGAATCCATATCATCCTCTGCTCTCACTTTCCCACAAGGCAGTGTAGAGACATGGGGCAGTAATCTACCATGTGGGGAGTGGGAGGGCTGAGCATCTCTTCCCTAAGCCTGTGGGACATGGGAGAACTCCAGCCAAGGCACCAGGACAGGCAACTGCTGCTGCACACAGACAGCAAAGGTGGGGTTAGAACAAGGCACAAGACCCCTGGCTTTTGCCCAGTGAAGAAGTCTCTCATCCATTGCAGGAGAATCAGGGACAGATCAGGATCAGCTGTTTTCTTGGATTACTACCTGGATCTGTCTGGAGATCTCAGGTCAAGGACTTTGAGAAAACCCAGTTCAGTGCTGGGGAATGGATGGGCTGCCAGAACTTCAGCAGCAGGAAGGACACGCTCAGTACCTCCCAACTACATCCTTCAGTGGCATAGCTGTCCACAGGAGACCTCACATTCTGGTAGATCTCTCCTTCAATTTTGTGTTATCCAGTAGCACAGCACCTACTTAGTAACTTCTGTGTCAATTTAAGAACCTTTGCCTCCGTGTGTTTTGCTTTTCAAATCAATGTGCTGTAGCTCAAACTTGAATTAAAGAGTTTAACTGATGAAGGGCTACCATGAAATCTAGACACATTCTTGAGGACATAATCATGCTATTGTTTCAGTATGAATTTGGAAGTTCCTGCTTCCAAACATGGGCTGGTACAATTTGTTTGGTTTTATTTGTTCTAAATAAGTTCTTTACAACTGCCTGAAAGGAGTTTCAAGCAAGATGGGTGTCAATTTCTTCTTCCAATAAGCAAGCAACAGGAGAAGAGGAAAAGTCCTGAATTTGTGCCAGGAAACATTAGGTTGGATATTAGGAAAGACTTCTTCACCAAAAAGTTTCTCAAGCACTGGAACAAGTCTGCCCAGGGAAGTGGTTAAGTCACCAGCCCTGGTGGCCATTTAAATTACATGCATGTGTGACACCTGAGGACATGTCTTAGAGGGAGCTTGGCACTTGGCAGGGATGGGTTAATGGGTAGACTTGGTCATCTTAAAGGTCTTTTCCAACTTAAGTGTTTCAAGCATTCTGAGACATTAAAGATCAATTTACAGTCAGAAAGCTCTTCCTTCTCTCAATGCATATAGCCTATGACCATGTCAGCTCTGCATCATCTACCAGTATACTAAACAGATTGGGAAACTCTGATTCCCCCTTAAAGGCATATTTCACTAGCCTAGATTATCCTTTAAAGATAATTCCCAAAATATTGTTTTAATTAATTTCTTTTTTAGAACTGTGATTACTGGGAACAGTCCATGGGAAAAAAATCTCCTAAATCCTATCAACTTAATGACTAAACATACAAGGATTTTATTCGCATTCTTTCTTATAGCAACTCATAGTTTGTACTATTGTTTTTTCCAGCTGGTTATCTGTTGTATTGCACTAAATAGTTTATTTAGTTGTTGTTCGCACTGGGTGATGGGAAATTTTACATATCTCAGGTCACATGGATGGGTTATTCCCCCTTTCCCATTACATGGTCTCTTCCCTATGCACCCCCGTTTCTATATCCCCTGGTGGTCTGTCCCATGGGTGGCCCCTCCCCTCACCCCTCCCCAGTGGCATCCCATTGGCCGCGGTCCTCTTTCCCCGCCCCCTTCCTTGGGTATAAAATACCACTGCAAGGCCACCACAGCCTCTTTTCTGCCTGGGTAGTTGCTGTTGTTGCTGGCGTTCTGTCCGATAAACAGGATACTCGCCCCCATGTGGTGAAGAGCGCTCCTTGTCTCTTACTTTCATCTATGCAAGTCCATTTGGGCCAGAGTTCAGAGCTAGCCGGATTTGGACTCATCTAAAGCCCAGAAACCAAGGGATTACTGCAGTTATCCACAGAGAAGCTTTAGATCTTGCTGGCCATATCCTCTCCCTGCCTTTTAAGTATGGTCTGTTCAGTAAACCAGTATCTCTGGTTTCCATGAGCCAGGATTTTGTGTTAGTCTGAATTAAAATGCACTTATTATTAAATTATTTGGTCTTAACAAAATACTGACAAGGGTCAAGATACCTGAGATGCTCCCTTTCTCCTAGTCTGCTGAATTTTATCCCTATTGAAACTGCATGGGAAATGAGATTTAATGGGTTTTAGTAACTGCTTGAATTTATCTCATTATGTTCAAATGAATGCTAAACTTCATTTCCTCTCCCAAAGACGATGTAATCAGGCTGTTGAGTCTACAACTTGGTTTGATGGTAGATGGCCATGAGTATTGTTAATGCAAATAGTTTAATATCACTCTGAGCCACAACCAATCTTATGGAAAAAAAATGTTTGCTGCCTATAATGTCAGAAAGACAAACTGAGCTGGCCTCCTTATTGATAATTTGGTGGGGGGGAGCAACACAAGAAGACTTGCAACTTGCCGTAAATTTCTCATTTGTGCTGTCTGAATGTTGCATTTCTTTTGCCTTATACAAAAGTACAAGTGTGATCTGTTAAAACTTCACTCAAACTTCCTTTGAAACATATTTATCTTTTGAGGAAGGCTTTTCTTCACAATAAAAATTTTATCCAGAGGAAACATAATTACATAAATTCAACAAATTTACAAGGTCATATGGTTAACATAGATTTTACTACCAGAGGTCTTGTGGAGGGCCATACATTTTCTCCCTGACTATGTGATTTCCTCTTTTTTTCAGCATCCTCCAGTCCATTCTTCCTTCTGGTCTCTCTGTAGCTCATTTCTCATGCTGTTGGACTGCTGTGGGAGCTCCCATTTTAAGTGATATAAAACCTGTCACAAGCCATGTGCTCAGTACTTTCCTGCTCTATGGAGTGGCTGTTTGCGCTGGCACCTGGGTCTAGAGGGATGTCAGGGTTTTTTTCTCCTCAGTGCATCCCAGTTTCTGCATAGCTAGAGTTTTCAGAAGAAAATCCCATCTTTGCTCTCTCTGCAGCCAGTCCTTGCCTTCAGGCACAGTGGAACGTGCTTAGGATGATGCACCAGTTTCCAGAAGACCAGGATAGACACTATGGCTGGTCATTGTTTTCAGTCTTCTTCTACCTGTTGTGTGGCAGGTTTCACCAGCACATGCAGGACTTTTTGCTGGGAGTGCTTGGAGAGTGTAGATGCTGTGGTAGATCCAGTACGACATGTAGGTAGTGAAGAGTGGGGTTAAGGACTTTCCAATTTTAGAGAATCACACCTGGAGAAGACCACACCAGGTTTAGAGCAAAGAGGATGGTGTGTCCCTGGTGTAAACATGGCAATAAATCTGTATTTTTTGGCTGACATGAAAAAGAGAGAGGTCTACAGCAGCTCTGCAAACTTGGCGTGGGGTCTGTTACCTTTTCAGACTCTAATTGCTGAATCATCATTCCGTGCTTGGGGACTGCTTCCATGCAAACCAAACAGATGGACTGCTTTGAGATCCATCTGGAGACAGTGATCTCTTTTTTTCCTGTAGAACGTTGTCTGAAGAATCTTGCAATTTATTTTTCAGTTCTCACTTATTACTTTTTCATGCCTGACCATTTTTCTCTTCCTCATGCATTCAGCTTCACATCTGGAAAGAGCTGCCTGACACACACAATATCCAGCACCTCCACAAATATAAATGGAAGGCCAACTGCTAAAAGGGGGAAGATGCATACAAAATGAGCTCAGCATATTTTATATTGTAATTAAAGCTATTAAAGTACTTCTCAATCCAACACCAACATCCCATATCATTTGTAGCAGCTTCAGAGTCAGAAAAAATTTTGAGGGTTTACTTACAGACGGCCAGAAACTTCTCAAGGCCACAAATGCCTTATTGTCATCAACATGGTTTCCCTGCCCTCAGTGTATAAATAAGGATCAATGCTGAGAAAAGTTGCATACCTTTAGTAGTCATTGACTCCCATTGAACCGAGAGCCCTTGGGTCATTGCAGGATCTGGTTATCCACTGATCATTAAATTGATAACAACTGTCTCCTCTTAGCATTGGTGATTTTTCTTGTAGTGCTGGCCCTCCAGTCAAAAAAACCAAAACTAAAAACAGCAACAAAACAAATGGCAAAAACCCCAAAACTCAAACGAGGGAAAAATAAAGATAATTAATCTCAATGGAAAGAAATGTTGAACTAGATTTCCTTCCTGTGAGTCCTCATTATTCATAATTTAAATATTTGGATTGGAGTACATAAACAATGAATAATAGGAAGGCAAAAGATGAGAACTGTTGCAGCACTTTTTCACTGAACAGGTCAGAAGATTAGATACTGTGCAACTTACTGTTCAGTAGATATTAAATTCAACTCCATGCATGAAGTACAGACTTTCCATTAGTGAACAATAAGACACAAACCTCTAAAACATAACCTATATATATATTTATATATAAAACTTCAGGTCATGTTTTTAGAGGCTTGTGTCATCCCTCTTTTTTGCTGAGTCCAGTGGCAGGGTGTAGCCCCTGGTAGGTCCTAGTTACATGGTTTTGCTCTGAAGATTTGATGGGGAAAGAATTGGGGAACAGGACTCTGTTTTCGAAAACCTCTTGTCCTGGACAGACTCAGGTCAGAGGGCTTTGATGGACAATAAAGATAAAAAACCTTACAGAATCAACTGAAAATTTCTCAAGGCCTTATCCAGGTTCATGTCCCAGGACTAGGAAATCTCAATTTCCATTCTTCTCAACTTCTAATACATCTTTCATAAGAAAAGTTAGTTAAAACGATAAAAACCATATTCTGTTCTATTGGATTGTTCCATCCATTTGCTCTTTGCCTGTTATAAATTCTGATATTTTAGAAATGTTTACTTATATTTTTTCCATTCTAATTCTATCTTATTTATACTCTGTGCAATGGCTAAATACTCCTTTTCCTCTTCTTTTTCACACATTTTGAACATTTGCTATTGATTAGCACATCTTTGTCCTTCATCAAGCAAAACTGAAAATCTCCCATAAAATTAACCAAGACCTAACTTAGTGCCTTAGTCATCACTTTCCCAAGTTATTCAGAGGCTGTTTCTTCACAGATCAGTCCTCCTACTTCTTTAATTGTTTGAGCCAATGCCTCTGAAGTGCCTCCAGTTCTGTGTGATTATGAGGTGTTTCTACCAAGCACCTTTGCAGAGGTTGTGTCACCAGCACTGGGCACAAAGAAGAGGTTGTAACTACCTTGTGCAGAAACATGGTGATTCTTTTCATGCACTCTGAAATAAAGTCTTGATACGGTTTTGGGGGGAATTGGGTTTCGTTTGATTTTTCCCCCCTTTATGTATCAATTGTAAATTTATGTTTAATTTACACACTAGAAATGAGCAAAAGACACAAGCATATTTTCAGCAGCTATAACCTGCCATCTAAGGTGATGATATTTCATTTCAGTGTCAGTTGTTTCACTTCAAACTGTCACTTGAGCTGCATGATTAGCACTTCAGGTTGCCCTCAGCTTTCTGGTCATCATTTGGAGAACCTGGCTGAAACACTTCACAGGGTGAAGATCATCACTTTCTGCCCCATGGTGATGCCTGTATCTGTTTGTCTGGTTTTTCATAAATGTTTGACCCACTATTTGACCTAGGTGACTAGTACAGATCATGTCTGAAATAAATACTTCATAAATTTTAAGGCCAGAAGGGAACACTGTGCTCATCTAACCTGGCATCCTACAAGCAAAAGCCATGGTGTTTGACAGGTAGCTTCCATGTTCCAGTTTAGCTGAAATATGTATTTTAGAAAGTCTTGTATCAGAGATATGCAGTCATAGGAATTCTGCCTTATCTCCAGTTAAGTTATCCCAATGACTAATTGCCCTAACTGTCCCCCCCAAAAAATTAAAATTAAAAAATTATGCAGCATATCCAGAATCAATTAATTCAGCTTTAGAGTCCAGTCATTAGATCTTCTTGTTACTTGATCTATTAGATTGCTATAATAAATCTCTTACCCGTGTAAACAACTGCACTTGCAAAAAAAAATTACAAACTCAGAAGCTTAGATATATTGTCTGCAGATGTTTGTTAAGGAAAAAAAAAGAAGATTTAAACTGAGGGCAAAAGAGTAACTATTAACTTGCTGATCTGTTTGTGGAAAATGCATTTTCCCTATAAGACTATTAAAAAGATTGGATAAATTGCTTATCATAAATAATTGGAGAAGACTGACAAATTGCCTTTGGCATTTCTATCTTCCTACTCCTTTTGGAAGATACTACTTCAGAACTTCGGGGGACTATTTATGGTGCTTTGTTGTTTTAGTTTTTTTATTTTCCCTCAGATATGATGACTGTCCAGGGAAAGTGTTTTTGTTCTGAAAAGAAACTGTGAAAGAGAAAAAGAAAACAAATGTTAATTTCTGTTCACATAAACTAATGGCCTCCATGATAAGTAAATTGGAATAGAAGGTAATTCATAAGTACAGCAGGGGTCTGGTTTTCTGCCACTGTAGAATGTAATTAAAATGGAGCTTCCATAGATATCAATCTGGAGTAATCAGAATGTTCCATCTGTTACTGCATCCATCTTGACTGGTTCCAGAGCTGGTATCTAGCTTCTTTCAAGACAACTGTTTCTTGACTAAAGCAAGCTGCCCAAGCAGTGGCCATTTCAGTTCAAATGCAGCTTACACAAAAATTATCATTTACCTTGAGATGGATTGTCGGGTCTTTCCTGCACTAAATGGGTTGAGTTTGTGCTGAGTGTGTTTTCTTACAGTATACAGTTTCATAGTTTTTTCTACCTCTGCAGAGCTCCTCATGTTTTGGCACAGAGCAGAACTTTCAGCCTCCAAACCCCATGCCAGCATCCTGTGCACGGTCTGCCAAAAATGATTGCTTGAAGACCAGCAAAGTGATGCAGATGCTGATCCAACTTTGTGATTCCTTTGTGCAGGAGGGAAGATTGCTTTGGGTTCTCATCTGTAGTAGCTCAAACACATGCCTTACAGCCCTGGGTGGAAATATGAATATGTGCTCCACTAATCTGAATACCTAATTAGTTATGAGCCTCCATCCATGTGCACTGGGCAAAGAGGGCAAGAGTGAGCAGCGTGTCCTTAAGACCCCAGCATAGCACTTAAAATAGCAGGATACAAACCAATCAGGAACTCAGGGACAGGCTGAGGATTGCTGGAGAGGCTGGTGGCATAGAAGCCATCAAGATAATTTAGAGAACGTAAAGACTCGGCTCTGGTGCTATAATAAGATTAGGTGTCTGTAGTTTAGAAATACCTGCAGTGAATCATTAACAATCCTTAGATTAAGCAGTGTTAATTTGATCCCATCATGTTTGCTGCCTTTCACCAGACCATACAATTAGCATGGGATGAAGCACCTGGAAAGAATCTTTTATGAAAGCCTTATGAAAATTCTTAATGGGTGGGATTTAAACCAAATGGATTATAAGCCTTTATTAGCAGCTCACATGTAAATCCTGATAACTTTCCTTTCTGTGAGTTTCCAGTGTAATATTTGCACACCCTGATTATAAATTTTGAGGAAATAGCTTATAACTGTGGTTAAAATGCAGCATTAAAGCAGTTAAACAGTCTCCTTATTAGCATTAGAACTAGAGACAAAACATATTATACTTGGCTAATAAATTTATTTTTTATGTAATGGAAATGCCATCAAAGTATAGTTAATCTGAATTGAATTAGATTATAATTGGAGCTCTTGTGCACAAGGAATGAAAATTATTCCTTATTGTTGCGAAGTGACAATGCAGCATTTGTTACTCCCTCCTCGCTGGCCTTCCAAGTGGCAGCTGTAATATAAGTGTGCTCATCTCGTGAGCTGTGCATACAATATTACTGTGTCTCTGAGCATGGAGCTCAGCAGTAAGACAGAGGAAAATGGATTGCTCTGGATGCAATTCATTACACCTTAACCCCACTCATTTAGATGTAAATGTATTTGAGAAACAAACCTGTGCATAGGCATACTTGCTTTTTGTCCTCGCTTCTGGCTGCATGTTCTAGCATGAGTGGTGTGAACTTGAGTTCTCAGGACTCAGAGGAAGAGTTAAAATCCTCTTTTACAATGCTAAAGAAAACAAAAAGTTATGGCAGCCACGTGAAGTCCTGTGAAGACCCTATCATGGCCATTTTGTACCTAAAGTGTATAAGAAAGATAAGAACAAAGGTTTTAGCAGGGGCTATTGCAATAGGACATGGTCTAAAGGCTTTTATCTACAAGAGGGTAAATTTAGATTAGATATAAAGAAGACATTTTTTACAAAGAAGGTGGTAGTGCACTGGTACAGGTTACTCAGAGACGTAGATGTCCCATCCCTGGAAACATTCCAGGTCAGGCTGGAGGAGCAACCTGACCTAGTTGAAGATTTCCCTACTCATTGGAGAGGGCTTGGACAAGATTTCCTTTAAAGCCCCAATGGTTCCCAGGCTGAGTGACAAATATTGTATCCCAGGCTTAACCATATACATCCACTTACTGACTGCTCACCCAAATAGCTGGAGTAATTGCCCCAAGAATTTATATATGAAATTTGCCTCTCCAGTGAACACTGCAAGATAAAGGGACACTCATGTCAGGACTTCTGTGTCTTCCCACCACCTGCAGGACGTCAGGAAATATTTATGCATAATTGTAATGTGCACAGGTCTGCTCTTACACTGCTGCACCGGTAGATTCACTGGAGAGAGGGGATGCAGTGAGGGCAGGGGTGGGCAGTGCTTTGCTAAGAGAGAATTTTTTGCATGCGTGTATGGTGAGGACAGGTATGTGTGCGTGCCATCAGCCACGTGGCCCAAGGTCATGTGTGCACTCTGGTCTCTGCTTTAGGAGGGGAACTTGTGGCAGCAGCAAGAGGAAACCCAAAGCAAATGGCAAAAAGGGGAGATGTCCCAATTCAGAAACAAGCATGCCTACCACAATGTCATTTAAGCACATCATCAAGGAAACAGTGTTAGGACTGCTATGCACTTACCCTGTCACTAATATAACTCTTCCTCTAGTATGGATCTGAGGTCTGGGAAAAGAGGAGAGCTGCAAGAGTGATTATCTTTTTTCCTTCTTTTCTTTTACTCTTGTTTCCCTATGCTAAACCAAAACAAATGAGCAAAATGCACTTCACCCACTCATAAAACCAATCAGTGCTGTAAACAAAGAGAAAGCAGGATATTAATAAAGTACAACTCAGCTGAGAGCAAAGGGAGCATCCTCTGTAAGTCTGTCTGATTTGTGTCATCTATCCCAAATTTACAATGTGGTAATTTCTTGTTGCTTATAAACCATTAAAATTTGCAGCACAGTGAGCAGCTAATGTAATTTTGCCTGCAAGTGGTATAATATCTTGGATCCGCAGGGAGACCAGCATACTCGTGTCTTATCATTGCCTTCTGTGGTAGGTAAAAGTGCCCAGTGCTACTGGGCTTAGGCCCAGTGTGAGTTAGTTGAAGTTCATTACTGACAACCTGGGGCTCAGTTCCACTTATCTGCAAGTTCTCATTTAGCTTGAATCATCACAGTATCAGAGCATCTTCCAGAAAAACATGTTAAGCAATCAGATTAGTACCCAGCACATCTGGTTTTATCTCTCTTTTCTCTTTGCCTCTCTAACAGCAGCACAGGGCAAAGAGGCCCTTTACAGAGGAAGATGACATTGCTACATTAAAAAAAATACATCCCAAGCCAGCCTGGACAAATGTTATTAATGTTTCAAAGTCAAACACTGAAAAACATAGCAAATCCAAAATTAAGGTTTCCTGTGAAGTGTTTATTATATATTCATTAAATATACAGGTTTTGTTGATAGGGATTTTTTTGACTCCTTATTTCATGCAGCACTGTAGATGGAGAGTGATTAGTTGTTTTTATCTATATTGTTTTAATTTTTATATGTGTTTATAATTATAGAAAACATATGCATGTGTATATAATTTTCACCTTTTTGTGGCTAATAGACTACAAGCAAAGAATTTGATTTACCTATGTTCCTTTTAGAGGTGTTCAGGAATTTTTCCCTTCGTCCTTGAGGAAAGTTAATTAACTGATATTTATATCTTTCAATGAGGTAAGGGAGAGGCATTAGCTCCCATTTTCCCTTGCAGGGCTGGTGTTTCAAAACATAATACCATATAATAGGGTTCATCCTTTCTACTTTTGTCAGTCCCTGTTTGCTCTTGCCATCACCAATCCCAGCCCTCTTTACACTTTCTGTTTCATTTTGTTCCAGTTTGGCTTTTTCCCATTTTGCATTTTGGTCTTACAGCTTTGATGGTGTCCTGTGGTCAAGAGAACTTAGTTCCTGACTCCAACCTGGAGTAAATGGGAATAATTATTACAATAGAAAGTCTGGCTTTACCCTGCAGCCCTGTTTTGGAAACATTTAGTCAATTTATCCCATGTCATGTTGAAAACCTACAAAGGAACAAAATCTGGGAAATGACAGAAAAAGCAAGATTAAAATAAGGGTCAAATCCTCCCTTTCCCACTAAGAACAAAAGTTACATGGACTTTAACTGAAGCAGAATGGATCTGTGGAAAACTGTGCCATGCAAATCCCATCTCCAGCTTGCTCACATATCCACAAGCTGCACAGCTGCCCAGAGCAAGAGGATGGCCCAAAATCTTATGAAAATAAGTGCTCCACATGTCACCCTCCCATTCACAGCCATTGTCCTGTGGCTGCACCTCTGGCTACAGGGCTTCAACTACTCAGCTGGAAAGTCTGTACTGGCAGACGCAACTTAAATGTTCTCCAAAACCTTTAAAGAGGAATTGGATCTCTAAAATATATTTCAAATCCTTCCTGTTGAAAAGATTTGGAGTAAAAGAGTCATAAGAAAACCTGGGTGGTCACCCTGAAGCATGTGAGAAGAAAGGTGCGCTGGTAATGAGAAGAGCAGAGCATCATGTTGAACTTCTCTTTTGCTCCTCAGAGACAAATCAGTACTAACAGAGAAGAAACCCAGCCACTCTAAGCTCAGTTTGGTCCAACCACTGAAAAGCTAGGCATTGTTTCTGGGAATGACTGAGCCCTAGTTTGATCCTGGCTACAAACATAAACAGTACCTGTACCTGGAAGAATCTTTGACAGGAAGCTTCAACTTGGTGATGATTCTGTCCCTGGAACTTCCTGCAGCACCGTTTACCATCCAATGCATACTTCTGACAAAATACATTTTGTGTATTTTGTGGGATATGGGTCAGACAGAACTGCTCATGTGGTAGCAGCAGCCTTGCACCTGTGGGGTTGCACCAAAAAGGATGCTAAGATGGACTAGTCCAGAGAGCATTAGCAAAACAAGTCTCATCCCTTTGATAAGTGGGAAGGTCTGAGAAACCTCAAACCTCTCTGTGGCCTTCATTTCTCAGTGTCTCCATTTAACAGCCCACGCACACTACTACTGTCTGTCTTGTCTAATTTAGAGTGTAAATTCTTCAGGGCAGGGACTGTCTCTCACTGTTTGTTTGCATGTTGAGGTCCTGATCCTGATTGGCAGCTCCAAGTACACTACAAATCTATTTTAATATAACCCTAAATTGAAAATTCTGTATCCCGGAGCCTTAGGGAATGTGGGACTATATTCAGGGAAAGCAGAAGCTCTGAAAAAATACTGAAAGGTCATTGCAGACAATGTACTGAATATGAACTGTGAATGTGGAGCTGATAGCTAAGAGACAAGGCTCATTTTGCTCCTGGTCAAATTTAAACAGGACAATGGAGGAATCATTAACCATGTATTATTTTACTGAGGGAAGCTGAGGCTGGCACAAGTCTCCATTTCTCATGTTCATCCTTTCAAAAAGTTGTGAGAAAATACAAAGGATATCAGAAAGAGAAAAAATTTTGTAAAGGCTGGAAACCTCACCAAACTCCAGTTGCTTTAATAAGGCATCCAAGTGAAAGTCATATTTGCCCTAGAATAGTTAAATAGATACAGAGAGAGACAGACACCTTCAGGGCATATTTACACTTGAAATTAGCTAAATTGTCATCTGGAGGAGCCTCCACTGATTAAGTGGGGATGCTCAGGCAAGTGGGTACAGGTAGTTGCCCGAGTTTGTCAAACTTCCCACCCCAAGAAAGAATAATTTTGACGCTGGGTGTATTTAGCTTGTGGAAAGACAGTTAAGAGGAGACTTGCTGACACTGTAAGCACCTACACAGGAAGACAGCTTTCAGTAGGACGGGGCTCTTTCATCCCTCAGACAAAGGTATAACAAGATCCACTCACTGGAAGTCAAAGCCAGACAGATTCAACCTAAAGATAAGTTGCAAATTTTAGCAGGAAGAGTAATGAACCTTGGGAACAATTTACAAGGGAGGTGTTATATTTTCCATGACTTGGAAGCTCTAAATCAAGATGTGGTGTCTCTCTAAAAGATAGGCTCTAATTTAGCCATTAGTCATGAAGTTACAGAAATTGCTAGGTGATATGTAGGTTACACTAGATGGTCATAAAAGCACTGTCTAGTGATAAAATGCACTAATCTAAATAATAACACTAAATATTCCATCATAACAAATTGATTTTGCATATGCTGTACCAGCTCAAAGTTACTCAATTAAAATTCCCTGCACTTTTATCATCTGATGCAAGTGGACAAGGTACATGGCTTCCTCTGCACCCCAACAACAGGTATATATAATATATATATTCATGCCTCCTACAGACTGTTTATAGCCCAATCCATCATCTCCTGAACTCATCATTTCTCAGTGTGAAAGCTGCAATATTGTCCATTCATGTAGCAATACATACATTCATACATACCTCCATGAATACATCAGCGGTGCCTTATGGAGTTTTTAAGAAGCACATTTAGGCACCTGAGAATGTTTTTTCAGAATTGAGGTCCCTGGAGAAACTGCCTGTTTCACAGAGGCACTGTAATTCTTCTGGACTGCACTCTCCACTCTTGAGGGAGCCTATGAAGGCAAATAGCTTAAAGAGGGAAAGACTAAAGGTGAGGAACATGGTTTCCTGAGCTTTTTTTAGTGGACATGGCTAAAGGAATCCTAGGAATTACTTGCCTTATTTTCCCCTTCTACTGCTGCAAGATCTGTAGATGGTTTTCATTGTAGTGTCATGGTTTAACCCCAACTGGCAACTCAGCCTTATTCAGCTCCTCACTCACACCCCAGCAGGAATGGGAGAGAGAATCAGAACGACAAAAGTGAGAAAATCCATGAGTTGAGGTAAAGACAGCTTCATAGAGAAAGCAAAAGCTGTGCACACAATCAAAATCAGCCAAGGAATTCATTCCCTACTTCCCACGGGCAGAATGCTCTTTAGCCATCTCCAGAACAGCGGCTTTGTATCGTATTATAACAGTGACTTGGAAAGACAAATGCCATCATTCCAGACGTCCTCTCTTCCTTCTTTCCCCAGCTCCATATGCTGAGCATGATGCCATGTGGTCTGGGATATCCCTTGGGTCACCTGGGGTCAGCTGTCCCAACTCCTTGTGCACCCCCAGCCCCTCGCTGGTGGACTGAGATTGAGGAGCAGAAAAGGCCTTGGCTATGTGTGAGCACTGCTCAGCAGTAACAAACCCATCCCTGTGCTTTCAGAGCTGTCTCCAGCACAAATACGAAACACAGTCTCAGTCTCCCATACTTTGAAGAAAATTAACTCCATCCCAGCGAAAACCAGTACACCCAGGTGGTTGCAGAGAAACCTGAAATGTCCACTGTAGTTAAGAGAAGTTGGCGTTTACTCTGGAAGGAACTTCTGGGAGGATTGTGTGGTGTGGTGCTCAGCACTGAGGCTGTCAAAGTACATTTGTCTGTGATATGAGGGACTAAACTTCCTTTTTGCTATGCATGCAGGACAGCTGTCAATCATACATGCCTGAAAGGTGTGCAAGGTGTTCAGATAGGAAGAAGCCAGTGCCAGCTATGAAATGAGAACAGGATTTCAAGTGCCAGGATACTCTGAATATTCATAACTGTGATTTTGGATTTGGTTTTGTTTTTTAAGAAAATGATGAATTTGAGGAAAATTGAGCAAATAATTGCTGTCTGTGACAGCTGCAATTAATGTGCTAATAAGGGAAGGTCTCTGAAGCTCTTCTTTTCCAGTAACTAAGAAATTTCAGATACCCCACTGCTGCATCTTGTCAGTGATCAGTCTGTAGGAAAAATAATTATTTGGAGAGCATAAACACTCTGAAAATGAAAACTAAACCGCAAAGAAAAGTTTCCTGGCAATGCCTATTATTAATCCAGGAGGACACTAAGGGAAGGAAGCTCATAGGGTTAATTCACTAATCTGAATACCAGGAGACCTGGACTTCATGACAGCTTCTTAAACATATCCAGCTAACCTTGGTGAGCCAAATCAACCTCTTGCTGCCCTCAGTTCCTGTGAATAGCACTTGTTTTCCTCTACCCTGTTTTGCCCTCTCTGTAGTCTGAGTTCAGTTGAGCTGTCCATCATTGCTCTGAGGCTGTATATTACTCAGGCCTTTTCAATCTCAGATGTTGCACATTGCATTTATGAAAAATTATAGGAAAGGGTGCTGCCATCCATGCAAATGGAAACTTAAACTCTACAACAAGCAGAAAATGGGCTTGGGTTTACACTCCTGGAAGGAAAAAACTTCTCTCCATGGAGAGAGTGAAAACAATTAGCAGTCACCATCATTTTCATCTCTATATCGCAAAAGTACTTTGTGAAGGCTGCTAAGTACCATTAACCCCATTTTACAGATGGGTGGGAAACAGCATCATGCAGCTGCAAAGTGAGTTGCTCAAGGCCATAGAGTAACTCAGCAGAAGTTATGCAAATAGAAACCAGGTCTCCTGATGCCAAGCCTTATTCCTTGGCCCACACAGCTTCTACACAGGAGACCTGACCTAATTCCAACACCCGTGAAAGTGGCATCTTCCTTTGCAACAAGCCTAAGCAGGTATATGGAATGGATGAATGACCCCGCTTCTCCAGTGCTCACCATTCTTGTGCAATAATTGCTCTGCAGACATTTTTGTGAGCTTGATGAATGTTTTATTTACATGGAAATGTCTCAGCTAACACCCACAGTAAACATGAGGCTGTAGTCAAAACGTTAGTGCATCTATTATCACACAGAGTGGGCTGAAAGATGTGACTGTGTCTGCTGTGAGCAGCCTTGCTCTATTAGCACTTCAGTGGTGCTTCACTGTCCATAGGGGAGTCAAGCCATAGGGGAGACAAGCCATGCACTGTCACATGGTGAGCCATGTTTTAAGAGCTCTCATCCCCTGAGGCTGCTCATTTCTCTCATGTATATTTGAAACCCATTTTGAATTATGTTTGCAAGTAGGACTCTGAGAAGGATATCCATTGGTGGGGTGGTGCACAGTAAATTATGTATCTGGATTTGGCAGTGGTTCGGAGTGGTTCAGAGGTGTTGCAAATACCTGGTGTGCAGGTTCCTGATGCAGGCTTTGCTCTGCCAGAGACGTATTATGATCATTACAATGGTGGGTAGGGAGCTGAGAAGCTGTTTCTAGTCCTGGCTTTGCTGTCATGTCTGCATGAATCATGTATGGTTGGATCCACCCTGCTTAAATCAGGTGTTTCACTGAAGGGCCTGATTTCATAGTCTCAGGGCTCTTCATCAATTGATAGATCCATAAGATCTCAGTCTCCCGTTGGAGCTGCCTATATATGTTGACTGACAAAAAAAAAAATCTCATTACATTTGTAGGTAATCTGCTCCTTACAGCTAATTGGTTTGGTGCAATTCCAGTTTTCAATGTTTCACTTTTTGACTGCAGAGTGTAAAATTACCCGGTCTCTCATTAAATGTAAGGATCATCTACCAGTTTCACAAGCTGAATACTCACAAACTAAGGTCACTGGGACTATGATCTTTTGAGGATTTCACTGTGTTTTGCACATGTAAAATGGGTGTAATGATGTTATACCTAATTCAGGGGAGAGCAGCAGCACAAAGTGAAGGCTGCATTACTGATCTATTTGCTCTACCCCAGATTTTATAGCCTGATTTATATTAGCAATGTTTCTGTAGGATACCAGGGAGGTCAATAGTAGCTTGTTCAATGATGACCAATGCCTCATGCTTGAAGTGGCCAAAGGACACTCAAAGTGTTTAGGATTAAAGGCATAGTGGTTTGCTGCATTTGCAAATACCAGCAAGAGATGGATGTACAGAAAGCTGTTGCCAAAATACAAGTCCATGATGGATGGAAAGTGAAATGGAAATACTAAGCAAAATATTATCATTTATTATTACTACCAAAGTGTAATGTGGCCATTTTTTATAGCTGAATATGTCATTTTTAAAATTCTTTTGCCTGCTTGCAACTTGGGGGAAGCTATAGCTAGTCTGCTGGCTGTGAATCTGTGCCTGTGTATGTACAAGTCTGTGTATGTATAAGTACAGGTACTGATTTGCATGAAAGAATGCAATGGAAGCTTTTTCTATTTAATGTAGGAGATAAAGGGAGAGGCTGCTTTGTCAGCAGTCTGAAGTATTCTAGAATTTGGCTATTCAAGTAAATTTGTAAACGTATTTTCCAAGGCACAAAAAGCCCAAAACCATGCACAAATAAAGTATTACCTTGTCTTTCGATAGCCTGAAGTGAGGATAAGATGTGGGGATGGTCTAACATGATTTGGAAAAATTCCCTGCTAATGAGAAATCATCTATATGACTCATTTCTAGTCTGTCTGATTTTTATTTGTGGATTACATTTTCCACTGACTAATACCTATTTGTCTCACTCCTTCTTATTTTAACGCTATTAACTCATCCAGTAACTGTGCTGATATTTCAGAAAATACCCTCCTTTATAAAACTCTAGTGCTTAAGAATATTTTAGTATTTTAATAGTGTAGTATTTGAGTAATATAATTTACCTCAGTATCAAAATGTATGGTCCCAGACTTTGCTTACCAGTTATAAATGTGTGTGATGTGGAAACACCTAAATTTGCCAGAAATAGGAGCGTGTGTACACAAAGGGAGAAAGGGGAGATGAAAAGGAAACCTCTGGGTCAATCTTCTGAACATTTTAAATGGTTATACACTAATGTAAGCTGTATGGGGAATAAGCCAGAGGAACTGGGAATCTTAATACATAATTAGAATTATGTCTTAATTGGCTTAGCAGAGGTTTGCTAGGCTAATTCATGTGACTGGAATATTGATGTAAAAAGGTATGGCTTGTCCAGAGAGGACAGTGGAAAAGAGAGAAGACATGGTTTATAGACCAAAGCATATCATTGGCTCTGAGAGACAGAATTCAGTGAGAGACTTGCAGAAACTATCTTGCTGAAATAGAAAGGAAGCCAACAGAGTGATGGGATGGGCTGGTGTAACCATCAGATAGGCAAGTGAGACAAATACCTTGAATAGCTACTGGAATATTTCAAACCCCAGGGGTTGTTGTCTCTGGGGCATAGTGACACCAAACTATAGTTGGAACAGAAACCCTGCAAGAAGAGCAAATTCCTTGGTTGCTCTGGAAGCTGCCTGTTATCTCTAAAAATTGGGATGGTTGATGTCAAAAAAAAGTCTTTGTAGGTACTCTCCTGACCAATATATATAAATTGGTTGAGAAAATAAAGTAGAAAGACACACAGAAGAGGATGACACCCTAATTCCTTTGAGGATAGAGTAACAGAAAATAAAAAAAGTATTTAGGAAAAGGTATATTAATAAATTCAACTGATTGGTAGAAGAGATCTCAGGGGAAGAAAATGTAGGGGGAAAGAGTTCCCAAAAGCTGACTAAGACAGCTCTGGGGCTCAAATTATCATGTGGAAGGTGTAGGAAGGTTAATAAGAGAGTTTGTCTGATGCATATCATCTCCATTCCATGAAATTTAGGAAACAGTGAAAAAGAGAATGGAAGATAGGTCAAATCAGTGAGAAATAATATAACTAGAAGAAAAGAAAGACAAAGAAAGGATATAATGTTATGCAGAGGATTTACAGCAATATAAAAGCATATTGGATAAGTGCATTAGAAACAATAATAAGAGGAAGCTAAGAGCATGAAGAAATAACCCAGCAAAATATGTTTATTTTTAACTTCAGTCAGTTAATTTGTTCACCATGCGGTCCTGCAAACTGTTGTACTGGCACAAATGAGTGGTAAGCAAGGGAAAGAGGAATGGCAAAAGGAAAGGAGGAGGGGCAAGCTGCCTAGAGCAGTTCTGTCACTAAAGGAAATGTGAGTGCAGGACAATTACTCAGTGGACAAAGAAGGAAATAACTGATGATGGGGCTGAAGCATTCAATGACTTTTTGCTTTTTTCCTCGCTAGAAAGATTAACTGTGATTGGATGACTAATAAATTTCATAGCAGGGTCAAAAGAGTGAGAAACCAACAGTGAAACAAGGAAGGTATGGTGAGAAATGGTTTGGACCAGTTAGATGTTTTCAAATCAGCAGATTATATCATATAATATTGAAGAAACAAAGTTTTTTGCTGAGAGTTGTCCTCAATAAACTGGGGTAATGATAAAGTCCCAGTGTCAACCCTCTTCCTTGGCTTCAGTAAGACTCTGAGACATTGGCCTTTTAAAGATTTGCCAAAAGCATCTCCTGTTTGTGAAAAGAGGTTCCACGTGAAGGTTGACAATGGTCAGTTTTTGGTCTGATTCTGTTCAGTGTTCCACTGAGGACTGCAGTGATGAAATAAGCACCATTTCTTAGTACTGTAGATCACATGTAACAGGGAGAGCTTGCAAACAGGTAGAAACAGTACAGTGTTTGTAGAATTCAAATTCATCTTTTTAGATACTCCAAAGATACTTCTGCCTATCTGTGTCTCTGAAAAACATCAAGTTAGGATCTAAACTTGCTACTCTATACAACAGTGAAAAAAAAGAATAATCATGTTAAGATCACGGTGCATGGAAACCTGGACATGATCCAGCAACCTGCATTCACAGCCCAGAAAGTCAATAGTGTTATAAATGATCAAATAGGTAGTCAAATTTATAAAAAAATTAACAAAGATTTATTAGATCAATAACAAAAAAAAAATAGAATTTAGAAAAACCACCACAGCCAAGACAGTGTCAGCCCTGGGTGCAGGCGCTGGGTGAAACCAGGGGTTCGACCGACAGAGTGACGGTATCTCCCCAGAGCTTCACCCCGAGTGCTTCAAACAGACAGCTTATATACAGTTTATTCTGCCTGGGGCAGAGATGACCGAATATTTCTTTGTGTCTCTTCACATGTATAACAAGATTCATACATGTGCAGGGACAGACAAAGGTAAGTCCACATATCCAGATGAGTGTCTGAGCGTCCAGGCAGAAGCTGTATTCACATGAAGTAGGGTGACACCAGGTTCTGAGCTGAGCAGGTGTAATCAGTCCAGGTGCACATCTCATGAATAGCCAAGATATCCTGACAATACTGGTCTAGGAAGCCTTAGATACTATCTTTCCAGGTGCTGATACCAAGGATGTTGGCAATGATTGCTCCGGCCAGTCCCATTCTTAAGGTAACAAGGCTGATATCATCTTAACACTGTCCGGGAACTAGTTTGAATAGAAATAAGACTCAGCTCCTAGCCAGAGTGATTAGACATACCTTAAATCCTACAATATTTTATATACTTAAAGCATGAATTATCTCTACCATATATAACAATAGTGTCTTGGGTCATGTCAAAAGAAGCATGATCAGCAGGGCAAGGGAGGTGACTGTACCCCTCTGCTCTGGGGGAGGTGTGCCCCCACCTGCAATGTTGCATGCAGCTTTAAGGCCCCCAAGATAAGAAGGATATGGACCTGCTGGAGCAGGTCCAGAGGATGCCTCAAAGATGCTCAGAGGGCTGGAGCACCTCTGCTTTGGAGACAGGCTGAGAGAGTTAAGGCTGTGCAGCTTGGAAAAAAGCTTTGGGCAGAACTTAGTGCCTCTTCCAGGACCTAGAGGGCACTTATAAGAGGATGAGGACAAATGCTTTAGCAGGGCTTGTAGCAGTAGAATAAGGCGTAGTGGTTTTAATCTAAAGGAAGGTAGATTTAGGTTAGCTATAAGGAAGAAATACTTTGCTGTGAGGGTGATGATACACTTGCACAGGTTGCCGAAGTAGGTGGTAGAGGTACCATCCCTGTAAACAAGCATTCTGTATCACACTGTATTTTCACTTGTTCATTTCCAAGTCCTTTACAAAAGAGACAAGTATTACTGAGTATGGACAAAACAGAATACCCTACTAAAAAAGCAAAACTGGATTAAAGAAGCCTGCACCAAAATGCAAGACCCTTAAATCCTGAAGTACTTGAATACACTCCTGCTTCTGCCAGGATAAAATATCTCTCAGAATAATTGCTTGTTGGATTTATCTCAGGGAGGAAAGGCTCATCTAGCACATCCTGAGTCTGCAAAACTGCCTAAGTAGTGGTGTGTGTTTTCTGGTACATGCTGCTTTCAGGAGGATCCCTGAATAATATCCAAACTATCCTTCATGAAATACTTGGCAAATATGGTCCCAAACCTGACAAGAAGCCAAAATTTAAGATTTTTTTTTTCCTTTTTTTCCAACATGCTGTGCTCTGCTGCTGCGCTCTGGTGATTTGAGCCAAATGACTTGATCTGTTTTCTGATGATAAAGTTTGCCTAGCTCTCTAAGTAGCTGTAGAGGGGGATGATGGGAGAGGGGAGGGGGTGATTGTAAAGGTGAATAGCTCTGCATTGCACAGCAGCCAAGCCTAGCTGAAATTCACAGTCGTTGAGCTAGGCAGTACAGGAGTCACCTGGCAAGTGCATTATGGCATGGAGTCCTTTTTGTCCGAAAGCACATATGCCCCCATTCACAGCACGTTAACAGGCAGGGTCCACAGCTCTGCCTATCAGGAGCAGTGGTGTGAATTCAACCTTCCTCCAGCCAACCTGGCTTGCCAACACCTATGTAAATGACATTCCTGAAAGGCCGTTGCCCCTCTGTGCCCATACACAATCCAGCTGTCCAGCCTGAAAAAGCCAAAACATTTTCTGGGAGAATATTAACTTCTGCAAGGATAACCACTGAGGCTCTTGTTAAGGCTCATGGAAAAGGATAAGCTGTTGAAAGTGAGGGGAGACTCACTGAAAGGCAATTATGGAAAGGTCATTTCCTTGTGTGTACTCCTGCCATATAATTGTATATTTGTGTGTGATAACGTTTACCATGAGGAAAGGAGGAGGAGCAAGAGACAGATATCTATGAATATATCTACCTTCAATAGAAGATGGGGAGAAGAAGGACCTGTCAAACTGCCAAACAATTGATCCTCAGGTAATTTCTAGCCCAGTTTTATGGAAGGCTTCCACAAAGCAAAAATCTTGAGTCTGAGTGAATTTGCACATACCTGAGATAGATTTGACTCTCTAAACCATAGCACTCTTGGCCCCGCTTAAAGCTCGTTTTCGATGTAGCTGTTGCAG